>CM034147.1:38036545-38636545 GCA_019776745.2 Taxus chinensis
AAGTAATATAACAGATAACCATGGTAAAAAATAGTCTTAAAAAATAAATGTTACACATGATGCACCCATTAACATGTTAGAGAGATAAAAATTATGTCAAATCATGTATACTCTGATGAATTAGTGTGATATGAAACAAATTGAAACAATAACACCTGTAGTGTACAAAATTTGATGCCCCCAAGAGCCGTCATGGGACTGGTACTAGGTACTGCACCAAGCATTCATGATGCATGTAATGGACTTATATAATCTATGATCACAACTAGAAATCAAGTGAACATGCATGTGTGTATGATAAATATAATTACATCCAAGATATCTATCTAGCATGTGCAATAAGATGTGCATGTAACAAGTAAATGTAAGCAAGAGTAAATGCAACTAGGATATGCAGTATGTTGTGGATGGATGGAATGGAATGTAGAGTTAATGATAGGAGCCAAGTTCCCCTGAGTGAATGGAATTTTATGCAATGAGGTTCATTTTTTTATGCCCCCTCATTAGTCAAGAATGAACTGTAAATGAGAGTGAGTCATCGAGAAACAGTCAAACTATGTGTTGTATGTATCATGATGCGATGAATGCGTAGTGTGGTGTGATGAATGTGTAATGAAAATATGTGACATAGAGATGAGATGTGAGAATGTGTGATGATTTAGTATAAATTTTATATCACAACAAGATAACAGAAGAAGTGATTATTTAGCCTAAAGCGTATATCACTAAAGGATGCTAGAAGAAGTGATGATGTAGCTTATAGTGTATATCACTTATGTCGAAATGGCGCATGATAGAAAGATTGAATGTTTGAATATGTGGGTGTGATGAGGTCCATTTTATTTGTATACTATCAAAATTCCAATATGGACCGTGAGACTAGAGTGCGTCATCGGGTAGTGAGTGTAGTGTGTATAAGTAAATGTGGTAAAAAAAATGTGTGGTATGTGTAATAGATGTGGTGATGAGAAATCGTCATGTGATGTGTAATGTGTAGTGTGTAATATAGGATGTATAGTGCATAATGCAAGATGCCTAGATGAGATAAGATGTGTATATGCATAGTAAATGTAGGGTGTAGGGTGTAGGGTGTAGGATGTAGGATGCAGGATGCAGAATGTAGGATGCAGGATGTATGTACAAGAGTGTAAAATGTATGAATATGTGTAGAGTGTCTATTGTGTAGTATGTGAGCTTCATGTGTATAGGATTCCCTTAACATTCAATTGTGAACTGTAACACAAGAGTGTGTCATAGGGGTTAAGGTGACAAGATTCACCTACCAAAGACCAAGTTTATGTGAAGCGGTGGAAGCATATGTGGAAAAGGAAATAGTTGGATTATGCGATGGTGGCGGAATTTGAGATGTTTCTTGATCATTAGTAGGAGTAGTTATTTTGAAAAAATGAATTGGAAACGGAAGTGGATTCGGATGGGGAGAAAGCTTGAATTATGGCATCTTTGGTGGTATAGATGACGTTGCAAAAGACATTGATAGGAGAAGAAGGTTGATTCATTTTGAGAGGCGGTTGCATACTTTGACTTGGTAATGTTGTATATGTATTAAGAGGATGGGGTGTTATATTAATTTTGAGAGGCATTTGCTTAGGCGGTGATTGAATTTCTATATAAAAAAAAACCACTAGAAGTGGTTTCATGGTACTCATTAGACATAGACAAATCAGATTTAGGAACCCACTGAGATGTAGCATTTATAGATGGGCATGTAAATAATGTTGTGTAGTGAATGAGATAAATCCCTATCACTTAATATGTTTGATTCTTCATTGTAAAGTGTAGCAACCTTTTTCATTATGTCTATTTATTCGATGATAATTGCAATATGAGGGACCTTGATATTTTTCTATCCGATAAGGATGATAGTAATGAGTATGCATTAAAGTGATCAATTGATGACTAAGGAGCTCAGTAAGAATGGCATGTTGATTAGTATTGTGATAAAAAGTGAGAGGCTCTGGTAATGGTATGATTTGAGGTTCACTAATATGAACATATGCATATGTAGTAGACATAGAACAAAGATGAGATGTAGAAGGAGAAAAAACATGAGCCTGAGAAGCATCCTTAAGATGTTGGATTTCAGATTTGAGAGATGTAATTGTGGATTCCATAGCTTTAAACTTGTTTTGAAATAAATAATGCAAATCTTGAATTGACTCCAACATTGGTTGATTAGATGGAGGATCATGAAGACTAGGGTCATCAAATAAACAATAAAAAATAACACTTACTCGATGTGGAGGCATATCTCGTGGAAGATACATGGTGTCTATGATGCATTTTTAAGAACAACTTAGAAATTATGATGCATTTGAAGTAAATCAAACAAATAAATTTTAGGAATTTTAGGAGCCATGAGAAAGAAGATGATATGCCAACGAAGGATCCCAAAGACTGATTACAAGTGGGATTCACCAAAATTATTATGCTAATATGTAAAATAATAGCCTAATCTAATGCAAGTTTGTAGTAAATAAATGAAAAGTGAAATAATACCCAAGCAACTAAGTAACTAAAAATATGAAACCCTAATATGCAAATAGGTTTAGAAAAGCTTTAGTTGATTTGTAAATATTTCTAGACTATGTCGCATTGGAGACTGGTTAAACAAAGATGGAAGAACATCACATAAAAGCCTAGAAAAATACATGTCCTACAAATTTGACTAGACTGGGGCACCTGGAAAATGATAGGGGCACTTGTGGGTGCCCTGGTCTAGATTTTGGGCACCCTATTCTACATAGATGCTCAGAAAACCTCCTTTGAAGTGTCGCAAGATATTCACACTTATTCACCTTTTTTCACATGTATGTCACTGCAAGATCACTGAAGTTGTTGTAAATATGCAATGAAGAAAACACGTGTAAAACCCTTAAATAGACATCAAATCCAAAAAAATAAAGATGCAAAATGAGGGGTTGGATTGTCCTCAAATGCCACAATGGTGGACTTACAACTGAGCATTGCACTCCATCTCAAACCCAATGTAGTTCTCTCTGTGTATGTGTGGAATTGTGCCCTAGGTTGCTCTTGTGTTATTTGCACTTTGTGAGTAGCGAGAAAGTAGCTAGATGTATAATGTAAATAATGTGTGCATGGAAATAATAGACTCCCCTCCTATGAAGTGTGATGTAGATGAACCAGCCTTTTGTCTCTTGTGATGGAGCTAGATGGATGCAAATGGATTTATAGATGTTTTGGATGGATGCAACCTTAGGTGGAGATAGCATATGCTTAGTGTTTGGTCCCTTATTATAATCATATAAATTTATATTTATATGATTCCTTAGTTTGAATTTCATAATTAACCCCGAAAAGGCTGACTATGAAAAATATAAGATGCTAAAATGGAAATAAAGTACCCGAAAAGTATGACCAAAGTAAAAAGAGGACAAGGGCACCCAGAGGGGATAGGGGCGCCTAGGGCTTCCATCCTTGCTAGGAATTGGTGTCCAAAATGACAAATGCATAAAGGTGTGAAGAAATAGTGAATAAGAAAGAGTACAAGACTAAAATTAGAAGCATAAAGTAAAGAAAGGTTTCCAAATACATGGGTTAATTATTAATTTTCTTACTTAGAAACCATATGAATATTAGTATACAATCAAGACTAGATAATGACTCAAAGTGCGTGATTTTGTGTCTAATACTTGTAACTTTGTTTTTTAGTTGGGTTTATAATAAAAATATGATTCATTCCAAATGTATACAACAACCAACCTTTGGGTTAGAAAAAAATATATAATACATCATTATTATTACAATCTTCTACTAACTTGTAGAGTATACATGAATATGTGTACAAAAATAAACATTTGATACATGGTTTATGACTATTATCGGATGGATTCAATTTCTAAGTATACATGAATTGATAATCATTATACAAGCATTGATAATCAAGTGATTTATTCAAATTACATACCTGGAACTCAGTCATTCGAATCCCATCGGAAATCTTGCATATTAGATCTTGGTGAATCGAGAAAGTGTAATCAACAGCTTACACTACTTTGGCCAAATTTTCAAAGACATGTTTTCCATGCTCGGTTCCATGATGGAACATTTTTTGTCAGGAAATTTTCCTTCACCTAATTCAATTAACTGGATCAATTTCCATTTCTTAAGTTATTAAGTTCATAGTTAACAACTTAAGCATTGTTTAATGTCCATTCCTATTTACTAGGTTCATTTAGTTTATTAAGACAGATAAATATATTTTTACCCTATCTCAGTGATCTAAAAGTACTTGTGTACCTCATTCCATACCGTCGTGCTTGGTACATACGATGAATGATACTTAATCCTTGTGATTTCATGTTACTGCTATTAGAAGATAGCATTATGTTTGTATTGTAACTAATTATGGAATCCTAGAGATATAAGTCTACAAATAGATCTTATGTTATCTATCGGCACTAAGTACATCATTATTAATGGTCGAGTTACCACAGTGAGGTATCATTTGTTATGATGATCCCTTTCACATTGATGTGATAATAGGTTTCCTTTCTTTACGAATAATATTACGCATGTGGTTAATAAGTGTTCATATAGCTTTAAGCTATAGTTTAAAATGTTTTTATATTCATGTAAGTTGCAAATGTATATTAAATTTATACTCTTATATTATTTTTACATCCCTGTTGTAAATTTCAATTAGCTTACTGCATTAATTCCGCAGTCCTAATTTTGTCTATCTACACTAGTAGTGTATCATGCCAAGGATAGTAATTAATAGATTTAATATCAAAATGATTAATCAGAAGTCCATAATGCACTTAATCCATTCATATTTAAAATCAATTATTCATATACCATCCATTTAATATTTAATATTTAATATTTAAGTAATCAACATAATAATATATTAACCAACATAAGCTCCCAACATTCAATTAAATAAATTGTGTAACCTTTCCCATAAATTCTTATTCATAATAAGACATAATTAAATAATGATTATAACGTAATTATTTCCTTTTCAAAATAGTTACAAATCAAAAAAGGCTAACTAAGCCCCTTTTATCAGTTAAACAGAACAGTGGTATTTCGTTTAATTACAATCACAGTAATCAATACAGTGTAGTATTAAATCAAACAAATCGAAGCAACAATTTCTTTCAACAACATCTACAATGGAGACTTAAAATATGCCATCTGCAAAATGTTAGAAAATGTCAGTTCAATTGAACTGGCATGATAAGTTCTCTTTCCCACTTAACATTTTATGCCATTTAGTATTTGTATAAATGAAATGCTGCAATAATTTAAATCACATAAACAACAAGGTAGCACAAGAGAAAATAACATCTACGAAAGGTAATTTACTTTACATCCTTTTGAAAAAACTAATCATTGTCTTAATTTCTGAATGTATTCCATAAATTTACATTAAGATAGATCTCATAACAGTTGCAAATAAACTCATACATTCATAATATGGAATTATAATTCAAAATTTTAATCAGTAATATATTATTTTAAAATAACTTGTGTGTGTGTGTGTGTTTGTAGTAAAATATAAGAGTATAGAATAGCTTATACCATTATTATGTCAAGTAATATATTTTCTGTATAAGGTCGGAATAGGGATATTTATCTATTATGAACCCTTCTAATCATAACCGATTTATCTTAATAAAATAAATATTCTAATACTTAAATGATGCCATCAATCACAACCCAATCATTGTTCCAAATCATTATGCAAAGATCCAATCACATAAGCTTGTCCCATAAATAGAGTGACTCATAATAACGTATATCATCGACTCCCACAAATAAAGAATATACTAAAGTTTGAAGGGATTAAGGTAAGGCACCTTTACCTCAATCATTCCAAATACTATCAACATAACCCAAAAAGGATCCTTAAACTTTACGGAGACCAGAACGTATGTGGTAGGTAAAACAAATGGAAAATTGTGGTCTCACGTATACCACTATCTTTCCACTTAGTCACAAAATGATACTAACTAAAATAAAATTCAAACAGTCAAGTACGAAAGCTCTAAGAGCTCCATGAAGTAGTGTAAATTATATATTACGATGCCATCCAAATAGGTGAGGCTTCATAGCCACAAAGGTAGGGCCGATTACCCAAATAAAAACTCATTACATATTGAATATGTTAAGGTAAATCCTTATTTACCTTAAACAAATAGAAAGCCCCCACACCTGCAGACACCACATTAAAACAAGTACGCAATACAAAAATGATAACCTCAAATAGAGTAACCATTCAACAGTTTGTTCGATGTATTTAGAGGTAATGATTGTAGAGAACTGTTAACATTACATAGGTTCATAACATACCAAAATACAACCATTTACACCTTTATAGAAAATCGTAATCATCTAACTAAACTCAGGATAAATCCAATAATATTTTGTTCGATTCCATTTACAAAAGAGGTAATTTCTTCTTTTACTAACACATAGAGTCTCCCCTTAATAAAACAATTGTTTAACTAGACCCTACTCGAAGAGTAAGGAGATGCAACACTAGAATATATGCATTCACACTCAATCCATAAAGTTGACTGGAAGAACCTGAATGGGTTTATAAAATGAAAAAACATCATCTATAGCTATGAGTCGACCCAAAGTTGGCCGAAGAAAAAACATAGAACATGGTAAGTGCACAAATTTGGGGGGCCATAAAGTGGACACAAATCCAAAAATAAGTGAAACACGTACGTGTTTTGCAATAACGCATACGTATTTTTTTTTCTTTGGTTTGGAAATTCCATAAGATAAAACGTGTATGTGTTATCAAATGCATTTTTAATCCTATGAAACGCATACACATTTTTTGAGTCGTATGAAATTTGTAAGGGTTGGAAGGAGTCATACTAAAATAAATGTTAAGTCTTATACTTGAAATTTATTTTAGCAAATATAAAAAACTAGGGTCATTCTTCACCTGATAGAAGTGGTCTCGTAGCTCTGACAGTTATAATATAAAAGATATTTTTCCAAAATCTAATCTAGTCAGTACTTACTCCTTTTTAGGATTGCAACAAGGACCTCAAACTTTCAAGGCATATATATTGTATTCGATCTTTGTTTTGGGAAAACATATAGTAATTTGTATGTTTTTTGACCTTTTGGATTGGATTTTGGCCTTACCACTACTTGAATTGGTACCAATTTTGAAATTTGGTCCATAATTCACTTTAGTGACCATGAATCAACTCTATGATATTTTTCTACTTCTTACTAAATTGAGATCCTCACTTTGTAGATAACGGATTGCTCCCTAAATGGACTTCATGTCCTATGGAAAAATGAGGTGATTGTAATGTGCCTCCTCCTTAAGGCGTGATCACACTACTAAGTGTTGAATGATTTTTTATGAGTATTACCTAGTGAATTGCATCAAGCGAACTCAGATGATTTCTCATTCTTAGAAGCAGGGTGCTCCATATAAAGATCATCCACTCACCTTTCTGAGCTCTAAAATCATCCTTTCATGGAATAAAATTCAAGATTATCATATGTGTCTTTGTAAATATGTCTCTCATGGAGATATATTATGCCTTAATACTTCACACATGATGGTCATGGATACCTTGGTGGCATGACTAGCTCATTTTAGCTTGTTCTTTAGATAGATTTGGGTACAATAACAGAGTCGGGATATGATGATCATCAAGTCACTCCTTGAGCTCCACATTTCACCTTTGAACATGATGACTCCTTCACAATTCAATTTATTGAACAAGATGAAACATGAACACCTGGGTGTAAGCATGCTTATGGTACATGGACATCTCAAGTTTTTCCTCATGGAAATGGGCTTCCTCCTCTAGATAGGGGATGAATCCTTGAATAGAATTTGAGGATTAGTTACATGTTCTTAACCTCCATACTTCAATGAAACACTAAAAATCACATTTTACGATCAATGAAACTATTCTAAAAATATAATTCTACCTACAACTCAAAATTTAGGTCCTATTTCATTTTAAACTAGGAGGGGCAACTGAAGAGTTTTGCAGTACCTAAATAAATATGTAAGCCTTTAATCAATAATGATTATTCCACCTTATAGAGTATTATAATATACTTTCAATGCCTATTATTTTTCATCCTAAATCTTTCCATAGCTCCTAGAATCATCCAGAGAAGTAAGCTTTCATTGTTTTATCTTTCATTCCTTGCACTTGAAAATTCGTTCTTAAATAGATTTCTCTTTAATAAGATTTTATTTCCTAAAATTTCCTAAATTTACTTAGACATCCTCAATTCTCTCTGAAATAACCCTAATATTCTTTATATTTTCTCTAAAAACTTCTGAAGGGTGTTTAATTAGCTACAGAATGGCCAAAAATGGCCTTTTTAGGCCTTCGAAGGAAGTATTATCTCATCAAAACTAAATGAGTTGATCAATCACCATAGACATTATTCCTTACATAATAAAACACGTTGAATGATATTATTAGGAATTTCCTTTGAGCTAGGTTAAATTTTTAACTAATGACAAGTTGTCCAGATGATACATAGTACCTTGTAATTTTCTTTATATAACTTCAACTCAAAATACAACTTCCCCAATTCAACTTTCTCCTTTTCCCTTGTTTCAAGTAGGTCTAGTTAGGATTTGAAGAAAATTTAAGGGTTTAATGGATTACCACCTATTTCATCCTTACATCCACATTTCAACACACCCATACACCTTACTCAATCACACCTCAATGCCCCATTACTCATTTATCCATCATCTTGCTAGATTTTCAACTTTTGGCTTTTTAAGACTCCTTGTTTGCTCAAGCTCTAAACAATCTTCTCAAAAAAAAAAATTCACCTTCACTTTGAATTTTACTCAATATTTTTTCACTCATCTCACTATTTTTACCCCTCTCCTAATCACTAATGCAAATCACTCAACTCTTCCTCTTTCACTTAAGGCTTTTCATACAAACCCTTACTCTCTATAGGATTCTTTCTAGAACTATGCAGTATAGTCAATAGGTATTCTTAATTAAATTTGTATAAGGATTTTCCCTTGTTCCTCAAGGATTAAAAACATTCTAACACCACTCCCTCGATGATAGATACAACTTCCTTATGAATTTCTTTCCTAAGACAGTTATTTCTCAAGGTTGGTCTTGACAATCACAAGAAATAAGCATGATTGTACATTGCTTCCTTTACCTACTAACCACTCAATACTATGTCATTATGCCATAATTTTATGAGTCCATAATTCCCTTGGGCCTTCCTCCAACTTGTCAGAGGCTCCACCAACTTCAAACACATGGAATAAATACTATTTTTCTAAAAGTACATCTCTCCTAGCCCTCAAACTGGGTATTAGCACTGCTAGATTGTATTTTCACATTCATTTGATTTTATTCTTATTCCAACTTGTACTAGGTATTTTGAAAATCTTGGTATTCTTATTACCTTCCTCCATGCTTATCAAATAATATACTTGGAATAAGTATTAACTTTTACAATGAATGTTCTACTCTAGGCCCTTAAGACTGGGAACCCACAATTAGGATTATGAATGTAAATTTAATTTAAGAAATCCTCCTTTAGATGGCTTATTACCTTTTATTGACTTTTATAGCACCAATTCCTTATGATCAATGCCTTGAAATAGACTCAAGGATTCCGTTGAATCATTATGTTCATGCTACATGTTACTAAACTTCTAAAACAGGGTATAGTCTGGTCTGAGTAAGACTTGCTATCTATTTTCCATTCCCTGGACATTATGAGGGTTTCATGAATCCTTGAACATCATTATAGATAAGAAGACAATCCAAAACAATATATTTACTTGTGAAAATTCTTTGCAAAATAGTCTCTAGCCTCTAAATATGATATCTCAGTCTGAGAGAACTGTGTCACTTAACACCTAAGCCTATAACATACCTAGACCTTGTTCAAATATTTAAATTATACATTTGAAGGGAAAATCCCTATACTTTCCTATGGATTCCAAATGGACTATTAAAATCTATGACCATCTCAAGTGGACCCAAGATACCCCTAGTCACCTAAGAAAGACAAAATTGATTATTAACAAGATGTTCCTGCATCACCAGAGGAAGGATGCACAGTGACTGAGAAGCCTTATTTTCAATTAAGGGCTTATTTTTCATGCTTCAAAATTTTTAATTTCTAGATGCTAGTTATTTTTTCCATTCTAGAACTATTAAAACACCCTTCGGGAGAGTTTAGGAAATATCTTAAGCATTTATAGCTGATTTTAGATAATCTTGGAAGTGTTAAAGGCAATTTAGGAATATTTAGGAAAGGTTTGATCATTCAATGACTATCTACTCGACATCGGTTTTTCTAGGTGCAGGGAAAAAACACTCTAATGGTGAAACCTAACTTCTCTGAAAGATTTTGGGATATCTGTAAGGATTTAGAAGGAAAACAAATAGGAATTGGAAATATACATAAATCCTCTACATTTTGGAGACATCCATTTTTCTCTAAGGATTGAAGGTGTCATGAACAATTTCAAAATAGTGAAGATTCCATTTTTGGTTCCAAACCAACACTTCATGACACCAAAATAGGGAAATACTAATCAACCTTCATGCTTATTGACGATTGAAACCTCATGTTGATTCCTATACCACCTAGACACCATTTTTCATTAATGCAACTTGACATCAATGACAACACCAATGACACTATGTCCAACACATGTGTTTTGATTTGTTATGTATTATAACTTGGAATTTCATGAGTGTATATATTTGAGCAGTTGTTTTTTCATTTGAGATTTGTGAGGTTTGTAAAATATAATTTTGACACATCTAACACTCATGCAAATGTCAACACAAAATCCAAAAGACCCAAAACCTAAATAATGATTATATTCATTGCCAAAATAGACATTGATTGTAAAACTTAAATGCTAAAAGCTTTAGGCTAAATACTGAAATCTTGAAAAATTGCCTATGTACTGACCAGATTAGATTATAAAAGAATATCTCCTAAATCGTGACTCTTGGACCTGTGAGACTAGTTCCATAAGGTGCGGAGTGACCCTAATTTCTTATATTTACTAAAATAAATTTAAAGTATACGACATAATAAAATATAAATAATAATAAATGAAAAACTTTATAAGACATAATAAAATATAAATAATAATAAATGAAAAACTTAAAAAATATTTTTGTAAATAGAAGCATGCCAAAAAGACATAATGTCTATACTTTGTGGAACACATATGCGTTATAACCCCGAAAAGGCTGACTATGAAAAAGATAAGATTCTCAAACGGATAGAAAGGACCCAAAAAGTGTGACCAAAGTACAAAGAGGACAAGGGTTCCCATCAATAGATAATCTAAAGTTGCATAATAGATACAAAATGGGACAGCATCATTGGAACACTTTTCCTCCAACAATAGACCTAGCAGTCCCCCGCACATCCCCCAAATACAAGAGGACTGGCCCTACCCTTCAACAAAGTGGGTAGAAATGGAACTCATGTGGTAAGATAGTGAGTCATCTCTGTAATATGAATTTTTAACCTACCCTCTAGTATATATGTGACAACAGTGAACCAGAAAAGGATGTATATAATACTCTCAAACAATAAATACTAATGTTGTGCTTTTGGCCACAAGTCTCACGGAAGGTATGTACCTCCTACACATTCCTTCCCTAAGCATTATGGTTTTCTTAAGAACATCAAATTCTATAGACCAAGGAATTTACTCTCATCCCATATACATTGAGAAAATATGAGCATTTTCACCTGGCATGTCATGTTCTCGTGTTCACACACCCTCATCAAATCTAATGTCAACTCACAATCCTAACTTAGCTCGCAACAACATTTATCTCCAACATATATATTCATACATATACATACAGCACGCTGCATGGTGGTGGAGTTATGTCATACCCCACAAGTTTCCTATACTGGCTATGGAGAAATTCATGGCCCCTTTCCCCTCTAGTATGACATTAAATGACAAGGAAATGTAATAATGTCTAATTACTTAACGATTATGGTTTAAACCAAATAAGATGAAGACCAGTGTTTATTTATCTTATTAAGAGTACAAAGATAATATAATAACTAGTCAACCACTTTTATAAACGAGCTTAGATTACATATATGGTTTAATGTAACACCTCTTTATTACGCTTCTCAACTAGGAAAAAAATTAACTTCATGCTTCACTTATTTAAATACCCAACATTTAAATCCAGCATAAATTTGAAATTGAATCCATCTGATAACAGTAATAAACCATGTGTAGTTGCATGAGTCAATTAGTCACTGATCCCTCGTAGATTACTCTTTATGTGTGTCTATACAAGGTATACTATTGGTTTCCTTTTTACATGCATTGATAATCAAGTGATTTTTTCTGATTGCATTTCTGGAACTCAATCATTTAAATCCCATCGGGCATCCTACATCTTAGATCTTAGTGAATCAGGACAGTGTACTCAGTAGCTTACACTACTTTGGAAAAACTTCCAGAGAATGTTTTCCATGCTCAGTTCTGTGACAGCACATTCGTCATTAGGAACTTTTCCTTCACCTAATTTAGTTAATTGGATCCTTTTCCATTTCTTAAGTTTTTAATTTCATAGTTAGCAACTTAAGCATTCTTTAATGTCCATTCCTATTTACTAGGTTCATTTAGTTTATTAATACGGATAAATATATATGTACCCTATCCCAGTGATCTAAAAGTACTTACGCACCTCATTCCATACCACCATGCTTGGTACGTACGACAAATGATACTTAATCCTTATGATTTCATGTTGCTGTTATTAGAAGATAGCATTATGTTTGTATCATAACTAATTATGGAATCCTAGAGATCTAGGTCTATAGATAGATATTATGTTATCTATAAGCACTACGTATGTCATTATTAATGGTCAAGTTACCGCAACAAGATATCATTTTTCATGATGATCCCATTCACATTGATGTGATAATAGGTTTCCTTTCTTTACGAATAAACATTACACATCTGGTTAATAAGCATTCATATAGATTTAAGGTATAGGTAAAAATGTTTTTATATTCATGTAAGTTGCAAATGCATATTAAAGTTATACTCTTATATTATTTTTATATCCCAGCTGTAAATTTCAATTAGCTTACTGCATTAATCTTGTAGTCCTAATTTTTTCTATCTACACTAGTAGTGTATCACGCCAAGGATAGTAATTAATGGATCTAATATCAAATTGATTAAGCAGTAGTCCATAATGCACTTAATCCATTCATATTCAAAATCAATTATTCATATACCATCCATTTAATATTTAATATTTAATTACTCAACATAATAATGTATTAACCAACATAAGCTCCCAACATTCAATTAAATAAATTGAGAAACCTTTCCCATAAATTCTTAATCATAATAAGACATAATTAAATAATGATTACAACTTAATTATTTCCTTTTCAAAATATTTACAAATCAAAATAGGCTAACTTAGTACCTTTTATCAATTAAACAGAATAGTGATATTTCGTTTAATTACAATCACAGTAATTAATACATTGCATTATTAAATCAAACAAATCGAAGCAACAATTTCTTTCAACAACATCTGCCATGGAGACTTAAATTACGCCATTTGCAAAATGTTATAAAATTTCAGTTCGATTGAACTAGCATGATAAGTTTTCTTTCCCACTTAACAGTTTATGTCATTTAGTATTTGTATAAATGAAATTATGTAATAATTTAAATCACATAAACAACAAGATAGCAAAATATAAAATAACATCTACGAAAGGTAATTTACTTTGCATCCTTTTGAAAGAACCGATCATTGACTTAATTTTGGAATGCATTCCATAAAATTACATTAAGACAGATCTCATAATAGTTGCAAATCAATTCATGCATTTATAATATGGAATTATAATTCAACATTTGAATCGGTAGTATATTATTTTAAAATAACTTATATTTGTACACACACACACACACACATATGTATATGTATATGTATATGTGTGTGTGTGTGTGTGTGTGTATATATATATGTGTATATACACACACACACACACATATATACATATACATATGTATATGTGTGTGTGTGTGTGTGTGTACACACACACACACACACACACACACATATGTATATGTATATGTATATGTGTGTGTGTGTGTGTGTGTGTGTATATATATATATATCGTAAAATATAAGAGTATAACATAAATTATACCATAACTATCTCAAGTAATATATATTATGTATAAGGTTAAAATAGGGATTTTATCTATTATGTCAGTGATTTATCTTAATAAAATAAATCTTCTAGTATTGTGATACAGTCAATCACAACCCAATCATTACTCCATATCATTATGCAAAGATCCAATCACATAAGCTTGACCCACAAATAAAGTGACTCATTATAACTTATATCATCGAATCCCACAAATAAAAAAATATACTGAAGTTCAATGGGATTAAGGTAAGGTGTGACAACATAACCCAAAATGGTTCCTTAAACTTTACGAAGAGTATGACCGTATGTGCAAGGTAAAACAAATGTGTGGTGTGAGTAGGTATTTACCTTAGCTCATGTTCACCTGGTACTATTTATCTTTATTGTATTTATCCTTGACCCACTTATGTGTGTGGCTATTTCTTTTGTATATATTAGGGGGATATTGTAGTTCTTGTATGTTCTTTCCAAAATCTATGGTATTGACTAGATCCTTGATAAAGTTTTTTCCTAAGAGTGACAAGTTCTTTCCTTAATATGGCTTATATGACCTTGACAAAGTAGTTAGATTATTCTCAGAGTATTCTCATATAGTTTTTATGATTGTCTAAAGGTGTAAAGTTAAATGGTGAATTGGCTTATTGATCATGGTCTTGATTTATGAACAATCCTTATCTAATTTCATGGTATCAACCGATATATGTTTGTAATCTTAGTAATTTTTTTGTAATAATAGGGAATCATTTGAGTTTCAAAATTACACCCATGATATTATTGAGTGCTTTGATATGGATATTGCAAGTCCAAGTCCATCTCCTTTTTAGTCTGGGGCTAATCACAACCCAATCATTATATAAGCAGTTTGTTGCTCCAAAGGCTTCATTATGCATAGTGCTATCCAATCACATAACTCAGTTGGCTTATAGTCCCACAAACAGAGTGATTCATCATAACAAGCTATATCATCTTTAGAGGCAGAGTACAGGGCAGCTCCCACCAAATAAAAAAATATTGACTCAAGTTTAACGGGATTAAGGTGAGCACGAGTGGACCATGGTTACCTCCAATCATTCCAAGAGAATGTAGTACATCAACATAGTCACCCGAAAAACCTCGCTACCTTATGTGGCACTTTTGGAAGTTGTTCGATGAGACCATGCCATTCTTTTTGTGGTTCACTATTTCTTCATGGGTAAAACAAGTTGGACTCAAAATTGTGGTCTAGCTTCACTTGATGAATACCACTATCTTTCCACTTAATCACCTTTAAATGATCCTACCAACTTATGTGTGTGGAAAATTTTATTTTATTTACATTAGTGGGATATCTGAGTTTTTAGGTCTAGTTCTTCCTTGATAAAGGTAACGGTTGACAGAGAATTGTCCAACATTACACAGTTCTTTGTTCCTAACTTTACCAAAATAAAGTTCTTAGACTATTTACGCCCTTATAAGAAAGGCCCATTCTTTAATTATCTATAATGAACCCATTTGTTTGCAAACCAAGCCAATCTAGAGAATAGCTTATTGATCATGATTGGTTATCATCATGACCAAATACCAGAGGTAAAACGATACTAACTAAAGTTCTTCTTTTATTAACACACATTAGTGATATATTACGATCCATCCCTTGAGGCTTAAAAAGGAAGGCTTAAAAACTCTAGAAAATCAAATGTTCGACGAGCACCTTTAACAGGAGATGCAAGGCATTATCTCCCAATAGCATAAATGCATTCACACTCAACCTATAAAGTTGACTAGAAGAACCCAAATGGGTTTATAAAATGAACAAACCTCATCTATAGTTTTGATTCAACCCAAAGTAGTTTGAAGACAAAACACAAAACAGATTTCCTTAAACGATTACCATAAGAATTTTTCCTTAAATGATAACCATAAGAATACCATATTCGATCTCATAGGATTCAATATAATAATAGTAATATAAACCCAAAATTTACTAGGTATTTAGACTAATACAAGCCACAAATTTTGCATAGGATTTTTATTCAAGAATATATATCCCCAATAGCATTTTACTAATAGTTACAGTCAATAATGTAGATTTTCATAGATTATATTCAAACCCAGATTCAAATAACAAAATAAAATGACAATACCCAGAATGATAATATCCCTAAAAACCCATTTCAACAAGATTAAAAATAAATCGCTATTGTAGAGATTTTATTCATACAAATAATAAACAGAATAAGCCATTAGGAGAGAAATAGAAAAAATCATGTCAATAAATGAAAGCTTGATTCCTTGTTCTTCTCCCAACTTTCCTCCGCAAACACAGACCCAAAATTGATTCCACAACACAGCAAAGGCCTCTTAACTCCTCCATTAATATTTATTAAACCTGGATATTAATGTTTCCCACGAATATCTCCACTTACAGTTGAAAAATGAATGCAAGATTGAATATACATAGAACCCCAAAATAGGGAGAGCTTCGAGCACACAGAGCTCAAGCAAAACCTCCAAAAATGAAAAAAAAACAATAAAAAGACAACTCACCCCTTTTTTCCAAAAACCACCTCATACTCCTCCCGAGGTCGTGGGGAGAATTTCAAGGCATTGAATGCATGAGGGACAAGTACCAGTTCCCCCAAAATATATGCCTTCAAATTTTACCTTTTAAAATTTAGCAAGACCACTAAACTCACATAACATATTTATTCCTTACGCTAACAACTAGTTAACCATGTCTCATAACTAGCCATTTCCACATTGAAAGGTTGGCAGTGATTAATTAATTCCCTTCCTTTAATATTTGATAGTTGTACATAGTACGAAGGGGGTGGGTTACCATTGTGCCCCCTCAATATAAGTTTAAAACATGATAAATTCAAATAAACATCCACCTCATTTTTGCATTAGTTTAGGGCCCTTTAGTATTTATGCCTATGTTTATAAAGTGATATTCAATGGTGATCAACATTAGACCTTTCAATCATTGCTTAGAACATTGGCGATTCAAATACTAACAACTTACCTTAGCCTTGTTTAGGCCTCAAATATCAATGCCCCAAACTTTATAAAGTTTTCTTTGAGGGTGATCAAACATCATCCCCTTTATGTTAGATATAGCCTAATTTTATTCAAAGTTCAGGTATTGATTATAATCATAACTTTACTGTTTAGCACGTGAACAAGATCATATTGCCAATGCACATGTAGTTCAATTTTCATATTTTAATATTATCATCAAGACCTAAGGTAAGTTGTAACAATATAATCATGGTTTGCATACCTTAGTCACATAATCTAGACCAGAAGTATAAGATAAAACAAACATTGTTTTAAGACTATTGCAAGCATATTCCCACCTTATACTTTATTTCATAATTCAATTATGGTTAGCGGATCAAGCCAAAGTAGAATAACAATGATGCTTCTATCCAAATATGAATAAGGGTCTACGGACTATTATACCAAGCCCTCAACTTAGTCACATAATACAGGAAATAATATCATCCCAACAATGTTTAACAAGCATGTTTAAAAGTTAATGTAACTATTTCATTGTTTCAAGCATACTTTAATAATAAAATCAATTATGCTCATGACTCACAACAGAGATTAAGGTCTAAGCATAATACACAAGTATGTCATCAGTTCATCCATTTTCAATGAAACAGACCAAAATTGCAGGATGTGACATTTAGTCACAATATAATATAAGGTGTATGATGAGAAATCAACCAAACGAGTTCCAAATAGTGGAAAGAGTGAAAGTGTTTTGAGTTGATATAATAATGAAAAGAGTAATAAGTGGGTTAGATTGATAGTAGATTATTCAAACATACTCATTGTGTGATAGTTAATCATTATGTTGGTAGGAGGACCACCTCTAATGTGGTGTTGTACCTTTGTTGATTAGATATTATAAAAATTTTAATTAATTTCTTTATAGGAGCAAACCATCTTAAATGACAGTTAGAGGGTAAGCAAATTTAAAATTGCAAACTAAAATGATCATAATTAATCACTACACCATATTCCTTAATAATTTTAAACAAGTTGCCTTATATAAAGACCTGCTAAAAATTAATTTACTCATTACAATTAAATTAACTAGTAAAAATTATATTTTATACCACCATTAAAATTATCTAATTACGGATTGGGGTTTTAATATAAATAGTAATTCTCCTATTATATATTATTAACATCAATAAATCCTCAAAGTCAAATGTTAATCCTATTGGTTGGAAGAGCTATTCATATGAAGGGGATGGGCATTAGCCATTAAATACCTACTTATTTGATTTCTTTATTAAATTTATGCCTGTAAGATTCCCTTATTAAATTTGTGGCTGAAAATAATAATAGATAGGTTAAACCATATCTTTTCCTATTCTTTTTACCTGTATAAAAGGATATTCAAATTTGGGCATTGCCTAAAATGCGCAGAAAAGGTTTTAGCAGCAACAAATTTCAACAGAAAATGGCGATGGAAAAGATTAAAAAAAATTAATATAACATAAATACCAGTAATTTTTATATGCTCATTTTTAATTATTTAAAAATAGAATGAATAAATAAATTATGTGTCCATTTCTATTTTTGACTCTAAGTTAATTTAAATTTTAAAATTAAATTAGTAAAATCAATTTATTATGAGTGCTAGAAAATTGTATTTTAAATTTAGACATGGTAGAATAAGTTCCCAAACAAAAATAAAAGAAGCTATAGAAGAATCTAAGTTCCCAAAGAGAGAGAAACGTTATACTGCATACACTCATAGGGAAGAGGCACTGGAATAAATAAAATTATTTAAATAAAAAAATGATATACAGATAAAGGAGGAAAAGGAATCCATAATTATATAAATTTTCTATTAGAGGGAGTTACAGGTAAAAGGAATCCATGCATGCGCGTGCCTTAATTATTTTTTATGCTTAAACAAATCTCACACCCTTCTCTTGGTCCTTGTGTAACACTCTGCTCCTTAGGCAATATCAATTCTCCAGCACATATTTTTTTTAGGTCTTTTTCCTTTACTTTACAACCTTTGTTTAAATTCAACGGGTCCATCCTCCAAAATAGGTATGTGGTTGAATGTATTAAAATAATTGGTTGAACATTTTCAATGTTAGTGTCACATATTCAATGTTATGGGAAAACTGTCATATTTTTATTTATGATATTAAATGTCATTCTTGCCCGTTCCTTATTTTGGTTGTACTAAATTTATTACAATTAAATGTGTTGAATAGTATGAGGGTCCTAGAATAGTGTTTTTTAATTATTATTATTTTTAATAAATTGTGACAAAGTCACAATTTTAATTTGATTAATGTTATTAACTATTTTATTTTATTTAGAAGAAATTATTTTCTTAAAACGAAGGGAAAATCAGATATAATAATAGATAATTTTTTAGATCTCGGGTCTCAACGTCGGGAAAACATGAAAAGGGGGCATGTCGGAGGGTTTAGAAAACCCGACATCAAAGGCATGTCGCAAGGGGTGGAAAACCCGACATCAAAGGCAAATCAGGTTTTGGGTTTCGGGAAACACGAAACATGAAGCATGCAGATCGCAACGGATGTCCCGATGCTCAAGGGTTCCGCAAACCTGACAACAAAGGAAATTGGGTCTCAGAGTCGGGAAAACACGGCGCAGAAACACGGGGCGAAAACATGTTGCGCCACCTCCCAAACCCGATGCATATGCAAGTTACATCTCCGAACCCGAAACAAAGGAAAAACTTGGAAATAGCGGCGGAAGCGGGTTTCGGGAAAACACAAGCATCAAACACATGTCGAGCCATCCTCCAAGTCCGATGCAAATGCAGAGGAGACCCCCGAACCCGACTGGAAACAAACCCTGACACGGGAAATATTCAAATCGCCATAACTTTTCACAGGGAGCTCGGATTCACACAAGGTTGGACTTTTATGTCCTCTATGCAACTGACTGGATATCTTTAATTGGGTGAGAACAAGCTCTTCAAATGCAAAAATACAGTTCGCCAACCTGTGATTCCAATCACCTACCTATAAATGGAGATGAAACTCAAACGTGGTTTGGACAAGGTCGATCCTTGAGCAATATATATAGTATTGATTCAATGCAAGTGGACACTAGTTTAATCCAAGGGACGACTTACATAGCTTTTAGATATATCCATCTATAAGATTATACAAACAAAGCTAAACCAACTTACCCTTGATTTCTTATTATTCTTAAATATAATAATAGATAATTTTTTAGATCTCAGATTATTTTTCTTTTATGTTGATATATCGAGTATCATTGTGATTCCAATCACCTACCTATTGGGTTGAAACTCCTGGAAGGTGCAAGGGACACTAGATAGGGGATAAGATTATCAAACAAATTAAACCAGCTTACCCTTGATTTCTCATTGTTCTCCCTCTCATAATCCCATTTGCAATTCCATATCGATTCACTTCTTCCCAATGATACTCTCCCTCTACCACAAGGGTGAATGTCATGTGTACACTCAACACAACACTCAAACAAGAGATGTGTTAGGATTAGAACATTAAATCACATGATACCTAATTAAACACTTGTCCATATTCATGTTCCTTATAGATAATTTCAAAAATAAAGTAACGTAATATATTCATCCATATTCACTTAAAATCTACCAGAAAATCATAATCCAAATTGTAATTAGAAGTACAACATATTCATAATTATAATCACTCTCATGAGAAGTATCCACATGGAAAAAGTACACCAATTATTATAATTAAATAATAAGACATCTACTTGAGGATTTGGGATGTGACATCCTTCCCCACCAATGGAAGACATCGTCTCGATGACTACCAACACAAACAACTAAACTACTCAACGAGATGAGGAAATTTACTATAGACTTCGTATAAGTCCTCCCATGTAACAATCTCCTCAAAGTATTGGTCTCATTGGACCTTACACTATGAGACTTCTCTATTTCAAAAATGAAGCTTGCGAGTCTCGATAGCCCGTATGGGTTTTACCAGAACCATTCACAGATCCTGCACCTGTAAGGATTTCCAATCAATGACATGAACCATATCAGCATGATATTTCTTAAGCAAGGATACATGAAATACATTATGGAGCTTAGCTAGAGCCAGTTGTAGAGAAAATCTATATGCCACTGGATTAACAAATTCTATAATATAAAAGGGCCCTACATAACGTGGGGCAAGTTTAGATGTCTTCCCAAACTTGATGGAACTCTTCTTGGGTTTTACTCTAAGGAAAACCTTGTTTCCTTTTTTAAAGGTTATGGGTGTTCTTTTTTTATCAACATAACTCTTTCACCTATCTGCAACCTCAAACAATCTCTTTCTAATTAACCTCACTTTTTCTTCCATCTCTTGAAGCATCTATGGCCCTACCACAACTCGATCTTCTTTCTTGTCACAACTGATAGGATTACGACACTTCCTACCATAAAGTGCCTCAAATGGGGCCATGCCAAGAGTGGAGCAGTTGGAGTTATTGTAAGAAAACTCTACTAAAGGTAAGTACTCTTCCCACTTGTATTGTTGGTCCATGTAGTACATGTGAAGCATGTCCTCTAATACTTGATTCACCCTCTTTGTTTGACCATCAGTCTCAAGGTGGTATGATGTGCTAAAATTAAGCTTTGTTCCCAAAGTTCTATGTAAATTTTGCCAAAACCTTGATGTCAGGCGAGTGTCACGGTTAGAGATTATCTTTTTCAGAACTTCATGTAATCTAAATACCTCTTGAACAAATCTTTGTGCATTTATTTTTGAGTCATCCTTTAAATTTCCAGGAATGAAGTGTGCAACTTTGGTGAGTTTGTCAACAACCACCAAGATAACATCATATTTGTTCTTATACATTAGAATTCCTTGAAAAAAGTCCATGCCATTTCCAATTAGGCACATAATGGGGATAAAGTAACCTATCTTGGTGCACGTGCTCTGCCTTGACTCGTTGACACTCTAAACATCTCATAACAAAACTAGTGACATCTTGCTTTAACCCAGGCCACACATACAATTGTTTAATACCAATCATCATCTTTGTCACACCCGGGTGACCTGAATAGGGAGCACAATGTGCTTCCTCCAATACTATGGTTGACCACCATGCTCAGGAATATAAATTTGGCCATTAAATTGTAGGAGTCCATTTCCATCAATCTAGTGGCCCTCATATCTATGATCTCACTATTAGTCTCAAGGGAAGTCTTAACATGTCTGTAAAAATCATCTTATGGTACTTTATTTTAAAAAAATTGTCTAAATGATATGTCAATAGTGGCCATGTTGATATTCTTCACAGTGGCCATGGTAGTGATATGTCAACGATGACTAAGGGCATCAGCCACCCTGTTCTCTTTTCCCTTGATATAGCTAATATCAAGGTTATACTCACTCAAATATTCTAACCAACGTCGTTGATGAGCATTTAGATTGGGTTGGGTGAAAATGTATTTAAGACGCAAATGGTCAATCTTAATCTCGAATGGCTTCCCAAGTAGGAAATGTATCCACATCCGCGATGCATGAAAAATTGCAGCGAGCTCCAAGTCATGGGGTGCATAATCCAATGCTCCTTGCTTAATCTTTCTAGATTCATAAGCAATCACATGATTATCTTGCATCAAAACACTCCAAAGACCTTCATCTAATGCATCTGTAATGATTGTAAAACTTCCATTTGAATCAGGAACTTTCAGAATGGGTGTCATTGTCAATTTTTCCTTTAACAATTTGAAAGCTTTCTCACTGTTTTCTGTCCATAAAAAATTTATGTTTTTCTTTTGTAAGGAGGTGATGGGACTTTCTATCTTCGAGAATCCCTCGAAAATTTTCTTGTAATATCCTACTAAGCCCATGAAACTCTAAAATTCATGTACATTCTTTAGTGGAAGCCAATCCATTATAGCTTGTATCTTGGATGGGTCAACTGTTATACCCTCAGCAAATATGATGTGCCCAAGATATTGTACTTGTTGTTGAAGGAAGGAACATTTTGAAAATTTTCCATAAATTTTGTGTTCCCTCAATCGTTCTAGTACTAACCTCAAATGCTCAAGGTGCTCATCCTTTGTTTTAGAATATATCAAAATGTCATCTACGAAGACTAACACAAACGTATCTAAATAATATCTAAAAACATTGTTCATTAGATTCATGAATGTCGAAGGATCATTTGTAAGCTCAAAGGGAAGCACCATGAACTCATAATGTCCATAAAGAGTCTTGAATGTTGTTTTAGGAATATCTTCCCCTCTAATTCTAAGTTAATGATAACCTGACCTCAAATCAATTTTTGAAAATATTGTTGCTCCTCACATTTGATCAACAAGATCACCTATGTGTGGCAAGGGGTACCTATTTTTCACCGTAGTTTTTTTTAAAATCATGTAATCAATGCAAAGCCTAGATTTCCATCCTTCTTCTATACAAAAATTATTGTCACACCCCAAGGAGATACACTAGGATGGATCAATACTTTAGCTAACCATTTTTGTAATTGGGATTTTAACCTAAACAACTTATTTATAGTCATTCGGTAAGGTGCTATATATTGTGGCTCAGATCCAGGGAGGATGTCAATGGAAAAATCAAATTCTCTACGAGGTGGGAGTCTTGGTAGTTCATTAGAGAAAATAGCATGGAAATCTTGGAGAAAAGGATAATCCTCAATGGATGGCTCCCTCTTGTCTTCCATACCTTAGATATGTACTGCATACATGACGCACCTCTTTCTCTTTTCCTTTTTTAGCTACATTGCAAAAAATTTCCTAAGGCTTATTCCTCTTTTTATTCCTTAAATATAAACAACCTTACCTTTATCATCAAGGCATGAAACGGTCTTGGTGAAGCAATTGAATTTTACAAAATGTTGCCTCAACTAGTTAACCCTAAGAAGTACATCATAAGATCCCAAGGGTGCAACATAAATATTAACTGTATTCACAAATTCAGGAAGGTCTAACTTAGCTTCAAAGATGCATTGCTCTACTTCCTCTCAACTTGGTTTCCATATTGAACAGACCATGAATTAGCCATAAAAATATCATTGCTAGGTATTATATTTAAAACTTTTGGGGCTACAAAGCTTTCATTTTCTCTTGTATCTATCAAAACTGAAATAGGATAGCCAAACAGAGTACTTGAAGCCTCAATGGGAGTTACTTGATGGTATGTCTGGTAGTTATCAATTGCTATATGAATCTGTTGCTGAAATTTTTCTCATTGATTCTAAAGTGGAGGCCTATTATTTTCCCCTATCAAAATTTTTGGACATTTATTAGCATAATGATCTCCTCCACACTTGAAGCATCCTTCCTTTGGACCCTTCTTTCCTATAAAGTTTTTTCATTTCCACCTCCTCCATTTTCATTGATCCTATTCGCATTCCAACTTCCATTACCATTTTCATTCTCGTGTTTATGCCCATTACCATTTCTAAAATTACCACATATTTTGAATCTCTTCCTCGCACCTACATTCCCATGTTTATTATCCCTCCAATTCTTCTTCCAAAATAGAGTGGATTTGAAGGGACGTTGACATTGATTTCCTTTTTCCTTAAAATCCCTTCGTGCTTCAAACAAGGTCTTTAGTTTTTGTTTATGTTTTAATGCCTTCTCAAATACCTGTTCCATAGTTGAAGGCTCATGAATATCAACTTATGTGCCAATTTGGGGCCTTAATCCCAAAATGAATTTTCTAATCCTAAATATTTCATCTTTTTGATATTGTGGCGTATATTTTAGAAGTCTCATGAACTTTTCCAAATATTTTGTAACTGTCATGTATCCTTTCTGAAGGTTTTGGATATCAGAGATCTTTCTATCAAAAAACTTTGGTGCAACCACCTCTATCGAAACAAAGAGACAAACAACTCCCAAGTGATGTTCTTGGGAGTGAGATTTCGTTCATCCTTTATGTTAATCCACCATGCAGATGTTTCTCGCGAAAGCTAATAAGCACCCCAAACTTTCTTTGTCTCCTCAGAAAAATTTTGAAGCTCGAAATATTGTTCCATCTCTATGAGCCATGACTCGGCTTCATCTCCTATAGAGTCTCCCTTATACTTAGGAGGGTGAATCCTATTCGAATCCTTAATCAGTTTGGACTCAAAACGAGACCTCTTTGGTGGTTCATGTTCTTCATGATTAAGTTCCTCCTCTTCCTCATTGTTTTCTTCTCTCGCATATTCACTATAGACCCTCTACTCTAAGTGAGTTACCATATCTCTTGTTTCCGTAAGCATGGCCAAGGTTTGGTCTAACTTGTCATGTTGGCCATTATCAAGATAATCATTATTACCATTTTCTACTCCATTTCTCGTCCTTTCCATTTCGTCAACCTTAAACAAAATGTAAGTAACACATTTCATATTTGCATGTGATGAACACCATTAGGCTCAAGCATTGAACATTACTCTGATACCATTGTGTAGCGACCTCCCAATTGGATACCGAATAATCAAACTTTATTTTTTTATTCTAAGATAACATGATGTGGGAAATCAACTTACCATCAATTCCTCATCCCTAACTCTAACTAAGAATTTAAAACCAAATGTTACAATAATTGCAATGCACCAGTAGTAAACATTATTTATTTAAATTGCATTGCAAAGAGTAAAATAATAATTCAATGTTCATTTTACTCCAATTTATTATTCTATCAAAATATACTCATTTGAAATTCTATACTCAGATCATAATTATAATTCACTTAATGATTAAATTTACTCATAGTTACTTTCAAAACATTGTTTCATAATTATCACTTTCTCATTCATTGATGTTAGTAATTCATTCATAAAAAAAGTTGACTCGTTTCTGGTTATAAATCAATTTGTAACTATGTTTTACAATTGGGTTTACAATAAAAATATGATTCATTCCAAATGTATACAACAACTAACCCTCAAGTTAGAACATAATATACAATACATAATGATTATTACAATCTTCTACCAACTTGTAGAGTATACATGAATATGAGTACAAGACCAAACATTCGACACATGGTAACAAAAATCAACTAGAGATCATCTGAAGTTGCATAACCAATACAAGAGGGGAGAACATCATTGGAACGCTTTTCCTCCAACCACAGACCTGGCAGTCCCCCGCACATCCCCTGAATACAAGAGGAGTGGCCCTACCCTTCAACGAAAGGGGTAGATATGGAACTAATGTGGTAAGAGAGTGATTCATTTGTGTTATATTAAGTTGTCACCTACCCTTTGGTATTTATGTGACAACAATGAACCAGAAAAGGATGTATATAATACTCCTAAACAACAAATACTAATGTTGTGCTTTTGGCCACAAGACTAAAAGAAGGTAGGTACCTCCTACACATTCTTTCCCTAAGCATCTGGGTTGTCTTAAGAACATCAAAGTCTATAGACCAAGGAATTTACTCGCATCCCATATGCACAGATAAAATATGAGCACTATCACATAGCATGTCATGTTTTTATGTTCACACACCCTCATCAAAGCTAATGTCAACTCATCATCCTGACTTAGCTCGCGACACCATTGATCTCCAACATATATATTCATACATGAAACACATCACATGGTGGTAGAGTTATGTCATACCCCACAAGTTTCCTATATTAGCTATTTAGAAATTCATGATCCTTTTTCCCTCTAGTATGACATTCAATGACAAGGAAATATAATAATGTCTAATTACTTAATGATCAGGGTTTACACCAAATTAGATGAAGACTCGTGTTTATTTATCTTGGTAAGAGTAAGAAGATAATATAATAAGCAGTCAAACACTTTTAGAAATGAGCTTAGGTTACATATATTGTTTAGTCACAATATAATACAAGGTGTATGATGATAAATCAAACAAATGAGTTCCAAATAGTGGAAAGAGTGAAATTGTTTTGAGTTGATATAGTAAGAAAAAGAGTAATAAGAATATTAGATTGATAGCAGAGTATTCAAACATACTCATTGTGCGATAATCAATCATTATGTTGGTAGGAGGACCACCTCGAATGTGGCGTTGTACCTTTGTTGATTTATATATTACAATTTTTTTGATTAACTTCTTTATAGGAGCAAACCATCTTAAATGACCATTAAAGGGTAAACAAATTGTAAATTGTAAATTAACATGATCATAATTAATTACTACACCTTATTTCTTAATAAGTTTAAACAAATTGCCTTGTATAATGACCTGCTAAAAACTTTAATTTACTAATTACAATTAAATTAACCAGTACATATTTTATACCACCGTTAAAATTATCTAATCATGGATTGGATTTTTAATAGAAATAGTAATTCTCCTATTATATATTCTTACCATCAATAAATCCTCAAAGTCAAATGCTAAGCCTATTGGTTGGAAGATATATTCATATGAAGGGGATGGACATTAGCCATCAAATACCTACTTATTTGATTTCTTTATTAAATTTATGCCTGGAAGATTCCCTTAATAAATTTGTGGCTGAAAATAATAAATAGATAGGTTAAACCATAACGTTTCCTAGTCTTTTTACCTTTACAAAAGGATTTTCATATTTGGGCATTGCCTAAAATGCACAGAAAAGGTTTTAGTAGCAACAAATTCCATCAAATTCATAAGGAAAATGACGATGGAAAAGATTAAAAATATTTTTTTTTTAATATAACATAAGTACCAGTAATCTTTAGATGCTCATTTTTAATTATTTAAAAATAGAATGAATGAATAAATCGAAGTATCCATTTCTATTTTTGACTTTAAGTTAATTTAATATTTAAAATTAAATTAGTATAATCAATTTATTATGAGTGCTGGAAAATTGTATTAGTAAATTCAGACGTGGTAGAATAAGTTCCCAAATAGAAATAAAATAAGCTACAGAAGATTATAAGTTCCCAAAGATTGAGAAAAGTTATACTTTATACACTAACAGGGAAGAAACACTGGAATAAATAAAATTATTTAAACGAAAAAATAATATAGAGATAGAGGAGGAAAATGAATCCATAATTATATAAATTTTCTATTAGAGGGAGTTGCAGGTAAAAGGAATCCATGGTTGCACGTACCTTAATTATTTTTTATGCTTAAACAAAGTCCACACCCTTCTCTTGGTCCTCCTGTAACACTCTGCTCCTTGGGTAATATCAATTCCCCGGCACAATTTTTTTTAGGTCATTTTCCTTTACTTTACAGCCTCTATTTAAATTCAACGGATCCATCCTGCAAAATAGGGATGTGGTTGAATGTATTTAAAGAATTGGTTGAATATTTTTTCAATGCTAGTGTCATATATTCAATGTTATGGAAAGACTGTCATATTTTTATTTATGATATTAAATGTCATTATTGCCTATTCCTTATTCTGGTTGTACTAAATTTATTACACTTGAATGTGTTGAATACTATGAGGGTCCTAGAATAGTTTTTTTTAATTATTATTATTTTTAATAGATTGTGACAAAGTCACAATTTTAATTTGATTAAAGTACTTAACTATTTTATTTTATTTAAAAGAAATTATTTTCTTAAATATAATAATATTTTAATTCTTTCGATCTCAGATTCTTTTGGTTTGATGTTGATATATGGAGTATCGTGGTGATTCCATTTGCCTACCTATTGGGATGAAACTTAAGCGTGGTCTAGACAAGTCACTATGATTAATGCAAGGAATGCTAGGTCCAAGGGTCAACACATTGTGTTTATATATCCATCTAAGATTATGCAAACAAATTAAACCAACTTACCCTTTATTACTCATTGTTCTCCCTGAACGTCTGGACACTGTTAATCCTAAGGTTAATAGGATAAGTTCACTTTTGTACAGTCTCTCATACCATTTCTGGTTCCATATCTATTCACTTATTCCCAATGATACTCTCCCTTTGTTACAAGGGTGAATGTCTTGTGTACACTCAACACAACACTCAAACAAGAGATGTGTTAGAATTAGAACAATAAATCACATGATATGTAATCAAACACTTGTCCATATTCATGTTTCTTCTAAATAATTTCAAAAATAAAAGTAACGTAATATATTCATCCATATTCACTTAAAATCTACCATTATAAGTACAACATATTCATAGTTATAATCACTTTCATGAGAAGTATCCACAAGGCAAAAATACACCAATTATTATAATTAAATAATAAGACATCTACTTGAGGATTCAAGATGTGACAAAGAGTATTGCAAAGGTGCGTGGAGCTTTTTCATTGGTTTATGCTTCGCAATGTTTAATGAAGGTTTCGTAAGACCCAATCCCGGAGCCAATCAAATGTTGTCATGTGTCACTTTCTTATGCATCATGGCATGCAAATATTTAAATGGTCATAACTTTCGCTCCAGAGCTCCAAATCACGCGAAATTGGTATCGTTGGAAAGGTCTCCTCGAGCCCTTCACTTTGAATTATTTAAAACCAAATTTTGGTAGAGCCTGATATGAGAAAAAAAAGGAAAAATAGTTCGGGCCATTAATGTGCAGTCATAGATGGCTCAACCACCTGAATTGATGAAGTATGGGGCTCTTACCTTCTCCTAGAAGCAAAAGGACATTGGGGAACGGATCAACAGGGTGCACATAATATTTTTCGAAGATTAATGGATGATTAACAGTGTTTGAAGCACGAAAGTCGTGTTACAAGGAAAGATAGTTTTTTCTATTAATGACAAGATCAAATTTGCTTTCTTTCTCTCTTTGTTCCCTCTTCTCTCTCTTTCATTCTCTATATATTGTAAATTGATGCTTATTCCAAAGGGTTGGAGATTTTTACATGAATTAGATCTTGAAGTTGCAAAGACAGAAAAATTGTGTGTTTTCTTTTTCGCCATTGAAGAATATTAAAGATATTTTTTACAAACTTTGTGTTGTGGATGAATCTTAAGTTCAATGCACTAAATGGTTCTTTCTTTTAATATCTAGTTCATTGAATCTATAGTCAGTTATTAATGTCTGATCACGTGTGATTATCTTTTGATTTGCATTTGCTTCAGTGAAAGTGTGTTCCTATATATTCTCTTCTTATTCTTCTGAAATTACTTATGTCTATCTTCCTCCTCTCTCTTTATACACATTCCTTTGTAATAAGAACGAATCTGCTGAGATGAGATCCCAACCCCAAATGGTTAGATTGGTGTAGATATTGTAAATATTCTTTGGTGTGCATTAGATTAGTAATAAATAGGGTGTCTCCCCTTTATTCGAGGAGGGACTTCGTCCCGCATGCTGTGGTTGAACCTCATATTTTATCTTTGATAAAATATCCAACCAACACTATCATATATAAAAATTCAACCAAAGGGAAAAAAAACTAATCCATCACAAACTAATGGACATCAAATTTTTAATTGGATATTTTTATTATCGTCGTTATAAAAATAAATATTTGAAATAACCAATAGTTGAGGTCTACAACATCCATATGGGGTGTTTTGACATTCAATCATGTAGAGTGTGTTCAGATTAAATGGCACTCCCACAATCACATAACTAAATTATTCTACTTCCCAAAAATCAAGGGGAAATTGATAGAGAATTTAATGAAGTTGTTGATTAAAAAGATGCGTAAAAATCAAACCTAATATTCTTGAAATTGAATTCTATTGATGTATTTCACATAGTTACCATGTTCTTACAAACTTAGTGAAAATTCGGTTCAAATCATACTTTTTGGTCTGACTGAACAAGTTCGATTGAACATTATTTTTTTTAATTAAGAACGTAAAGGGAAAACTCTGTAGATAATATATTTATTTATTATTATGTGTAACCAATTTTCTTTTCAAATATTATTATATATGTATAGTATTTATTATTTATATATATTTTCAATTTGTAAATTTTCTAAACTGAACTTAACCTTTTGAAAAGTCGTGAACTTTTTCCTCTTTCAAACTATCTGAACTACACTTGCATAGTTAATTAGGGATATCTTTCACTATATTTTAGATAAATGTGTTTAAGATATCTATACTAATTATACATGTGAAATGTCAATAAATAATCAATGAAGTGTGATAAATTTATCCCAAAATATTCTAGCTTGGAAGTGTAGAGTTGTTCTACCTTGTAGGTAAGAAATGATGAGTTAAAGAAATTCTAGGTTCTGTCTTCTAAATATTAGTTGCACATTTCGTTTAGTGATAAAGGGGAAGATCTTTGACAGATTTTTTCGTTTTTTTTAATATAAAATGGTGACAAGGATTTCAATGGGAAAAGCCACGGCATCCCTCTCATACTGTAGACTTTGCTTCGGCATTGTTTTAAATACAAATTGTTCCTTTTATTTTTAAATTGATATAAAAATATGTAAGAGTTAATATGTTTTATAGTTAGTTTATACCCCCTATATTTATTTAAGATAGTAACAATTTTTAAATCAAAATCGAGAGATTGGTGAAGTCGCTGTAGGTGAGTATGGAAAGGAGAGAGTTTTCTGTTTATGGAAATTGGTGAAAATGATGACATTGTGTAAGTATTGTATGTTGTTCAGGTAAAAGAAATTGGTATGGGAGGTTGAGAATTCACAATGGCAACCCCAGATGAGCAAAGGAAGTTGATTGTGGGTGTTTGTCACCCCATCCTCACGTTAAAGCAATAAAAGCCTCCTATTATTAATAACGCAGATGCCTCTCCTTCCTCTATTATGCAGAGAATGATCATGATTTATCAATTTCCTTTCAGATTTTTGTGAATTTAAGCCACTGTATAGAAAAAACAACATAAATATGTTGTATATTGTGTATGGTACATTCCAATGGTTATGAAAAATTTTATATACAGTTTATTTATCATTAGAAGATAAGTTAGTTACTACGCAAGTTTTGAGAATGGGAGGGGAAAAAATCTAGGATTACATTTTCAATTTTCTCAATAACACCCCATGTCTTCATTCACTCAGAGGTTTATTAAAATATTCAGTGCCCGACTAAGGTAATGAATCATTCCGTTAGGATATCATTTTTACATCAATTAATTGCTGGAAAAAGGGAAAAAATCAAGACATATTTTCACATCTCTCAATAGAGAGCACATTGAAGTTATTGTTTACGATGCATATTGAAACTAAGGAATGCTCATAGCTATAATCTCCAATTATTTGTTAAAGAATTTAAAAGCATGTCAAAATTCAAGGCATAATAAAGTGACTGTTTTGTAAAGATTGCATGATGATCATATAAGAACTTCATTGTCACAACAGAGATCGTAACAATGTATGTTATTACCGAAATTGTAAGAAGATAGAAGGATTAGAGTTCAACAGTGAAAGGTAAGGTAACCTTCCAAGAACTTTTATTCAAATGGCCAACCTTCACATGGGATCACACCACTGTATCACAATTCATATCAAAAAGGTCTCCTAGAAAGTTGGTGACCTGAGAAAAAATTTGTTTCTTAATGGCCAGAAGTAACCTCATGTTATTGTGCATTTCTTTTGTGACGCCCACCAATGGAAAATTGACTATTATTGACAAAAAAATCACATTTGGTTTTTTTTATATTCCATTGTTGTATAAAAACCCTCTTAATGACTACATTGTAGCAATAGTCTTTGCTATAAGAAATGCCTGCACAGTACAAAACTTCATAATTGCCAATCATATTGCAAAATGAGAAAATGGGAAGCAACAAGTTGCATTCTATATGAACCAATTTGCTAATTTTCAACTGCCTAATCATACGAGGACATCAACCATGTTGCTAATACATTATTCTTGTAAACTAATGCATTGCACTGACATATTGACCCTTCACTCCACATTCATTTGGTAGCAAACATAATTCTGTTTGTACAACATTAATATGTAACAACACATGTAAATCGTAGAGTTATAGCATTTTTTTTTTTTGAAGTTGAGAGAAATAAATTATATGTTACATTTATCTTTTAAACATAATGCAATATCAATGCTTCGTTATTAAAATCACAATTCACAAGTTGTAGCTGAAATGTTAGAAGTGGTTGAACTGCTGCAAATAAAGCCCAAGTTAAATTCTTATGGCCGCTATGTTATAAGCTATGTTTGTGATTCCCCTCTCAAACATTGTGGAGGTACCCACTTGATCGTGTAGCCAAATTAATTATTGTCAAAAACTGATTAAGTAAAAGGGATTAATGTCACATGGTGATTGAAAATTCCTTCCCGTGTAATCACATGTCCATTCCCTATAAGCAAAAAAAAAATCTATATATAATTTAAGAACAAATATATTTCCAAAAGAATGGTCAAACTAATATTCCATCCAATTTATTTCCAATAGAAATATGTAGACATCTAAATGTGGTCTTTGGCACTTAACCAACATCAGTTTTGACACATTTCGACGATTCATATAGATCTAACCCTTGAGCACACTTTCCCTCTATCACTCTATCTTGGCCAACTCCACCTATCAATTCAAGGTCAGCTTAATCCATATAGAGATACCTCAAAATCATCAACATGCATTCTACATATCTAAGATCCACATTCTACACTTTGAGGACACTATTGATTATTGTAAGGGTCTGACCCTGCCACTAGTATCTAAGGGTGATCAATTACTATTGTATTAGGTCATCCTAAGCACATTTCACAGGGTCAACTATGATGAGGAATTAATGAAGACTCGCTTATATATACCACACATCATTAATGATTGTCTTCACCTATTAGCCACTTCACACTCTTGGAGCACTCTCGCTACATTGATAGGTTCATTATCAAAAAAGTAGCAAATCTAAAATCTCTCAAGGAGCAGCCTTAGCGAAATCCATAGAGCCAAATCTAAGATCATAGAGGTCAAAGTTGAGTGAGGCCAAAAGTCAACATTTCAATGCACTCACCAAGGAGGGAGAACTACATGCAACTTGATCCCTTTTTAGAGTATTGGCATGCAAGAAATGCTCACCATATCATTGGGGATGTGGATAAGGTTGTCCAACCCAAAATGTTAATTCCTTTTTAGTGGTCCCTTATGCTCTTGAAAAAACAATTAGGGTTTGGAACACGAATAAAAACAATTAACATCACATAGGATTGAACAGATCCCAAATATTTATATACAAAGGTGAGGCATTCCCATAAGTTAAACAACCCCCAAACATATCCCAAATAGTGTTGATAAAGTTTGACATTTCTCATTTGTTACAAGGGTCTGAGTCGATGAAAGAGCCCCCAACTATCCAGAAGCAGGTTATACATAGAGGCAAAGCACTCCCATTACTTACAAATCCCCAAACATCTCCCTAGATAGTCTTGAAAACCCTAACACTTCCAGTCTACCACTAGGGTCTAAATATACCAATAGTGTCCAAACAACCCGTCAACCCCTATTATGAGTCTAAGAACTTAACAAAGCATTTCTAAATTATTTTCAGCTCTTGTGGCACCCTCTATAGGTGACAAACATCCAAAATCAGCAAGGAATGTATTTATTTATTAAATTGTCATTTCCAAACTGACTTTTAATAACATCAACTTGCATTAACAAAATCAGATTATCATGGTTATACACTTAATGCAATACTCTAAATTTATCCATGTTCTAGTCAGAAGTAGGTTATACATAAGAGGCAACACATTCCCACAAGTTACAAATCAGATTATCATGTTTAATACCCCAAATTCAGTACTCTAAATTTATCCACATTCTAATCACATTGTATAATATATGATTTACATGCACTCACCTAGGAGAGAGCTAAATGCAACTTGATCCCTCTTCAGAATATTGGCACGCAAGAAATGCTCACCATATCATTGGGGATGTGAATAAGGTTGTCCAACCCAAAATGTTAATTCCTTTTCAAGGGTCCCTTTATGGTCTTACAAAAACAATTAGGGTTTGCACGAAGAACAAAAACAAGCAACATCACATAGGATCAAACAGGTCGCAAATATTAAAAAGCAAGTTATATAGACAAGTGAGGCATTCCCATAAGTTAAATAGCCCCTAACATATCCCAGACACTACTGATAAAGTCTGACACTTCTGATCTGTCGCAAGGGTCCAAGTCAATCAAAGAGCTCTCTACTATCCTAAAGCAAGTTATACGTAGAGGCAAAGTATTCCCACAAGTTACAAATCCCCAAACATCTCCCTGGACAATGTTGAAAACCCCAACACTTTCAGTTTGCCACAAGAGTTTAAATATACCAATAGTGTTCAAATAACTAGTCAACCCCTATTATGAGTCCAAGAACTTGACAAAGCACTTCTAGATTGTTCTCAGCTCTTGTGGCACCATTTATAAGTGACAAACGTCCAAAATCAGCTAAGGAATGTATTTGTTTATTGTATTGTCAAATTCCAAATCAATTTTTAATAAAAATTTACTTGCATTAACAAATTTAGATTTTGTGCTTAATACCCTTAATTAAATACAATGAATTTATCCATGTTCTAATCACATTGTATACTAAATAATGAAAACAAAATGTAGAATGTACAATTCCCCATTACTGTTATGCTGATAATCTGTTCACAGCAATGCAATTTAATTTATATTCCATCCACCACTACCATAATGACAATATTGCATTCACTCTAATGCATTCTAGTTCTATTGTGGATTGCGTTCATGACTATGCAATTTAGGCACTAATACTTAATGATTTTTGTATTTATCCTATCCTACCAATTATTTCAGTAATAGGTAGACATAGTTGTACTAATTTGGTAACAAGAAATACTATAGGTGTCTACAACCAGCAATGGCATGGACTAGTCTTCTCCCTATAGAATTATTCGTAGTGACTAATGACTTGCCCAATTGGGCTTAATCCCTTGCTTGGTGCAATAATTTAGTAATGAATATACCACATAGGTGTTTACATTTCTATCTCTGCAACCTTGTAAAGTATATGTTATCTGTCTTACATGGCAATGACTAATCTTCTAGCTAAAAAATCAGTCAACATGTAGTAATTGACGACTTTCTCAATTGGGCTTAATCCATTGGTTGGTGCAAATGCAAACTGGTGATAATGATAGTTGCTTCTATCCATTCACCAAGGTACAAATTGAAATCACTGTAGATACCCAACACAGAATGTCAACTGGATAAAACATGGGTCAGTTTCCGAGTGACTAATACATTAGATTCCTCCTAGTCATGACTGCTTAGCCGAAGGAAGGCCCTGATACTCGTTATATAATTCAGTAATTCTTGATCAAATACACATAAAATATTACACACACACACACACACATGGCTAACATAATCTAAGGAGAATAGCATGTATATTAGCACTGTAACAATGATCCCTAAGAATCTTATCTTATTTATCATTAGTAGCCTCTGAACTTTTCTAGCTTACAGGGAGTTGAAGGGCCATGCTGGGCATGCGAAGATTAACTTTTACTTCAACATCTTAACGAGGAAACCTGACGACTGCACTTGGATGAAGCAAATAATGCAAAACAAACATGAACTTCGAGAAAATAGCCTTGAAATATCCATTCAAGTATGTGTGATACATATATCTATATATACACATCAAAATCTTATAAAATTATGGAGCAACACAGTTGCATAAAAAGATTACAAACTAACCATCCCATGGTACAATGGTGGTCTCAGTTCTCATTTGTATATAAAAGCTTAACAATCTGGTGCACTCCTAATCCACCTATATTTTGATTTTTCCTTCCATCATCAGTACTGGGACCTTCTACATTCATCACTGTACAAAACATTGTGTCAATCTGCTACCACATAATAAGCCAAAACATGACTCACTATAGCACAATATTATGACCAAGGGGCAAATGTTATTTATTGTCACATACTATACATAGGCACACTAAACCAGCAACATTCAGAAAAATTGGCATCTTTAGAGAATATCCACATCTCGCAGTCTTGACAATAGAATAGTCTCGATTCTAAGCTGCAGTTACAAAACAGATCTGGAACATAAGTATCATCCACTTGTCATTTCCTTTGCCGCTTTGACTCGGGCTGCAAATCAAGAAAAAGACAGCGTTAACACATACTTGTGCACTTTCAGTCAACTTTGACAGAATTCCAGTAATAACATCGCTACTCTTCTATGGTTAGCGATGCATTTGTGTGTTCATGAAAACAGCTTCCTGTACTTTCCAACATGGAATCTTTTTATTGAAAAAACAGGATAATCCTAAATTCCCTCAAATACCACAGATATCAACTCAACTAATCAATCACGTGCTAGTAGTGAAGCAGTCAGGCATGCAGGAAAGAAAGAAATGTCTACAACCAAATTTTAAATGTCTACAGCCACAGTTCAAACACCTCATTAGGAGAACACATAATCCGTAAGATGTGAGCACACCAGCGTGGATATATTGCTTTAATAACAAAGAATAATGGAAACAATGACAGGTCACTGAAGCAACCAAAGATTACAACATTTGATAGAATGCTTTTATATACTTAGAACATGCCATAGTATGAAAATAAACATGCCAAATATATTATAGGCAACCATGATCATTCTCCTAAAGGGGATAAATAAAATCTTTAAATTATTACCCAAAATGATAAGAATACAAGAAGGTAGACTGTCAGATGGCCTCATCATCTGGGGGCAAAAGGGCCAGGACATCGCATTAAGCATTAATTGTGAAGATGCAAGTTTTCACCAGAAAGGATCTCCTATTCTCTTTTCCATGCTTCAAGTTCATCTATTGGTGTTTTGTTTTATCATTTAGTCTCAAAATCACTGCTGCCATTCCACACTTTCTATGGTTTTCATCTGCCTTTATTATGCTTCTACTTTTGTTGTTCCGAATTTGGATACCGCTGAGCATGTTCTGTAACATTTTGTGCAAACTTACACAAAAGTATTCTGTGGTCAAAATCTACATTTGAGCCGCATAGATGCTTGTAGTCAAATGGTCATTTGGCAGAAGATGGGGACATCATAAAGCTTGTCTTTGATGTTTTCTCCTTTAAGTGCTGACTCCTGCTATCCATAATTGATGTGTTTTTAGACATGCAAGAGAGCTCTTTTCCATGCTAGAAGATTACTTTTAATCCAAGAAAGGGCTCAGAATCCATTCATATTTCCAGGGTTTTAGAAGATTTCGAACCACTGCACCTTGTCCAATCACCTCATTCTGTGTCTTTGCACAAAAGATAAGCATGGACAATTCTCAGCCACAGAGGATTAATTTTTCTAGTATTCTTTGCTTAGAGTGTGTCTATTACTGTTTTGTTTTATCCATTAGTTCCAAAATCTCTATTTTGTATATAGTTTACTTGTGCCTTTTCTATGCTTCTACTTTAGCATGTCCAAACTTGGATGCTGTTGAGCATGAATTGTACACTTTTTGTGCAAAATTGTACAACTATATTTGGGTTGTGTGAAATTTTGCAATCCATTATTTTATTGGCTCAGAACATGGGAAAGCATTAAACTTTCACCAATTACAAATGTACAGAGTCATTCATCTCCTCCAGGAGAATGTCATGTACAAAACATTAGATTGATAGAATTCAGTAACAGGTCTATATGCATCTTTTTGATTTATGCATGAATGTTATTTTTGCTTCTGATTTCTTGTTTATAATTGTTTCTGTACATAATACGTCAAAAAACTTCACATTTTAGAGTGTTATCCACTAAAGATCTCCTGGGAACCAGGTCAATTGACATTGTCTGATGCAAGGTACCAGATTGTCAGAGAACACTCTGTGATCAGCTGCACTCCTTAAGATTAGCTGCACTCAGATTTGATGGTTACAGAAGATGAGAAATCCCCAAGCCTTCAATGAAAATACACGGCTGTCCAGGATTTTGTAGATCCTGATCTTCTTAGCTCTACTACGAAATGCTTCAAACTCATTCACGAGGCAAACTTGTTAAGAAAGGAAATATTATATGTATCCGAAAAGTTGGCAACCCATAGATGATTACATAATTACAGTACTAATATTTGAAACAGTACTGCAAAACATTAGTAAACACTCTACACATTCACATATCAACCGTTTGTTACCTATAAATATCAGATCATTATAACAAAGCAAATATTTCCTAGGTATTTTATCGTGCCAGATCAGTGGAATGAGCTGGAGGACTGTGCAAAACCACATGTTCATTAAAAATGATTTTGTTGAAACACACAGCTGTATTGGATGGTCATTTGTTCTTGCTATGTTCAGGCTTTTGGTATTGGTGCCTGTTTTAAGAAAGGAGTGAAAATGATTTTGTTGATGCCTTTGCATGCCTTTCTAAGAATGGAACTTAAACTAAGAAGGTCAGCTTATTCAGGCTGATCCCTCAAGATCATCCACTAACACCTGCACTTTATAAGTTTATATTCATGCTTTTTGTTCTTTACTCACCCATCATTTGGCCAAGAAAAGATGAGGTCATTTCACTTACTGGTCCAAATTCAAGCCAACGTGTCAATGGCAATTTCAAGGGCAATTTTTTCGCTCTTGTATAGGGAAGTAAAATTGCTTCAGAGTTTGAAAATTTGCAGGTAGTGGCAGAAAACACCGTGCTAATTTCAAAAGTATATCTCCATTAGCATCTAAGACCCTACGTGATCTTGGTATCAACAAGTTAAAAGTGTTTGAACTCTTGGGCATACCATTTTCTTTCCAAGCTTCCCATTCTTAACTCTCAGTAAATGTTCTAGGTTGAGATGAAAATTGTGTATAGAATTATGAAGCCCGTGTCCTTGGCAGCATATTTTGAAACGTGTACCCATGTTTTCACAGTTGCCTGTGTTTGTTATATATCTTGTTGGGTGTCATCTACTTCAACACACAGCAAAGATGAATCACTTTTTTCTTTGGGTCATTCATAATAGCCGTAAAGCTTAAGGACTTTATTGGTAGCTATGCTTCTCCTCATATCTAGTCATACCTAAGCTCTAGTTGTTAAATGGTTAATGCCAAATTCGTATCAATGAGGGCAATGAAGCTTGAAAATTGCTGCCAAAGATTGACTTAACCAAGGCAAGAAAGGCATAAATCTGCAAGACTTTTTACTTTCACCTTCACTAGTTAAATTCCAATGTTCACTTATAGCCCACAACATCTATAAGACATGGGAAGTTGTCAAACCACTCCTGAAGTAGGACACTCATTACAGCCATAGAGCTTTCATAGACTTTATTGGTATAGTTATACTGATTCTAGAGGCGAGGAAGATTTGGGAGTTATGGATGATCATATCGAAGCTCTAGTTAAATTCTAAAGGCTTAATTCGTACAATCAAGTGCAGTGAAGCCTGAAATTTGTTGTCAAGGATTGCCTTTAGCAAGGCAAGAAGGGCACACCTTTGCAAGAGCTACCACTTTCACCAAATGATGCAAGGTTCGGCACCCCTACTATTAGGGTGTCGTGTTGGATATGGATATGGGTATAGAGCAGCATGGATATGGCCCGAAGATCTTACCCGATTGTATCCAAATACGAACCCATAACTGGGCCATACAGATACAATCAGATACAATATTCAGACCAAATTTAGCCTCTCTTTTTAAATTGAATCTGAAATAGCAGTGATTACTTGCATAAAATTCTTAGGCTAAGCTGCCAAGGACTGAGGGGCTTCCATTACACCAAAATCACCCAGGGCACGATCCCGGCCTCATCCCTTATTTATTGGTATCCCATGCGATTGGAACCTTGGTGGATGGTTAGGCAACACCTTTTACACCATCATATGCATCGTTGGACCACAACCCATTCGATATTATAGCCTTATTTGATTTAGAAGTTTAAAAAAAAGATAAAAAAAAACCCTTCAAAAGCATAAAAAGATAATAAACAACTCCATGGCTATCAAAAAATTGTTTTAGCAGTAATGTTACCTAAGACCCGGGATGGTGTGACAGGGTTTCCAGGTAGGCGAAAAAATTCTGAAGTTTGGGGACGACGGGGGTACTGCTAATTATATATATAGTGACTAAACTACATAAATAAGTTGCAATAAAACCATTTGAGATTTAAATAAGCTGAAATCATAAATATCAAATAAATTTAAATTATAATTCATGCATAATTTAATAAAATCATTTCAATTTTGAAACTTAAACATTAAATAAGCTTAAATAAATTATAAAACCATTGTGATTAATCAATTTACAATAATTGATATTCATATCATTAAAATCTCAAATTCAAATACACCAACAAGTGCCAATATTAAAAAAAGAAATGTTCCTGCCTAAAAATCAAAATCAATATCTAAAACAACATCCACGAATTCCTCCTCACTCGAAACTATCATCCCCGTCCTTAAAGGAGAGCCCGATCAATCCCCGTTGCATAGTGTTGTCCTCTTCTACCTGCCTCGCTTCCTCGGGATCTATATCCCACCATAATGTTGGGGTCTGCTTGTACTCAATTGCCTTGTGATCCATAAGATGCAAAGCAAAGCACTGTGTACAACTACAAGTTTCTCCATTCTCGTAGAGGTAAGCCTATTCCTCTTAACATAGTGGATCCAATCATATGTAGATCAATTCCTCTCAGAGGTAGAGGAGCTAGAAAACTCGAAAAGGATGCGAATTGCAAGTGTTTGCGGCAATCTTGAACGCACATACAGCCGCCACCAACTAACTGGATTGTCATGTGCCGATGTTCCCTTGTCCATCTTCCCTAAAGTTTTGTACCCATCAAGTTCAGTGAAGTCAAGACACTCCACAATGCTCTGTGAAGCCTCCTCTAGACTATACATTTTTTAAAGGCCTTTCTTCACTTTATTGTCATCCAAAGGGATAACTCTACATTGCTTCTCCACATACCATTTGGGATGCAGTGCATATGCAACCATATGAAGTGGGGTGTTCAACTTCTCCCATCTATGTTGAATGATGGGCTAAATATGTTCATGGTAGAACTCCAGAGTGGGGTCCCTCACCCGAATAATTGTCTTCATTTGTCCAAGAATGTTGTCAATGCTCTCATATATCTCACCAAGATTGGGGTTATTGATGATGTAAAAAATGGAGTTATAATTGATGTGACATATTTCACATCAACCCAAAAAGTTTCCCTCACCACCACTCCCTTCATTCTCTTCCCTTGCTTTGTCTTGAACTCACGCCACCTAGCCCAGTCCTACACCATATAATCATAACTTGGACGGGCTACTACAACTCAAGCATCATGTCCAACAAAATAAAATAGAATGCAAAGCGGGTGTCAATTGGTTTGAGGAATTCCTTCTTCAAAAAGCTTCGAAAGAGGGCCAATGATGTGTGGTGATTACATGTGAACTTCTACACGTCCTTAGCCTCATTCACTATCTTGTTGACCCATTGAACCTTCCCTGTGTCTTTCAATGCATTGTTCATGGCATGCATACAACGTGGGGTCTAATAAATATGATTGTAGGCACGCTCCACTAGCTTGCATGTTGCTATGCACACATAAGTAAAATGATATTTATGAGTGGATGGTGTCTAATATCCATCCACCTATCCATGATAATGTTGCATCCATGTAGCATCCATGTGATTTTCATCTCCTTCATCAACAAATTAACCTCGAAATAGTTTCTATCCAACATTATTGTCCTAAGTTTGGTGTCTCCAGGAGGTACATAACTTTTACCTACTTCAGCTACCTTGGCCATAGCCTCCTTGTGATAAGGAGAGTGAGTGGCATGAAATGGGATCCCAGCAACACAAAAAAAATTACCAATAGCATTATCCGCCTCTTCCCTTGCCCTTGAATCAAACACGTCTACAACTAGATTAGGGGCTACCCCCACAGCCTTTCTCTTCTCTTTACTTTCCACTTCTGTCATTCCAAAACTAGAACTAGCCAAAGTATTTATGTCAGTCCTGAGAGAGCTCAAAGGAGTGTTAGTCTCACTCTAGTACCACGAACATCTAAAACGTCATTCGTGGTATTTCCATAAAAGTCTTGCCATCTATGTTCTCTGATCAAGTGACAGAGTCTTATAAAGACCCCACCCCCTTCCTGTAAGGTGTAACAAGCGTGTATTGATCCTGATGGTGCCGACATGCCAAGCCTCTAAACATATGTTGCACTTCCATAGTTTATTCCCCCTCCAAATTTGGGGTTCTCAAGTATCTGAGCAAATTGTTGCAATGGCTTCTTCTTATCAAATGGTCCAATGGCAAACGTCGACAACATTTGAGAAGGGCAATTGATAGCACTACCAGTTGAACTACCAGTTGTCATTAGCACTGCATTTTGTCTCAATTCTTCACCTCCCCCAATTATGTCATCACCAACACTTCCACCTATCTCAACCCTCTCCTCCTTTGATTCATAACCATACTTAGAAGAAAAACTCACGATGATGATTGTTGGGGCTGCAATGAATTAAAAAACAACCATAACTATATGCAATGAATTAAAAAAAGTGATAACTATAGGCAATGTTTATAATTTTAATTTATAAACAAATATAACAGCCATAACTATATGTATTATGTAATGAATTAAAAAACAACAATAACTATATAGTATATGCAATGGTTAAGAAAAAGTAAAACATCCATAACCATATGCAGTGTGCAATGAATAAAAAAACAGCCATAACTACATGCAATTATTTTTAAAAAGCAGCCATATGCTATTAGGCCCATAACTATATGCAAAAAAATAAAAAATATTAAAAAACATAAACATAGAAACTGAAACATCAAACCTACGAGTATTTAAGTTTTTCATTTTTGTATCTACATTCATGTAAATCAAAGTTTTTGTATTCTTAATGTAATTGTTTCTAAGAATGTGTATCAAAGTAATCATATTATCATGATAAAACTTGCCAAACCTATTCAATAAATCAATAATCAAGAGTTTTATGTTTTAAGACTTAAAAATATAATAATAATTAAGCCTAACTACAAAACCCTATGCAACATGCATTTTGTAAAATCCTACAAACTATAACCATGATTACATTGTGAATGTAGATAGAAAAACTTAGAAACAGGCCCTAAAAAATGCAAATAGAAGCTAAATTCTAAAAACTAGAAACTATTATCAGGAATTGTAAGCAAATAAAATTCTAAATACCTCTTGCTTACTCTTACTCTTGCAGTTACCCTTCTTCTTCCTATTGCTCTTGCTCTTGCTCGCCTCTTCTTCTCTTTGTTCACTTTTAAGGTTATGGTTATGTTTTTGTGTTTCTTTTATGTTATTATAACTTTGCATAAAATAAAAATTGACTAAAATTTGTTTTTAAAATAAAAATGTACAAAAAATAACACTTTAACGTTGAGCACATCTAAACATCCCTGGGACATACCTTGATCGTCCCAGGGGCGTCCAGACGTTCCTACATGTTTGAGACATCCCCTCAACTTTTTGGGCGTTTCGTAAACGTTCCCCGTTTCCCACCATCTAGGAAACATCAAGAGAATGTTTCCCTCTCGTCTTGGCATCCCTGGGACGTCCGAGACACCCTAAACACCTGTTTTTCAAGGGGGAGACACGTCCCCACGTAACACTTATTAGTGGAAACAATTGAGCACATGAAATTGAACAAGTGTTAATTTGTTGTATTACTTCAATATTTCACATTGGCTCTACTTAACATGCTATGTTTTTATTTTATGTGTTTCCTTCAGCCTCATCTGCTTCTTTTCTTTCATTTTGTCTATTTTCCTTTGGCATGCACAACTTGCATGTTCTTTTACTACCCAATTTCCTCCCTTTCCCATGGGTTGAGAATGTGGAATTTGCTAGTACTTTTCATCTAATATATCAATTTGTTTATATTCAAAATCAAAAATTATTATAAATATATTTCTTTTAATTTATGCTCTAGATTGTTGCATTCCACATACCAACGGAAAATGGAACTGCAAAAATATATATTAAAATGTTAAAAAACAAAAAGATAGAGCACCTGCTTACCTAGGGTATACTGCACTTAAAAATCTAACTAAAACAAAAAAGCTCTCACACAATGGCAGCTATCTCTTGCATTAAGTTTTGATATTGTAAAGGATCATACATTCTTTAGAGTTTTTGTATTCAACTACTAGAAACCCTAATTAACATATGGTAACTCATGGCTTAACCTTTTACTAACTCTAGACACCCAAAATAGCTTAATAAAAATCAAAAACTATTATAGATATATTTCTTTTAATTTATGTTCTACATTGTTGCATTCCATATACCAACGGAAAATGGAACTGCAAACATATATATTAAAATGTTGAAAAACAAAAAGATAGAGCACCTGCTTTCCTAGGGTATATTGCACTTAAAAATCTAACTATAACAAAAAAAGCTCTCACACAATGGTAGCTATCTCTTGCATTAAGTTTTGATATTGTAAACGATCATACATTGTTTAGAGTTTTTACCCTTTTTGTATTCAACTGCTAGAAACCCTAATTAACATATGGCAACTCATGGCTTAACCATTTACTAACTCTAGACACCCAAAATAGCATAATAAAAATACTAAGCATACAAATATATATTGTGTAGGTACACAACATGCCCTCCTCCTTAAAGAGTTTTTCCTCAAAGCTAGTCAAACTCCAAGAGGTTACATTATGATAGGGGAACTCAAGACCTCTACCAACTAGAAAAAAGCTTTGATCATTCCTACCAAACACTGCTACTTGAAATAACGCAAGACCTAGAATGACGGTCTTCTTTTTTATTAGTCCCAAGCTTCCCTAGCGTTTTGAACACATTTTCCAACATTCTTCCACCCTTACATTGAAATTGCCCATTTGCTTCCGCATCAAGAACTTTACCTTTTCCACATACCCTTCTTTACAGGTTGCATATGGTATCTTACAAATCTATAATTTCAATTTTTCTTTTAAATATATTCAGTTGCACTCTTTCAATCTTAGATACTTGCCAACGAACTCCTTTGTTTTTAAAGTTATATCCTCCATGGGTAGCCATTTCCACTTCACCTTGAACATTTGCACAACTCTATTTTGAAACTTCCTAAATTCCTCCCTACAATGCAATCTAGCTCAAGCACAAGCTTCCCTTCTTCATCAGTCATCAACAATTTTTTCAGAGGCACCATATGCACCCCTATCTTCTTTCATTAAACAAACACATTATGCATCCTTCTCTTGTTTGGTATATCCATTGTGTACACAACTTTTTCCACCTTTGCTCGCACCCAATACCACCCATTATACTTTGGTTGCAGCTTTTTCACCCCTACTTGCTTCTATGTCTTCAATTTATATGGTTGTAATCGTACAAACACCATATCCTAATCTCAAAACTCCTTTGTCCTCTGTTGATTCATCTATTGCTTCATCTTATTCACGCTCATTGTTAAGTTGTCTCTCAAAAGTTGCAGAATGTTTTACATCTTTTGCATTAGTTCCATTGTTGTTCAAACTTCCCTCTTTGAATTCTCCAATTTAATGTTTATGGTGGCTCATACCTATATAATACCTTAAATGGTGTCATTTTTGTGGTTGAATGATGCATGGTGTTGTATTGGTACTCTGTAAGTGTAGCAATTTAACCCACTTGCTTAGTGTATCCCTTGCATTAATTTTCAAATACCTTTCCAAGCACTTGTAATATGTGGTTCTCATGTTAAATGAAAACCTACGTTTCAAACAACTCCTGCTAGAAATGACTTTGAAAAACCCGATCTTAATCACAGATGATTGGTTTATGGATCTCGTGTAGCTTAAACATATGTTAGAAATACAATTTTTCATCCTTAGGGCCATTACTATCTAGCTTTCTTGGCGGGAATGAAATGTGCATAGTTTAACAATCTATCTACCACCAAAGAATTCCATTTGTATCCTCCACGTTGGGAAGGCCTAAGATAAAGCCCATTGACACAATTTCCCACTTTTATAGGGCTGAATTTGGTTGCAGAGGGCTTGATGAAAAAACACTTTCAGCCTTATTTAGTTGGTAAATGTCACACTCAACTACAAATTGTAGAATGTTTGATATCATTCCCTTCCAAAAATAATTACCATTGATGTTTCTATAAATTGTTTAGAACCAAACAAGGCCCTCACAAGCCTTGTAGATGGAGACTCATTCTTGTGTTCTAACACCTTCTGAGCAAAGGGAGACTCATGCCATTACAAAATGACCAAGCATTACCCTTGCCCCCATCTTCCATTTCTTTCATGAATTTGGTTGGTGGATGGTAAGTTGAGTAATCCTGTACAAGGTCATCTATCCAAGGACATAGCCTACAAAATTAGCAATTCTTCTTGACCAGATGGTGCATTTGCCACCACATTCTTTGTCCCTTCCTTGTAAACAATCTCAAAGTCATATGTTTCTAAAGAATCAATCCAATTTTTTTGTGCCTCTATCAACATCCCCTGAGTTAACAAGATCTTATGGCTGAGGTGGTCAGCATTAATAAAGAACTTGATCCTTAAAAGAAATTGACACCGTTTGCTATTGCATGTACGATGACTAGCTTCTTACTAGACGAGAACATCCTTCACTCCCATTCATTCAATTACCTACATTCAAATACAATGGGATGTTCATGCTAAGAAAGAATTGCACCCAGTCCAAATTCAAAAGCATCACATCTAATGACAATACTTTAAGAAATTAACATAAGTAGAGACTAGAGCTTGTTTGAGATCCTCAAAGGATTTTTGTGCCTCACTAGACCACTTGAAAGAATCCTTCCTGGTAAGGTCAATAAGAGGACGTGATATTGTTGAGAAATTCCTTACGAATCATATGTAAATTTTGTTTAGCCTAGGAAACCACGAAGATTCTAAAAAAACCTTGGGCACATGCAATCACATATGGCCTTAATTTTTGAGGTTCAATGCAAACCCTCTCAACAGATTTAATGTGACAAAGGTATTCCAAAGATGCCTTGGTGAATTTGAACTTAGAGGCCTTGGGATACAATGTCTCCTTGGATAGTATGTCTAACACAACATCCAAATGCTCAAGATAGGATGCCAATGAATTAATATAAACATGGATGTCATCAACAAATACTATAAATGACTTACACCCTTGCGTAACAATGCTCCAAAAGTGGGTGGAGCATTACTAAGACCAAATGGCATGACCTTAAATTGGTAGCAACCCTAATGCATTTTGAATACAGTCTTGTCTTGGTCTTGAATCCATATTGCTATCTAATAGTATATACATCTAAGATTTATCTTTGATAAATAGTTCAGCCCATGCAACTCATCAAGCAAATCATCAATCTTTGGCATTGGAAATTTATTTTTGATGGTGATTTTATTCAAGGCCATGTAATCAAATACATAGTCTATATGACCCATCGTTCTGCCTAGCTATACCACTCATATAGGATATGGACTCTTACTAACGAGGATGATGCACCCTCCAAGAGTTAACTTCTAAAAATGCCCATACCTATAGGGGTGTACCAAAGTTGGCCCCTTTGTAGGATCAAGCTCAATAATGTGCTTCAATACCCTAATTGGCAGAAGCCTCTTTGGTAGGTCTTGGAAAGGTACCTTATATTTACATGACAACTCTATAATCCCTAGAGTCTGTTCATGTGGGATAGATGAGTCTACATCCACACTGTAAAGGTGAGCCGTAAAGCCAAAATGCCCCTTCTGCAAATTTATGTTCATCTGACAAGAGTCGACAGTTTTGAATTTCTTCGAGGGAAAGTATACTCATTGTCCCCTTGTTTGAATGTCAAGAATTGCTCCTAATGATTGATGGAGTATGTTCCAAGTGAGTACAACTATTGAACCCCTAACATCCACACCCCTAATATCGACGACATAAAATGTATCTTTAAGGACATAATTTGCCATTGAAAGTTACACATTATGGACTACTATGCATTCAATACCTTGGTGACCTACAACCCGAATCGGAAGACTTTTGAAAGTATCTAAATGGAGACCTAGCCTATGTGTTTGTTTCTTAGTTAGAATTTTTAGTTTTCTTTCCAGATCAACCATGGCCAAAATCCAAAATTTCTCTATATAAACAAAAGAACTTAAAGGTGTCCAACTGGTCCAAACCTATCATTGCAAACAGTGATATTGATGGTTCCTCAATTTTTACTGTCGATGGGGACATTTTCTAGTTCACCCTCTAAATTATCTTGATAGGGAGTATCTTCATTGTCAGACTCAATTATGGCTCAAATGGAGACACATCTTCCACCATACATAACTTTGTGTGTCACATACACGGGCTTACAATTGTGGATAGAGGAGAAATGATGGCCAAAAGTTTTAAACAATAAAGACTCACATTTTTCCTCGTCCTTAGGTTTCCTATCAATAGTAAACGGCTTCCAAGATGTATTTCCTATTATTTTCCTTTCTAGGGCATCAATATGTTTTAAAGCTCTTCTAGCTATAACCATAGCCCTTTACAAGAGTCAAGTTCAAACATCCTTACCTATGTTCGAATATCAACCTGCAGGTTGGAAAGATAGATGTACTACACCAGCTTTGAAGAAACCTTTGCCTTCGACTCCAAAACTTGGAATTCTTTTGCGTACTCCTCCACAGACATCTTTTTGAAAAAGTGCATCAACTAGGCATCATATGGCTTATCCCAGATGTGATCCTCTCTATGAGTCAAGTATCAACAAAATCAACAAAGTCTCCATCAAAATTTGAAAAAACCCCATCTCTCTCCCCTTGTGTGGATAGCATCTTCCAAATGTTGTAGGGAGACATTCAACTTGTCATCTTGTCTTCTAATCTTTTGCACCCTAAATGTCACTCTAAGCTTTCTCAACCATATGTGGATCTTCGTACCACCTCCAAAGTCATATTGTGGAATCTTAATTTGTAGGTTTAAAAAAGGGACGATGTGAGCTTTCTTCCTCTTCCTCCTCATCATCTAGCAAAACCTGATCAATATCCCCCCAAGGATTTGATATACTCGACTTCCTCACCTTCAATATTTGTGCTCTAATGAGGGTTGAATACCTCAAATCTAGTCCATTCTAGCTGGTTATTTTCCCAAGGAATTAATCTCCTTTCAAACCTCGTTGGCGATCTCCGCAAATAGCCTTTTCATCTCATCCTTGGTAATGAACTTCAAGTTGTTTCTTGGAGACTCCCCTTTTCATTTAGGCAACAGCTGCAAAAAACTTATGACTGAAGCTATGATACCACTTGCTGCATTACGAAATAACAACAAAAAACATAAACTGCAAATATAAAGTATTAATAAGCTAATAAATAGAAAATAATGGGGCACCCATGTACTCACCCAAGAGTTGACTTGTGCCCTACAAATCCTTTCTGTAACACAAGGGTTCGCACACAATGGCGGCACTACCCCGTGTGCATTAGAAGTTTTGATAATCCAGAATAGAATACATTTTTAAGGGTTTTGTCCATGCTTTTGTATTCAACTGGTAGAAACCACTTAGAAACTCATGGACTAACTTATGACTTAACCCTTCCCTAACTCTAGGCACCCTAAATATAACTTGATAATAATACTAAGACTGAAGCAAAATCTAGGGACAAACATTCTATAAACATATGTTGTGTTTAGGTACACAACATTAATTATTATAATATTTTATACACACACATATATAGCCATATCAATATCAGAGGATCTAGGAAATTAGTTGTCTATATTTGATAATGTGTCCATATCCATATCCGTATCCATGCAACTCTAATTTCACCTTCACTAGTCAAAGTCTTATGTTTACTTGCAGCCCACAGCATCTATTTTGCCAAGATACAGATACGGGTACGGGTTTGGGTACGGGTTTGATATGCGGATGCGTCAATTTTAAAAAACCTTTGGGTACGATATATTAAATAACTTATGTGTGTGTGTGTGTATGCATATGTATATAATTCATATACTCATTGTACAATCCATAAGAAATATAAAACTTTAAAAATATAGCACAATCAATGTTCAAAACATTCAAAATACTTACGATTTTACATTTTCTATGATATATGAATAATATATTCCTTCGTGTTTCATTTATTTCCTTTGAGATTAATTTGTGTTGTGATGGTGGCCATAAAAGATGTATATAGGGAGCTCTAAAGGACCTATTTAATTAGGTTGACTCTAACCTGCCAATGATAACTAAAGAGGTCAGTCTAATGGTTGGTTCTTGCATTCATATTATCCAAAATCACCTTCTACTCCTCCTTAAGGATACGGGAAGGAGTTAATGTTGTGCCTTAATAGCTTCTGCGCTTAATAGTTTCTAGGATGGATGCTCTTTGAAACTTTAAGCTATGCAATTTGCGGTTCCAATTTTTTCTATTAGCATTGAAGATCGCCTAAGATTTGATTTCATAAATAATTTGTGTAGAGGCTTAGGTATATGTCCAAATTTCTATGAATAGCTTCTTTCCTTGGCCAATTGCGATGATCCCAAATAATTACCTCAAACATTCTTGATATCCTTCGAACATTTTATCTTCAATAAACTAGAGGGATTTTAAACAATCTCCAGGTTTCCTTGTGGTTGTCATGCCCTCCTAGTCTAGTCCTCTATATAATTGAAGTTTATTTGAGTCAAAATAAAATTTGAAAAAAAATTGAAGCCCCCTCATTGCCCAACCCTGTGGGTACGTCTGGGCACGTCCCGGATACATCTGGGTACGTCTCGAATACGTCAAAATGTACCTGGGATGTACCCAGTACATATCTGGGACATATCAATACCGTACTTGAGATGTATCCATACCAGGTACATATCCAGGGGTATAGGAGGGAGGGGGCAAATCCTGGTAACATAGCACAACATCTATAAGAAATAGGAAATCGTCAAATTGCTACTTAATTGGATGAGAGAGGACTCCACGGCTACATTATCTTTCAATGCTCATTTCCAATGGGGGTCTTGAGTTCTCTCTAAAACAACACGGCATTCACTAAGAACCCTTAAATTTCTGCATTGTGTTTGTACTTAAAAGTAATCTGAATCACCTGAGATTTATTTTCTTACTCCTTGGGAAACTGGATACCTTCATTACATGCTAGACACACCCTTCATCGTCATAATGCCAATAGAACTATCATTGAACAAATCCACAGCTCCATCACCAAGTTACTTTTTCACAATCTTGGTATCAATCTCTCTGTCAACTGGTTGCACAACTGGCAGTGAATTGCAGTAAATCCTTTCTGCATTATCTCTGCAGATGATAATGAATAGTTGGGTCAGACCCTTGTTAGAGATTAAGCTCAAGTATTGGGCCTTACACTACAAACTTTCTACATGGTTAACTTATTCATGATCTAAGGAATTTGAAAAGTCAGTATTTAGATGAAAGAGGCATATTTGCTTGATCCATTTTGCATAATGGTGTGGCCTTGTCATAGATTGGTTCCTTTAAGTCTTTCGACCCAATCCGCATATAATCTGGCATACCTAAAACTGTTGAAGCATGGTTCAGTACCGCCCCAAAGCCAAAGCTACTTAGCAATGGGCAGATCATCATACAAGACTTTTTGCAGCTCATGTGTTAAAGGAAACATTTTCAGCAAAGATTAGCACACATTTGTCAAGGTTATTTCCTAGCAAGGACTGTAAGCAGCTCTGATAGATGAGACACCTTCATGAAGATGAAAAAAGAACTGGAAGAGGCAATGAAAGTACTAAAATTCGAGAATTGTAGATTGCAAATAGTGCTTGAAGGTGTACATAGTGGACAAGGATTTGGATGTCATTTTCTTCTCTCACAAGAACCTTATATGGACAAATTATAAATCTTGATATGAATAATAAGGATAGAACTGTTGATGCTAAAGTGGTGCCTACGACTAAACAATTCCATAACAGAAGGAGATAGTGCATGATATTTGCATCTAAGATAACCTCCCAAATCTTTGAAATAAATGATTCTATAGACCACTTCTCGTACTAAACAAGACATTGAAAGAGAATTTTCTTCAAACTCAATTTCCAGTGTGGAAAATAGACAAATGTATTTTTCACTATGAATATGATTATACAATTCAATCTGAAGCTTGTTAGAGTCCCCTCTTATCTGGCCCATACAGGTAGAACTGGCAATGTAAATGCACAAAAGCTTAAAGTTAAGACAAACTCTCGAGTTATCACTCCATAAAAATTTAATATTTTGTATCCCAGGAAATAATATAACTATCAAAGCATTTATAGACATTCCAGAATGATGGATCCAACAATCCATGTGTTATTCCAAAAAAACATTGAAATTACTCTTAAATATGGCTTCGATAATAGAGAGATATTTGTCAAGAATAAAGTGGATGCATATGGACTGAATTTCGAGGTTCCTTTCATATTGGCACTATACATCCCTGGCAACAGTAATACTAACAGAATGCTTGGCATTGTGGCCATCCAAAAAACTTTTGACAATTTCAAATGTCACCTTCTCATAAAATACACCCTTGGTGCTTTTAATTTACTTATTTGTTGTCATGATATTCTACAAAATGTAAATTGGTAACATAAGTTTGTCTTTCAAATTTTCTTACTTAATTGTCATGAGATTCTACAAAATGTAAATTGGTAAACATTAGTTTGTCTTACAAATTTTCTTAAAGCATGCAAAAGATTAACTTTCTAGGAACATATAGAATATCGCCACAAATATACATGATCCAAGGGCCGTCACATCAGTACATGCTCTTATTTTAAGGCATTTGGCATTCCACACAACTTGCACACCTCAGCAGCATCTGACAGACCTGCATTACTTCCTTTGCACCTTTGTGCATGCCATCAAGCACACCGCGCAAAATCTAGACTCTGCACAACACCTTCAGCATACTACGGACATGTGGAATCTTCAAGAAAATTCATGCCATGTCAGGTTGCACTTCCAAAGGTCGTGACATGTTAAAGTCCCTGTCAACATACCACGCAACCAGGAAACTAACCAACTGTTCACCTGCAAAAAGGTGAACCATCAACCATTGCTCAAGACAAAGCAGTTTGTAGCCATCTCTTATTGAACTACTTTCTTGAAATGATATATTGCAAGCCATTTGACCCAAAGGGAACATGTTAGAATGCTTTGGGCATCTAAAGATCAAATGGTCATCTGCTTTTTGATGCAGCCCTTGTTAGGGAGTCCAATTAAGAAATGCCTTAGCCCACACAGAGTTATGAAACAATACGACTCTTGATTGATCCCAGCCTTTCCATGCAGAAGCAATTATGATTAAATTTTCCACACATTATTGATCATCAACAAGAAAACAGCACATGAGACTAATTGCCAATGATACAGTCCTTACACAACAATAACACCAAAGAAAATTTGAGTAGATCAAACCATGAAAACCCTTAACAACTCAACTATGCAATTACAAATCTAACACATCGCCCGAGCTGACTGGTGACTATTATGGAGTATAATTGAGTAGTACTATTTCCTAAACATATGTCGAACTCTCAACTCTATTAGCCTTTCTTATCTAGTACTTCTTTCTTTCTTTTTTGCAAGCCCCTTTTTTAGCCCCTTCATCCGAGCGTTAGGGTGAGTTCATTTAGAACCAAGCAACACCTACTTACAATATTGCCTTAAGGCTACAAGCTACTTACTAAAGCCTCCTTATTAAATGTATCATAATGCATTATGTAAGATATGGTCCAAATGTTCCTTAATGTATTTACAATCCATAACACAACTTGATGCATACAGGCAGCCAAACAATTACAACCATGGGTGAATCTTTGTCAGCTCCCTATTGAACAATGTTGCATTTGTAACTCTGAAGACCATACACACAAAACCACACATTAGCCTTCTAATGAATCCTTGCACATTTTCTCAAATGGACTTACATGGCTTTGTGGTTTCACAGTCAAGGGTGTGCCATTGAGATAAAGTTGTGTTGGTAATGTGAATCCTTGAAGATGAAATATGTGATGTCGCGCACTAAAGGAGTGATTCTTTGTGCATAAGTCTAAGGCTGACGTGATGTAATTGTCTGAAGTTTCCTAGTCTTACGCCAAGTAATCCAACTTTGTGCGCACCATGCATCTAAAACATTGTACCATCAATCAAAAGATGCATGCATGCCACAAAGATGTTGCAATGCATTATGACCCTCCATTTCTTGCACATGCCATTTTCTACTGACACATTTTTGTGTTGCACTACTAAATTACTAGGGCCAACTTCTAAAATATGTAAACCACAAACACTAAAACACAAAAATCATACTCAACTATCTTTTGTTTATGCAAGATGACTTGTGAGCCCAAATTCTTTTACATCATACACCTCAGGTAAGAAAGTGTTTCGTGAGCTCCTGCTCATGCAAGCTCTTTGAATGGTATACTTTGTCATGACGCTTCAACTATGTTGATCCATGTCACATCTTCAATACCTCAGCCCTTCCATTGACCAAATATTCTTTGCGATTCCTGTTGTGTGTCGTCTTGATTCTTATATCAATTACCCGCTCCACTTCTTTGTGCACTTTCTCTAGCATTTGTGGTCTCCAATCAAATGTATTTGAACCTATGCTTTCTTCATTGGTCTATCCTTCAAAGTTAGGATAGAAATCCGCCACATTGAAAATGTTTGAAATATCTATGCCTTTTGGTAACTAAATTTCGTATGTATTGTGTGCAAATTTCCTCAACACTCAACAAGGTCTTATCTTCTTCCATTTTAGCTTATCATATGAATATTTTGAAAACCTCTCTTTCCTTAAATGTGCTTCTCCAACCAAAAATTCTACTTGTCTTCTCTTCATATATATGCACGATGTTTGTATTGCATTTGTACTATGTGTTACTCTTTTCCAACTACTTGCGCACTTGTTGGGTTCACTTCAAACATGATTTCTACAAAATCTTCAACTTATGCACTCCTTGCTTGTTCACTATTTATGTTGTGCAATTCCATAACTCCTCTTGGATTACTACCATACACAATATGAAATGGCATTTTCCTTGTACTTCTATTCATTGAATTGTTGTTTGCAACCTCTACATGTGTCAATATTGAATCCCATGACCCTAGCTTATCTCCAACCAAACATCTTAGAAGATTACCCAAACTTCTATTTACTACCTCTATATGTCCATCTGTCTATGGATGATGTGTTGAGCTGAGTTCTAACCTTATACCCAACTTTTTTCGTAATGTCCTCCTAAATGTATAGCAAATTGTACATCCCTATCTAAAACTATGCCATGTGATAAATAATATAATCTTACAATCTCCCCGAAAAATAAATTAGCAATATGTGTTGCATCACTTTTCTTGCAAGCTATAAACCATGTCATCTTAGAAAATCAATCCACTGCAAAAATGGAATCAAAACATATGTATGTCCTACGTACACCTAAAACAAAATTCTTATGTATGTCAATCCATGGCTTCTCTGGTCTAGGCAATGGTTGATAAAATCTCGCATTATGACTTTTATCCCTAGCCAAGTAACAAGCTCTACAGTCTTGCACAAATTTTCAAACATTTTAACTCATCTTCGGCCAAAAGTAATTTTCCACCAGCTATGCATAAGTCTTGTCATCTAAAATGACCTGTTAAAACTCCACGGTGCTTTCTTTAACCAAAATTTCTTACATTGAGCCTCTCAATACACATAATTGACTACCCTTAAACAATAGGCCTTACAAATTTTCAAACATCTGAACTCATCTTAAGCCAAAAGTAATTGTGTTTTTTGTTAACCAACATTTCTTGCGTTGAGCCTCTCAATGCACATAAGTGACTACCCTTGAACAAATAGGCCTAACAAATTTTCCATACATCTAAACTCATCTTAGGCCAAAAAAAAATTTCCACCGACTCAGCAAAAGCCTTGTCATCCATAATGAACTATCATAACTCCATTACGCTTTTCTTTAACCAAATTCTTTTGCATTATGCCTCTCAACACACATAAATAATCTAATAATCTTACAATCTCCTTGAAAAATAAGTTAGCAATATTTGTCACATCACTTTGTTTACAAGCTATAAAGTGGGCCATCTTAGATAATCAATCCACTAGAAATATGGTATCAAAACATATCTATGTCTTGGTTAAACCTAAAACACAATTCTTAAGTATGTCAATCCATGGCTTCTCTAGTATAGGCAATGGTTGATACAACCTCGCATTACGACTACTACCCTTAGCCAAGTGAGAGGCTCTATATTTTTGCACAAATTTTCAAACATTTGAACTCATTTTAAGCCAAAAGTAATTTTCCACCAACTATGCATAAGTCTTGCCATCCAAAATGACCTGCTCGAACTCCATTGTGCTCTTCTTTAACCAAATGTCTCTCAATACACGTAACTAACTACCCTTAAACAATATGCCTTCCTAGATGAAATAATACAACTTAGGTGTTTTGTCTATGTTGACTAGGTCTACGCATGATTTTAATGCTTCACTGAAATCTTCATATGTTACATATTGCACCTTCATAAAATCAAATTCTATAACTTCAACCCTTAATTCATTCAATAAAACAACTATCCTACTCAAGGCATCAATAACCCTATTTGACTTGTCACTTCTATGTTTCGCCTCAAATGAATAACTATATAGAAATTCCAGTCACTTCATGTCTCTAATTCAATTTACCCTAACTCTTGATAAAGTGTAGTGCCTGACGATATGCATACAAAACAAACTCTCTAGGAAATACATAATGTCTCCATATTTTTAGTGTTTGCACAATTACAGAACTCGAGTTCATAGATTGAATATCTACACTTTGCATCATTCAATTTCTCATTGAAGTATGTTATTGGTCTTCTTTCTTGACTCAAACATGTGCCAATTGTTATTAACTTGCATTCCAATCGACCCATAAAACTTTACGAAACTTGGCAACGATAACATCAACCACTCTCTTCAAATTATGAAAACTTTCACATGTGTTCGTTGTCCACTTGAATTCCTCTTTATCTTTCCCTGACCTCGACGATAGGTGCACGAATACTGCTAAAATTATGAATGAACTTGTAGAAACTTGCTAATCCGTGAAAACTTCTTACTTCACATGTACTCCTAGGTGTCAGCCAATCTAATATTGCTTTCACCTTTTCTAAATCCATCTTCAAACCTTGAAGGGAAATCACAAATCCCAGATACACAAGTTCCTCTCATGAAACTACAATTCTTCAGATTTATCAACAATTTTTCATTTCTCAACAACGATAACACTTTTGGCAAGTGCATCAAATGATCCTCCTTCATGCTATTGAACATCAAAATGTCATCAAGGTAAACTATGACAAACTTGCCCAAAAATGGTTTGAGGACCTCATTCATGAGTCACATGAAAGTACTTTGTGCATTACTCAACCTAAATGGAATCACCAACCACTCATACAATCCTTCTTGTGTTTTGAATATAATCTTCCACTCATATCCTTCCTCAATATCAATCTAGTCATATCCACTCTTCAAATTTATCTTTGTGCTATATTGTGAACCACTGAGATAATCCATCACGTCATACATGTGTGGCTGGGAATCAATACTTGATTGTGATATTGTTTATTGTTAAGTTGTTTGTGCACATTCTCCATTCTCCATTTTCCTTTGGCACTATCACCATTGGCATTGTGCATGGGCTTAACGATTCTCTAATCAACCCTTTATTTAACAACTCATGGACTTGCTTTTATACTTTAGTATTCTCTTGCGATGTCAACTTGTATGCCACTTTGTTTGGCAAGCTTGAACCTATGGTTAAGTCCATGCAATGACTTATACTCCTTCAGTGTTGATCCATCTAGAATCATTTGAAACAATTTTTTTAACTCACTCAAGAAGTCTAGTTCTCGTGGAAGCTTCTTCCTCTCCCACCTTTGTGCACACAATTGGCACAAGCTTAGCAATGAACACAAAATAAACCCTCTCCTTATCCCCCTCTCTCAAGAATTGCTTTCCCAAAATCATCAAGGTTTGTGGACTCATGTCCTTCAAAGGAGTCAGGGTGTGTGTTTCTCCATCCTTCATTAATGAGTTGGTGTTTGAGCAACCATCATGATGTGCCTTCCTGTCATATTGCCAAGGTCTACCAAGAAAAATATGTCAAACATTCATAGTCATTACATCACACATTACCTCGTCTTTTTATTCACCACTCTAGAGAATCACTAGGCATTCATTCACCAAGATTTGATGTCCTTCATACAAAGAAGAAACTTTGTAGGGATTTGGATGCGTAATCCTCTTCAGAGCCAATTTATCTACTATTTCTTCCATAACCAATTTATTGGTACTGCCACTCAACAATCAACTTATGGACTTTTCCTCCAAAATTGCATAAGGTTCTAAACAAATTCTTTCACCATGTGATTACCATTTTCTTCCTTTTTCCAGTTTCAACAAAACTCTCTTCATCATAAGAGCTTCTCCAATTTTTGGTTTATTAATGTGATGCACTAATGCAACACTCATAATCATCGGCTTGCGCCACATGAGCATTCGAACCATTCCTTCTACTGTCATCATTGTGTGTGTGCAGGCATTTAAATGCTATATATGCTCATATTGATGCGAAAGCATCAAGGTTCACCTACAATCTTGCATCACCCAAAAAAAATGTAGTGTAATTTTGGCATAAGTCTTAATTGCACAGGTCTTTTTTGTCTGTTTCGCATGTGTTGTTTTGCAGTCTTTATTGCACAGGTATTTGTTATCTACTTCACGCAAATGTTGTTTTGCATTAGACTTTGTTTCTATGTTTTGTGCGTCTTGTTTTGCTCAAACACCTATTATAATGTTTCATTTTCGCCTGCATGGGCATATAGGTAGTAATGATATTTATTCTAATATATTATTCAGCAATCTATATCATTTTCTATCCTTTGTCCTTGAAGATGGGTCCATATATGTGACTTAAAACAATGGACTTTAATAAACTACTACACAGATCTAAAGATAGATTTGTACAATGTTAAACTATACATCTATCAGAAAAATAGTAATGGTATATGGTGTGTAATGTGCATGGTTTCCATTGCATAAAAGTATCGATATTGTTCCGCAATATCATTTGATACATGCAGATATTGTCAAATGAGAAAAGCTATGGCATTTTCAAAGGATGTCATCAAGGCTCGTGGTATCTTTAGGAGTTAATAAATAAGTTTTGCAGATAAATAGGAGTGTTGGATCGATAGCATGAGTTTTCATCACTTGGCACAAGAGAAGGTGACTTCCAGATAGTGCACAACAGTCACATGTTTTGTACGTGATAACACATCAAGCTTTCTAAGAGCTAACAATAAGAGGGTTTGTTCTATTCAATGGCATGAATCAATCGGAATTTCAAAATCATTGGAGCTATCTTGAGATAGCACACAAGGATTCATGAAGGAGGTATGTGGAAAATCTTTTGTACAATTGCACATTTGTAGTGCATAACTTCCAAAACTTCCAATATGAATGACCCAACACGGATTTCACCTAAATCTACAATTGTAATTATTGCAACGACGCAATTGCTTCAAGTTGTGTTGTAATCACTTGGGCTCTATCTTGCATGGAGATTCATTGTCAAATGAGTAGCTTGTTAATTCGAGGCAACCATATGACTATAGAATCACATCCACCCCTTGGTAGAAGATATTTGATTCTTGATAGGAAGAATATAGTATGAGCATGCAGTTGCAAGGACTACTGCAATAGCAATTTGTGTGCAAGTCTGAGGGAAGACTAGCAATTGAGTCATTGTGGGTACATTGCAGTGTTTAAATGATGTAAGCCTTTGCACAATTGTATGTGTGTTTGAAAGACTAAATCGTTAGCGATACGTCTTTATTTAATGTAACCTTGTTGAATATTGCATTATTGTTGTTGTACAATTGATGTGATAATAATCCATTGCATATTTCTACAAGCAGCTTGGTTGAAGGCATCCTTTTATTACGACGCCTAACAATAGTTGTATCATTTGGTATCAGCACAAGTTACAACTCTGGGAGGCAAAAGATTTGAAGTTTCTCCACTTTTTTGAGGTACATAGAGGATAGAGGAAAGGAAGTGTGTGATCCACGTGAGTTTGCAAAGAGTGCAACAATAGATGTAGTTCCATGAAGACAAGATGTCACAAAGAAAAGTGATGGGAGGAGGCATGTCAGCCAATAATATAGCCAAAAGGCTAGGATGTTGAGCACAATGCCAATTAGACTAACTGAAGCGGAGGAAGATTGCAAAAGAGGATTTTCCCTAAAGATGTTAGCGATGTCAAAGAGGAAACACTAGAAGCATATATAGATGGTGCAAAGGAACCATTTCTACCACAAAATCGATTACATGTGCAAAATAGAGGTTGTTGAAAGCTATGTTGAAAATCAGTTGAGTGCATGGAGGTTTCATACTTCTCAAGAACATTGAACGCAAAAGAGCTTATCGAGTGTCTCACCGAAATGGAAGAGTACTTCAAATTTGACGAAGTTGCGAAAGAACGGAAAGTGAAGAATGCACAAACCCAGCTAAGAGGTCATGTTGTATTGTAGTAGAAATAAGTTGAGTTGGAGCACAATATAAGGGGTAAAGACAAAATTAGTCGTTGGGAGCTAATGGTTGCAAAATTGAAAGGAAAGTTTTTCCTTGGTGGTTACAAATTAGATTTGCTGAAGAGGTTGCAAAATTTGCGACAAAGTGATTTAAGTGTAAAGGAGTATACAGAGGAGTTCTCTGAGATCATAATTAGAATTGGTCATAGTGAGATGGATCAGGAGAAAGTCGTGCAATACATCAATGGGCTCCGATGGGTAATCTAGGATGAATTCAATATTGCGAGAATGTAGACAGTGGAAGAGGCATACCAATATGCCTTAAGGGCAGAAGAAAAGTTGGCTGACAGAAAGAACGTGCAAAGAAACAAAGGAAAGCTTAGCGGTGATAGAGAACCAGCGGCACCACAAGAGCAAGAGCAAGAGCAAGAGGAAGAGGAAGAAGTAAGCACCACAATTCAAACAGTCGATGGTGTCACTACATCTTGTGTAGGGAGACAATCATTCATTTTGATTATAAGCCGCTTAAGTTTCTGCATACTCAAAGGAAGCTAGAGATTGCATGATAAATGAACTAGATGACATACTTGTACCAATTCTATGGTGTGACCATGATCACATGATAGTGGTAGGCCCGATGGGTGATCCTACATCTAGTATTTCCTAAGCAAGACGTTCAATATACATTTCTATTGATAAGGATAGTGACATGGTCTGATATTTGGAAGAAAGTTGGTTAAATGTAAATCTATGGTGTGACCATGATCACGTGATGGTGGCAGGCATGATGGGAGCTCTTGAAATACATGTGCATGCTTATTCGTATTTATTTACAGCTTGGGTTGTAGAGAAGAATATTTGCAATCTCCATAATGTTGTAGAGATGGGCCACAATTCATTTAGCTCCCTTTTAAAAAAAAATCCTCGCAATGATAAGAAATAACCCAATTAGGTGGGGCTTTTATGACAAAGTTTATATACGTGACCATCATTCTGGAATATTAAAGTTTATTAATTAATATTTGATGAACTATTAGTTATCAACTAATGTTCAGTCATGAACTTCACAACTATATTGCAACCTCTTTCCACATAATTAAGACAAGTACCACACACATCTCAAAATGTGTCATGTTCCTTTCAGGTTTCTCTTCATTCTTAATGTGTTCACAACTTCTAACATTGGTATCAGAGCCATTGGCGCCCAAGGAGTTTGGAGTTTAAGGAAGCTTGGAAGAAGGAACAGACAACAAGGAGACGAAGAAGAGATCACAGGAAAGAAGTCATAGATTAGAGTACTCACTACAAGGGCATGGAGAAGATAATCATGAGTCAAGGAAAATATTTTTAGGATTTCATGAAGGTTTGATATGCTTTGAATTTGATGAGAAAGACTTGTCAATGTGATTGACGATTTTGTGTGTGATCTACAGTGATTTACAAAGCACGTAGTCGTGTTTTAGGGCAAGGGACGGATGACGAGCAAAGGTCATAAAGCCCGTGGAGCATTAAAGAAAACATTTCCAAGGAAATACATAGGAAAAATGCAAGGAAAAACTTAAGCACAAATGTATTTATTGCTCTTATAGAGTTAGAGCATGATTCTTGTTAAGTTGGAGGTAATCTACTAGGGAGAAGAATGAAAATGTGGAATCAAAAATTGTGTTTTTCATTGTTCACGGCACACGCACATAGACTGCAGACACAAGAACGTTGCAAACACAAGAAAGTGTGAGGGCACAATCAGCACAAGCAGTGCATTTTTTAGGGAATTTTTGAAAACATCATTACAGATGCATTTAGGGGAAATGCAAGGGAGTAAGAGAAATAAAGAAGTAACATTTCAAGTCAATTATTACGAACACGAGCTTAATTTTTGCCATCTTATTTTTCTAAGTTCCAGCTGGAAGGTACATAAGAATTTTAAGTTTTTCTTCAAATTTGGGCTGTAATAATTCATTTCCGCTTGCAATGATTTGCGGGTCAGAAGTTAGAATATAGATTGTACTTTCAATTGCATCTATTGGCAAGTCAAAATTCAAATATTCAGATTTTAGATTGCACTTTAATCTGTTACATTGATTTTTGAGGTCGAAAAATCAAGAATTGTGTAAAGAAATGGTAACTATTCAGAATTTTGTTCTACCGCAGGCGCAGAAATTGACTGACCAGAATTACAATGTATGTAATCACATGATTTTGATGATCGCAGAGTATCAAGTCCACAATAAAATCATTATTGGCACTGAAGGAAAGCTTGTTGCTAACTTTGCAAATCATGACAAGTGTCATAAGGAGGCATTGTTGTTGAAATTGTTGGTATCAAACGATTTAATACCTAACTTCTAGAATGCAACTAAGGTTAGGGTGTTATGGTCAAGTTTGAAGAAGAACAAGTACATGACTTCAAAGAAGAGTCCGAATTTATACTTGAAAAGTTTGTTGTTTTCAGCAAGAATGATAAAGGATGTGTCCCTATTGAGACACCTTAGGATGAAACACTCTAAGACCAACTTATTTCCATCAATAAAAAGGTGGATGTTGACTTGGTGGTGCTTGTTCTTAATAGTTTTTTGCCGTCCTGTAAAACATTTTTGAAGGCTCTACAAGTGATGGTAGAATGCCAGACCTTGACATTTACTCATGTCAATTCCTATTTGTTGAAAAAGGAACACAAGAAGACACAAGCAATTGAATCCGATTTTGGACAATCAGAGAGTGCACTGACAAAGCATTTAAAGGGAATGTGGAGTCATCGCTCTAGTAAATCTTCTAGATACCAAGTGTAATATCGTTACTATTATAAGTTTGGGCATCTCAAAAAGGATTGCCAGAAGCAACAATATGATCTTTCCTAACACAACAAAAAGCTCAGAAGCACGGAAACGCCCCAGGGGGTCACGTTTCATGGCAAAAACATTTCCGAAACGGGAAACAAAAACGAAATGTGGTGGAAACGTGCCAGACGTTTTCGGAAACATCTGGCACGTTTCCACTGCTTTTTTAAAGTTTAAAACATCAAAACTTTTTTTTTTTTAAAGTTGCATTTAATAACCCTAACCCTAATCTAACTACCTAGACTTGCTAAAGACACTTCCTAAAAGCTATATAATGATGAGTCATGACTCTTTAAAAGTTCAAATTTTCAATGAATACAAAATATTTTGAGTGCTTTATCAATTATCTCTTATGGTCTACAATTATAAAATATCTCTTATGGTCTACAATTATAAAATGAGTATTATGCACATATATATATATATATATATATATATATATATATATATATATATATATAATGTACGGACGTTTCCAGTAACGTTTCGTATCCAAGGTTTTTTGAAAATTGTTGTTTCCGCATTTCGTATTCGTTTCCATTTCCATTTCCGTTTCTGTTTTTGTTTCCGTGCAACGTAGACAAAAAGCCACAAGATGAAGCAAATGTGGAAACAATTGCAGATGAACCAAATTTTGAAGATAATGCTCTCACATCATCATGCTCAAACGTCAGTGCTATTAGTTGTTGGATCATTGACTCCAACGCATCTAGACATTTTTCACGTTGACAGGATTGTTATATATCATTTACAGCTAATACAAATTGTTTTGATTTAGTTGTATTAGTTGGTGGGGAGTCACTTGCAATAGAGGGGATAGGAGATATATGCATTGTGTTCAATAATGCACAAAAACTCTTAGTAAGGAATGTTTGATATGTTCCTACCATGCATAAAATCTCTTATTTATTCATCGATTAACAGAAAATCTTAACATTTCTATAATTTTTTCTCGGAAAAAGTGTATTATGTCATATATGAAATGGGGACGGTAATTGCCTTAGGCATTGGGCAAGGTGGCCAATCTAGGCTTGTTGATTGTGATGCAGTCAACTTAAAAGCACATGTGACTCCACCATTGAGGATATGTTGGAGGATGAACTGCCTCATAGGCTTTTTGGCCCTACTTCAATCAACTTACATGCACTTGATGTGGAAGGAATATCCACCATACAAAATGTGCAGGATGATGCAGTGTCTCAAGAGGATGGAATTCCTCACTAGAAACAAAATGGCAAGAGGTTGAAATACCTAGGGAGGTTGATGTGCCTCACTCAAATGCATAGTTAATTGTGGACAAAGACTCCACTATCTAGGATGTATTGGTGACACATGGCGAGAATGGACTAGCTCGAAGAGCAGAAGGGAGTGGGCACTTTGCTCATCTTGTTACGAAAGGCTTTTCACTATAGGGAGAATAAATTAGCAACAGAAGGAGATGGTTATTTCTCTTACTACCATGGTGATGGTTATTTCTCCTATTGTAGAGTTCCTTCTTACTCCTATGAATATTGATAAAATGGTAACATTTCAGTTGCTTCTCCATGGAGATTTGGGCAAGGAGGTCTGTGGTGCTAACTGAAGATTTGCGGGTAGCTAAACACGCTCATTTGGGTTGCAAATTGATTGAGTCCTTGCATGAACTTAAGAAGGCTCCATAAGCCTAGGTACATTCTCTTTGATCAACATCTCCAAGATTCTGATTTCAGAATCATGGAGGTCGGGTTTAAATTATCAGACATTAATGATTCATTATCAATCAATCAATCATTCTACGAACAATTGGTGGATCACCTGTCATGCATTATGTCCAAACAACTAGATCATGGTTTTGCTATTGGCTGTCCTTTTCGAATGTTGTCTGCACTGAAACTCTTACATCACATTGTAGCAAAACATCATGTGACTGCTGCAGATTTCAGAGTAACGTCTAAGGAGCAGCCTACAGTTTTAGTGACTAAACTCCTTAGTTTTATTGTATTTGGCAAATTTCAAGACAAACATGTTGTCTTTATTTTAGTCATTACAGGGGAGTATTAAAGTATGTTAAATGTTTAATAAGCTATTAGTTATCAGCTAACTAATGTTCAGTTATGAACTTTCCCAACTATATACTAACCTCTTTCAGCATAATAAAGACAAGCACCACACACATCTCAAAAGGTAGTGTATGCCTTTCACATTTCTCTTCATTCTTTCTGTGTTCACATCTTCTAACATGAAATTGCAGGAATAACTCATCCAATTTCATGGAAATAGAGTCAAGTGTCTAGAGCCATTGAGCTCCCAGAACAACATCAATGCCCCCTAGACCAATAGCATACATGGAAGTGGAGTGTTGATAGTCAAACATGCTCAGCTTGACATTATGGTGTAATCCTCTACAAGAAATCGTAGCTTCATTGGCAATCGTGACCTGAATTTGTTTTGACATGATATGAAAAACAGTTGAGTTGAGCAACTAGTTTGAGGTCAATGAAGTTGTGCATACTCCCATAGTTAATTAGAACCAGGACTTGTTGCTTCTTGATGTGCCCAATGTATATATGTTACAATTTACCCAAGTAAAGCATGCATGTAGACCATGGGGAGCTCTGGTTCCTTTTATTCTATAATTGTTGATCCACATAGAGATATTGCAATAACTGCCAATTTCATGAAACATCCAGGAGTAATCACAACCTAAAACACAAATTACTATATAAATGATGTAGTAGTTACTAGTTATTACTATATAAAACAACATGATATCTTCCTACATATGATGTTTTATATAAGGAGTGAAAAAGGAGGATGAGAAAACATAATGGGTGTGGGATAAAGAGTCTAGCTCCTACATATGGTGGTAAACAGGAATGATAAATAATAAGAGGAGAGAGATAAGAAGAGTAGGTAACACTATAGGTTGGCACATAACATCAATTGTCTTTCAGAAACATGATCATCAAAGTAACATTATGGTTCAAGACAAGTCTATCAGTTGCGTCAATAAAAAAAGTAGTTTTTATTTCTTGTTCCGCTACAAGCTTGTCTTTCAATAAAGTAGTTTTTATCACTTGAAAACATGGGGACTAGTGCCCCTAGAAGATTCATAACACCTCAAATCATGTCCTACTTAATATGGTGACCAAATGACATAGAAAGATGTACCAAATGCATCAGGAGTCTCGATCTCCACTCTTCTTCCAATACAAACAATTTCCCCTAAGGTCTCTCATTCAATTTAGCTAGTGTCTTCAACTATTAGGGGTACATGCCACAGACTGCATAGTTGGGGAAGAAGCATGGTCCTCAAAGACTTTGCTGCAATAGCTTCCCTTAGTCCTTTCCAACTTCCATTTTATCCCCCACTTGTTACCTTTGACAAAAATATTCATGTGTAGAGTGGCTGCATCTTAAATCATGTTCTGATTCATGTATTGTGCTTTGCCAATGATGTGGTCCTCTTCGCTCATTCTTACGAGGATTTCATGTTCTACAGCGTTGCACAAAGACTTTTTCCCTACCACTAGAGACATGTCTTGGAGACCAACACTTGTCTTAGAGACTAGTACTCGTCTCGGACACTTGCATTTCAGTGTTTTTTTCCTAAAATATATTGACCCTAGATAGGATGAGATATCAAAGATAAATATTAATATAACTAGCAGTTGCTCCTCTACGGGGAGCAAGGGTACGCCGTTATTAGAGCAACAACAGTCGCTGCAAAAGTGAGCACTAAAACATTATAATTGTGCAAGTAAACTACAGCATGAGCATCCATCACAACAGTAGGTAGGCAACCACATGAAAGCAATCTATAACAAATGCAACTAGTGCAATAGGTGAGGTGGTCATGTTGAACATTTGTTTGTTGCATTCAGTGAAATAATCTTGATGGCTCTTGAGGATGACCATGTCGTTTGTAAGCTATAATAGCTCCCATTTGTTGACCAAAATCTGGTGTAATGACGTGCAAATCCTAAACTTCTTTAGAGGCTCCACGTTTCAACAATTGACCAGTTAAACACTTTGCTAAAATCAAACTGTTTCAGTTCCCTAACAAAGTATGCAGAAACTTTCTTAATGGACTGCCTAGTGTATGCCCAAGCTTCCAAAGGTGATATTTTATTGCTAACTTATTTAGTAATTGAGCTTTAGCTGACAAATATGTGTTCTTCATGGCTACTCTATTTTGTGTATACCACCAAAATAGTATGAACATCTACCAAAATATTATGCATTTCGCTGCAAATTAAAATGTGAACAAACTTAACATTGTTATTCTCAACAGCACATATATTATATTTTGTGAGATTTATACCCTGATCAATGTAATATCATTCCCACCAATTAAACCATATGCTTTTAAAATTCAATAATATGTTGAATATTAATACTATTTACCCAGTAATCAATCATGGGCACCCATCAAATTGCAATGCTTTCAAATGGGTAACAACTTAAATAATGTTATTGTCGAGGGCGTTCACGGCGTTCACTTGGGAGGACAAAAATTCCAGAAATAAATTTTCCAAAAGCATTATATGAATAACTTTTTAGGGCAGCTAATCCACACATGTGAGGGGCCGTGCGGTGTCAAACCTTGTAAAAAAAGAATAATTTCTCATACGCATATTAAAAACAAGACCAGATTTTCCCAAATCCTCTGCTTATACAATGAGCCAAAGTGCTTCCGCTGCCCGTTTTTCCAGTTACGGTCTCCGCAAAAACAACTCAAGATTTCTTTAGTCCTCACATGAGCAAGGTGGATGTAAACTTAAAATAAAGTAGCAAATTTTGTGGTTATATATTGAAATCAAGCACTAATGAGCAACAGGAATATTAGCATCCATTCGTAAACAAAATCCCATTGTTGGGTACCAAATTAGCAGAATAAAAAAAATCCACGTTCTAAATCTCCCATTTTGAAGAGGCAGAGGTTATGCCAATGAATCATTGAGTAGGAATTGTCTAAAAGGATAACATGACACAGGATTTTAATTATTGCAAAATGGAACCAGCGCAGGATGTAAGGGTTTCAGTATTGTATGAGCGCAATATACAAAGCTTCCTATTTCCATTAATTAAAATGTCCCCCTGCCTATCATTTTTCTGGCCTCCACTGCCCCTCTTAAGAAATGCAGGTTCTACGTTTTAAAGCTCAATAGGAGCATGGCACGCCTGAAACCCCAACAATGATTTGAGAGGAATCTGTAGGAGTTAATTGATGCACAAGGTGGGATATTCATTAGCCAAGTGGCAGGAGAAATGTATGCATATGTGCATTTATGCAATATTCTGTAACTACTTATACTTTTGCTTGTAAAACATGCCGCCGTCAAAGTGGAAAAAAGGCTGAAACGGTGGGATGGAACAGGATGAAATGGTGTATTTCTTAGTGGCTGCAAAAGGCAAGAGGGGGAATACGGGGAGATCTGTGCAGTCTCAAGAATCTGGTATTGTTCCGTGCTAGAGGCAAGACCAAACACCTCACAAGGATCTCCTGAAACCGTCCAAAAAACTTGCCAACTCAGCCAAATGATGGTAGCATCCGAAAACAGGTGGCATAAGAACGGAACAGGAAACAGAATGGCGTAATAAAAGGAGGCCTACAGCGTAATTACTCTTATCGTTTTTCCAAATCTAATATCTCTACTTTAAAAAGGTACTAATATTATTCTTGGGCTATATTAGTTGTACATTATTGTTTTCTCTAAAATTTACATATATATTTAAATATTTATATAAAATAACATATACTTGTATGTCATATCTGAGTACCCATCTCCTATTTTTCTAAAAATGGCGTACACATCCCCATTTCCTCGTATCAATACCCGTTTCCATTTCCTCATACCAGTAACCGTACCCATATTTCGGTAATTATGATTTTCTATTTCATAAATGGGCAATCTTTAAAAATTTAGTTTTAACATAATAAATTATGCTATGTGCAAAGTAAAATTAATATCCTAAGACAAAAGGGGAAAATGACACATATGGTAACATTGTAGTGCACATGTTGTCAATAATACACAACTAAAATATATACCAAATAGCAAGATATTCAACAAGAATATAGGTGGGTAGAACCTCCACACCCTAAGAGTGGATAGCACCTACGCATCCAAAATAAATTGGAGGAATAATGTTCCGTAAATAAAGAAAAACGAAAATAGATTGACAAATTGATACATAAGATAAAGAAAAAACAAAAAATTATGGCAAAAGTAAAACATGTCATCTAGTCCCCAAAACCACTAGGGTATTACATGCATGGTGAAATGGCCCACAATATCAAGTAGGTATTGATTAACTGATGATCCAAACACCATAGGAGATGTATTGCATCTCAATGCAAAAAATTGAGCATGTGGAGAAAATAGGTCATTACCATAGTTACCTAAGACTCCGAGACGACGGGAAATCGTGACGGCAAAAAAAATTCAAAATTTGCAGATGGCTATTAAAATAATATATAAATTTATAAATATTAAAAATATAAAAAATAAATTATTACAAAATTAATGAATAGCTATCTATGACAATCCACCGTATGCATTTGTGCTCAAAATTTTATGTATTCATGAATCAATCTTAGCTCTTATTTTGTATTCATATAACAGGAAGTTGATCTCTAATCAAATTAGTTATCAGCAAAACAGATGTCAATATAGTCCTGAGAGTCTATTATCAAGCAAAGTATGGTTCAGGGGTAAAGAATTGAAGCCCATGGTTTGCAGTGAGGTTACAAGTGAACAAATCTCATATAGTTAACCATACCTTTCATATAGAGAGAGGAATCCATAGATTACACTCTCATAGAGGTTATAGTCAAGTTCTCCATCAAAGTTTAAGATAAGAGTATTGATAAGAGTATTCCCAAGTATTACCATAATACTGACAAGAAGATATTGAGGTTATTGAGCCTACACAACAAGGCGGAGTCGCTAAAGTCCGTTCATATCCTAATGATTGAGTCATCCTTCTACCCAAATTTCAATTGTCATTTAATGTAGGCCAATACTAGTCTAGTATCATCTTAACTTGCACCAGGCCATGGTTTTCAAGAAGGGGTTGGTTAAGACTACTTAATTCAAGGCATTCAACTTATACCGAATGTCAAATTATCAAAACATATTTTTAATTGGTTTATGACTGAAATCATTTGTTTATGTGCAGATTTTAAGAAATTTGTTTGTGTATTAACTCACAAATTGTTTGACACAGTAATTTGGGTAATCTAAAGAGAAAATAGAAAAAAAGAAAAGAAAAGATGTTGGGGATGTTCTAACATCCTGGATGTCTCCAAAAGCATGAAAAAAAGAGGGAGGTCCCCCCTCAAAACCCATACGCAAGAAACGAGGGGCTATGTTTCCCCCCATCCTGCCATCCCAAAAAGGTCCCCAATGTCTAAGGCGTCTATTTTTTGGGAGAGATGTCCTCGCATAACACTAGTCATTACATTACACAAAAAATAGATATTGTGTCTAGGTATACAGCATGTCATTCCCCTTCCAAAGCTTTGGGCCCAAAGCTAGAGAATGCCACCATATAGATGTGTGACAAGTTGTAATCAAGGCACTTGTAGATACTATAATATATGCCCATAATAAGTAATACAATAGCTCATAAAACATAGAAGCATAAGAAGTACCAAAAAGCATTTGAGTGTGAATTCATTGGAGGTTGGTCCTAATGTTTGACCTCTCAAATAATTCAAAATGTAGCACACAAAAACGAAAGCAAATATCATACTTGCAATAACATACAGTGTGCAAATGTTGATGAAATGTGGAAAAAAACCCAACAAATATGTTATACAAAACAAAGTCTTGTGAAAAAATTATTATAACTATTGGAGACGAGATCTAAACCGAAAATTCCTTAATAAAGTCTAACCAATAAACTACAATCACTTTTCTTTCCTAGGCATGGGAGCTTAATAGGGTCTTTTTTTTAATTTCATTACCAGGCAATGACTTGCTATAGGGGCTGCATGAATGATGGACCGCTCTCTTGAGAGACCCATTCAGTTGCCCTAGTACAAGAAAACTACAAGAGACAAATCATAAATTGCATAATCTAAAATGATTGCCAAATCCAAGTGGATTTGGTTTGGGCTTTCCTTAAATTGGAATTTTCAAACAAAGTGGATTGATTTGATCCAAATCAAGACCTCATTTTGAATACCAGCATAGATATCTTCAATACATCTATCTAAAATATGCCGAGAGATATCACTCTTGAGGCAGTTATCTAGCTATGCTAGTGTAGTATAAGTACACCACAAAATAAAAATAAAAATAAATATAATACAATAAAAAATATTCTAATAAATGTATCTATATGAAATACATAAATACATATTAAATTCAAGGTTCTTAGCTTAATTTTTTTCACATACCACAATAATCAATAACTTCATTTGATTCTCTATTGATTTCTCATTGATTTGTGGAAAATGGAATGAGTTTAGTTACACCATTATGTCCATCTCAAAACAAAATACTCAAGAAAAGAGGACTCCAACATTACTATATGGCCAAGATATTGTTTTTTTATTGATTTCTCCAAGAAAAAGGGAAAAAAACCATTTAACGGACAACCCAATGGAAGTCAAATTTATGGATGAATTGTCACGTGACGGTCAACTGCACGTCAAATTTGATGTCAAGAATAAAAGTGAACAACTCACTCCATTACAACCCTGGGCATACATATCTATATAAATGGCCCCAACTCTCTAGATGGAGATGGAGATGGATGGGCCCCAACTATCTAGATGGGCCCCAACTAGAGAGGAGAGTCTAGGCCCCCTCCCCTATATTGATTGATATATGTATTCTATATGCCCTATAGAATCAAAGGGGCAAACAAAACCTATACAGAGGGACCCGACAACAATATATCTGTATTCTATATGCCCTATAGAAGCAGCAGGGCAAACAAGACCCAACTCTTTGTATTCTATATGCCCTATAGAAGCAGAGGAGCAAACAAAACAAGCCTATATGGCACAGCACAGCACGGCACTGCATAAAGGAAATGCTCACCATATAATATAGCATAGAGATAGGGGCCCTCCCCATATATTGATAGGCACCCCATATATGGATCATATCTTAGTTCTGTGATAGCCTAACTATATATCTCGCCCAGCCGGCCTACTGCCGTTCAGGGCAGATATAGATATAGGGCCCATGTTTTATCTTTATGATATCCCGCAGATCAAAAGGAAGAAATATAGGGTAGGGTCGATCACACCAGATCCATTGATCTGTCGCACCCCTCTCCCCTAGCGCTGCACTCACCCCTATCTAGATATGGGATATCCCCTATTTAGAACTCTCTATGGGGTGGGGGCCTCAAACTCTCTATCCTATCTGGTCAAGGATAGCTATGGGCTCCCAGCCCCTGCCTATCTATCTATCTATCTATCTCTCTATTTATCTATCTATAAGGCCATATCTATATAGTGGGTTCCCCCCCAGATCTCTCTATAGGGCCTTTGGCCATATCTCTCTTCTCTATTGGGCATTGGCCATATCCATATCCCATATCTATATATAGAGGGGCGGGGAGGGGAGAGCATTGGCCATCTCAGAGGGAGGGGGCCATATCTCTCTGTCGAGCCGAGCCGAGTCTATACAGATCGGATATAGGCTCTGCTTTGTCGAGCATGTCAAGATATAGACTTGAAGAGCCCATACCATACTCTACAAGGTATAGGCTCTTCGAGTCGAGCCCATACGGGTAAGGGCCATATCTAATCTCTTTGGCCATATCTACATATAGGCGAGCCCATCAGGTAGGGTAGGGTATAGGCTCTACTCTACGGGTAGGGTATAGGCTCTTTAAGCCCATACCATACTCTACAGGTAGGGTCGTATCTATATATAGGTGAGCCCATCAGGATATAGGCTCTTCAAGCCCAGACTTGACTCTACAGGAGAGGGGAGGCGCCAATCTCTATCTATCTCTCTCCATCTATGGCTAGATAGGAGAAGGGAGGGGCCACGTAGATCTCTCTCCATCTATCTATCCATCTATGGCTAGATAGGGGAGGCGCAGAGGGTTGGGATCTAATCTAGAGGGGAGGGTTTGGTTGGGTTGTGGATTGTAGGAACACATCTTAGCATAACAATTTATAAATAAAAAATAAAACCAGAAAAAGCATTAAACTAAAGTCAAGGCCATGACATTCTTTACAAAAGCATAGTTTTCTTTTCATAGTATTTAATTTGGCTATATATATCAAGTAATGGGCTTAAGGTAGATATTAGAAATAATTTTCAAAATGGATGTCAAACCTTTTGATTGAATGCTTAACGGTTTGTATTATGTAGGTCATTGGGTTCTTTTAAAATGCAATTACTTGAATTATGTCGGCCAAGGGGATTTGGGTTTTTACATATATGGTCATGACATGAGAGCCAGGGCCCTACTTCAATTGTAGGTTACGCCTCTCGGCATCACAAGTAATGTGCAGAAAAACAATATGCAAATGTTCGTATGCACAAAAAGAACAAGAAAAGAAAATGGAACTGAATCAGAATTTTATTCATGTGATAGTTAGTTCCATGCAGATCTTTGAGAAGAGATTTTAAACTACGCTGATCTTCTCCCCAAGTCACGTAATACATTTGTATACAAACTGTATAGAATAGAAAATGGCTAGACACCATGGGAAGATGAAATTATTCGTCTTTTGACAGCTATTAAGAGGTTGACGACAAGTTCAGACTATTGGCACTCACTTGATGCAATGATTGTCGGTACCACCTTGGGTTGTCCTTAAAGTTGACATAGCACTAAGGCTAGCTAATGTAGGCAGGTGTTGTCAGAATAATGCTAACTATACAGTGCCATCACAGTTCAGACTCGCAAGAGCATTGAAGACTCAATCAGTCTTGCTAAAGACTGGTAAAAACATGTTTTCCTTTTACCTCTTTTTAAGTCTGGACTATTACAAAGCTCTGACACCACCTGTAGCCACAAGAAGCACAACTACACCAAATGTAGCATATAATAACAATTCAAAACATAACGAATTTGTCTATAACCCATTACACCCTAGGAGTTATAAGTTCTACAGTCCTGAATACAATTATTTTTTATTTTTAGGAGTCTTATCGTGCAAAGGTGGCCATTCCTAAGGACGCAAACTACAGGTCATTATAAATAAGTTATGTTCAATCAAGAAGTGTAATTTGTATTGTGATTGCATATTACTTGCTGGATATACTTTATACTATACAGACGATTAATTTGAAGCATTGATGTAGAAACTTGTACAAACTAGTTACATGTAGAACCCTCAAGCAAAGCATCAATATCCCACAATATGGGGCAAGATTAACAATTGTGTTTGTATTATTGCCTATGATATTGGTTAAAAAGGCAAATGGACAGTGTCATCAATAAATGACAAGCTAATACAAATGGGTATTTACAAAGCATACTTCACAGGAGAAAAGAGAATGCCTTTAGCTGAGAACACATTCTTTTTTCTTTTCGCAAAGCTTGAAAAAAATGTAAATTATCATACTTCAATCCTACTCAGCAATAGTCTTTTCCACATTACCAACCACTTATCATGTCATTACATAGTGTCTCAATAGTATTATTTTTTGTATTTATAGTCTCGACTACAATTCAAGAATAGTTTCCTTGCACTATTAAATGCAAAAGTGCATTTCTAGCGCCTATTGTTTGACATAAGATATTTACCCTTAAAATGTCCAATAAACTTTACTATCATGATTCAAACAACTCTATGCAACCACAAGAAATAGTTCACAGACCAAACCAAGGGGAACGTAACACACCTTTGACAGAGGGAAATCTTTGACAAGGTTTCCTAGCTTCTTGTGACCATTCTCTGTACAGACCGGACAAAAGAAATATTCCATAGCTTTTGCTTGTTCTGTATTTAAATTCATGCATGCTGGATGAAACCTACAACCAACATGTTAATATGATCAGAAATACAGCTATAGTTCACCAAAAAAAAAGCATGAAAAATTCAACACATCGAAAGACCCTCAACACCTAAGTTGTTAGTGCATCCTATAGAATTCTGGACCATGAGAGAAGCATAGATCAAATTTTAAATTCTAAATTACTAAGACCTCAAGTACAAAAGTAGCTATTAAAACAATTATTCTGCTGAAATTTCACTCAATTACACACAATATCATTCAAGGCATAAACATATTTGTTAAAACCTCTTTTCTAGGCTCATTTTAGCATCAGTGCTAGATAAAAAGTAACATAAATGATGCAAATGTAAAGTTATCCCCATAAGAAGATAGCAAAAGTTTCTCTACACAGATTAGTTTTGAAAAGACACTTCAACTGCACTTTTAACTTCCAACAACTACCCAACGCTATAAACAGGGTCAACAGTACTCCTAACGCGCTAAGTTAAATAATAATCGATTAAATAAGGGCATTGTAAAAGTAGTTATGGCATCTCATGTTGACAAGGAACAAGGTCAAACCTTGACTTTTGGGATTGGGATTTCGAAGAGATATTTCACGCATCGATGAAAATCACGATTTATTTTTTACAATAGAACAAATGATAGGTTTAAAAGAGAACTCAAACTCAACTCATCAATTAAAGGGGTTACGACTATCCAGTCTGGTTACTTAAGTTGCCAAAACATCTCAGAATGGGGTTGAAGAGTATGGTTGACAAACCAAAAGTCATTCGGGTTACATAAAACACAAGGTAAATTTTATTGTTTTGCACTACATTTTGTTTTTTAGATAACCAAAAGTATAATATTCCTTTGGTTTAAATTTTCTATTTCATTGCAAAGGAAAAATAAAAATACGAAAATTATGCGAGACAAAAAAAACCATGCCTGTAAATAATCGAAACAGTAAAGATGGACGTTGAGCTAGTTGAACATGCACAAGATTGTCCCAAGGCTCCAAGTTTGGCACAAACTAAGCGGATGTTAAAGAGGGCTGTTGAGTTGGTTAAAAGTATTCCGTTCACAATTGCTTGAACGCTCTAATCCTTTAACACACCCGTTTTGTGCATACTCAACATCACCACTAAACATGAACCCCCATTTCACTACCCAACATTTCATCAAACAATTCTTGGGCCCTCGGAAAGCTTCAAATTTAGCAAACAAGAATAATCATCCACGCAAACATAAGGATCAATTGTAGGTGGAAAGTTACACATTTCTCTTAACGCCTATATCTTCAACATTTGCATTCATATTTGCCTGGGCACTCAAAACATCAACAACTGACCAATATCCGCTTTCCACTATGCTTGGTAGGTAGCCATTTGCTATCTCATTGCTCCTATTTTGGCACAAGCAAGGAATGCGCTAACAAAGGTTGGAAATATGGCTTCTAAGCTACCAAAGGAATTTGCTTAAATGCCTCCAAGGCCTTTTTAACAAACTCATTATGTGCATTTCCTGCAACAAAGTCAATCTAATGGATGGAATATGGAGAAGACATTCCTTTGAACAGTGCCAAGACTTGTCAATAGAACCTCTAATCTTGCAATCATTGCATTACAATGGCATCGCATTTCTTTAAGGCATTTTGTCAAACAATTTGGGTATCTTGTGTTTGCTTCCACTTTGCATGTCTCTACCAGCACACTTGCAAATACAATGTCTGACAAAAGTCTTCATAAATCATTGGCAATGTTGCACCAAATGTAAACAAATCCACACAACCAACAAAGTTTTCAGAAAAACAAACCTCTAAGAATGTGTTTACTGCGACACTGCAACCAAAATTCCGCAAAGCAAGGAGGATGTTGGCAGCCATCGTAGTATTTGGTTGTATTTCTGTCAACAGTATTTTCTTGGACGTCCCAACGCCCTTTGAACAAACCCATTGCCCACACCTTGCAATCATTGTTGTCCATAAAGGCCACATTTTTATTTTAGCATTTAGTCAAGCAACTTGTGTCCTTGGTCTGAGCTTTCTCATTTTCATATGCATATAACAAAGCAAAGGCGTCTACAACATCTGCAAAGATCCTTCTCTCCTTACGCCTTGATGGATGACCACACTTTATCCAAAATCTCCCATGGCAGCGCAGGTTGGGAAGAAGCTAGAAAGGTCCATTCTTTTTGGCTTTGCCAAGTGTCCTTATGGATGACCAGACCATGTTTCAAAGCTCTTATTTTCAAGGTTGAGGAAGTTTGCTTTTCTCTTGTCACTATTGCATCCATTTTTAACGCACCCACCTACCAAGAGATCTATGCAAAGTTGGGAGAAATTTCTTTGGAGATGAGAACACAATAGGGAAGACACAACCAGGATGAAGGGTGGAGCTCAACACCTGCTAAAGTGAAACTCCCAAGGGCTTCTCTACTGCATAATCCTGACTTAGTGAATGCATAAAAGTGTGAGTCTAGATGGCGCCAATCACAAGCCTCACTTTTGTTTGCAGATTTCAATGCCCAATCAAAGCTCCATAAAGTACCCCTGCAATTTTATACTACCATCGTACTTGAGGGAAAGTAGATTGAATATAACTCGACCTCACCCACACTCAAGCTCCACCAATCTCCCTCAAGGCCCAATCACTCACCAAAATTACATGTATTATTATATTTTATCTATTATTTCACTCATTTATTCATTTTGATTTGTTTTAATTATTTATTTGATAAATATCATTATTATTCTGAAATTGAGGAACCAATGTGATCATGGGTCCAACCTACTAAACACTCAAGATGACTTAGAACCCCTAATTGATGCCTAATGATACATTCAAAATTTATTTAACCTAGGACAACAAGGTATATGGATAGGAATGAAACTGACCTGAAATCCAGAGGGCCCTACAGAATTAGCCATATCATTTTTTCTTTTTTACAATCTTTCTTAAAATGACTTGATTGCTTGCGATAAAAATACTTCCCTTTTGTTTTCTCGGAATCATTTACGTTGTTCTTTGAAAAATCTTTGTTTGTCAACCATTTTCCCTTGCCTTTTGTCCTTGCCATAACAGCACTTTTTGTAGATTCTAATGTTGGGGCAGTTAAATGTTCTTGCCTTCTTTCCTTTTGCATGAGAAGTGTTGATAATTTCTCAAAAGTTATTTCCTCGGTCTCCACAATCATGTGTAATGATTCCTTGTACCAAGGCGACAAGTTCTGCATGACCAAAGCAATTAGATCTTGCTCATCTACAAGCTTGTCAACCGCATTTAACTGGTCTCAGATATACTTTAATTGCAACAAGAATTCAAAGGGAACCACCTTACTGCATCTTAGTTGAAAAAGATAAATTCTTCAAATATATCACCCTGCTTCAAAAGCCTGGTATTTATTTTTTAGTTGTTTCCAAAAATTTGATGCACTAGTAGCATTTCTAATTGTCGGTATCAAATTGTCAGCTATTGAAAGTTTCAACAACATCAAAGTTTCACGATGACGCTTATCATAATCATTAGGTTCAACATCCGGTCTATTTTCTTTAGCAAGTACAATTTGATCAAAATTCTAATACTCACAGTTAGTAAGTATTTTGTGACTCCACAAAGTAAAGTTTTTGCTTGTCAATTTTTGAGAATCTAGCAACAAGTGTTGTAAACCAGTCATTTGACCTAGATTTTCACGAAAACAATTAAATCGTAAAAACTATAAAGGCTTTTACAAAAATTCCTTTTTCTCGCTTATTCTACCCTAAAACTAGACAATGCTGCCATTTTTCAGCAAAAAATTCCTTGTAGTTTGTGAGATTGCCGAGAAAGCCAGAAAAATAAGATCTTAAGATTTTCAAGCTCTTTTGCATGCAGACTAGGACATCAAAATGGACAAATTGGCCAAGTTTCAACTATTTTCTCCTTCTGGTGTTCCGGCTTCAAAATTAATCGTGTCTGTTCAAGCGAGTGTTTGGTAGAAAATGAAGTTTTCTAAGGTTTTAACTAATTTTCCAGCAATTTAATGAGTTATTAAAACCTAAATTCTTTTATTTTGAAAACTTTCAATTAAAAGTTCATAAGAATTTCATTCAATCAAGGAGAACCTGTTTATGCATTAGAAGTATGGCGCACTCCTTGCCTAGGCGCTTGAATGGGCTGCTAGATGGACTGAAATTGCGAGTAAATGATCAAAAGTCTTCAAACAATCCCTCTTTTTGATTAAATGTCTCATGAACTGATTTTGCAAACCAAAAATACCCTGCACACCTCTAAAACACCTCACCAACAATAAAAGTGCCCTCCACTTGACTGGAACACCCCTCCTCCTGTTTGGGACACCACTCCTGAAAGTTGAAACGCCTTGCCTCCCTCCTTGCATAGGAAATGATAAAATGGAATGCCTCGCTTCTTTTTTGGTTGTTTCCTACTTTCACTACCACCTCCCGCAAAATCTCCACTTCCTCTCACCACATCTTCTCACCAAGATCTCCATCGAGTACTTCCTCCCTGACAAAATCTCTCTCCTCTCACTCCCTCATAGGGTTCTCTTCCAAGCTCCCTCAACTATGAGCTCTAATACCATAAAATTTATTTGGGAAGCTACAAGCCATGAATTCACCATTAAAAGTTGCCATATAAATAGTTGTTACAATACTTATCTCTCCAGAAGGTTGGCATAACCAAATAAAATGGAATGCTTAAATAAGTTTTCCACGTATCCACCTATTTTGCAAGTACATCCAACAATAAAACTAATATAACAATATGTTACATATTACAACATATTCTTATTTATTATAATAATGAACAAGAGGTTTGGCAAGAATCAGATGTGCACAAAGGATGAACAAGAGGCTTGGTGAGAATTAGACGCGGAAAAGGATGGGACTTAAAACAAACGAGCGTTGAGATAAGGGGGTTGTTTGAAAGCTTCCAAGAAAAGGCTATCGTGGAAGAAATGGTTATGCAAGAGTGTCAAAAAGTACAATAATGAATGGAAGGACTTGTTAGAGAAATCAATCAAGACCAAAGATATGGAGGTCTTGGAAGAACTAACCATGAGATGCAAGGGATGACGATGTTGGTGGTAGCAGCTCCAGATCAATGGGAGTTTTCCACATATGAGCTACGTAAGTGTAGCAAAAATTTTGCGAAGATAGATCATAGAGGCATCGCGAGCAGAGGACTACTTTGTCATGGAACAGATAAAAATTTTAGTAAGGAGAAATGTTGACCCTAGGAAAAGACACATAAGCCTTTCCATCACGCAAAGGTCTAAGTACACTAGCTGCACAAGTGAGATGTGCATGACCTGTAGGCTTGGTCGTGCACACTAGAGGACATGAGTAGAGGTCATGCGCAAGGTAAATGCAAATCAAAAGTAAATGTTGTGCAAAGAGGATCTTAAAGTATATTCCCATGGATATGAGTAAACGAATCAACTGCGTGCATGAGGCCACGTGTCACCAACCAATGCATGTTTGCTAGCATTGGGTTGAGGAATAGAGAAGTGTAAAGAAGCATAAGGGGCAAGCTTTTGGATACCTGGAGTACATGATAGCTCATTGCCAACCAGACATCCTCTAGGTTATCCATAAGGCATAAAAGAATATTCTCTTGCCAACTAGCAGGGTGGAGAGGTTCTGAAGATCCTATAAATACCTCCTTTGGCTCACATTTGATGTCCTTGAAACTTCTGAATTCAGACCAAGGGTAAGGTTGAAGGAGGATAGGATCAGAGCAGGTTTTTAGCAGTGTACATGGAATGATCGGCTTCACGCAGAGTGTTTTGTATGAATTGTATTCTTGTGAGTTTATAACGCATGGCAGGCAGTGATGTATTATCGTAACCAACTTTGAGATAATATACGAGATGTATGGTTTTGTGCAGCTTAAGCATGTATAATCATTGTATGTGTTTTTTGATAAAAGTTTTAAATGAGTGTGGACGTTGTAGTGTACTTTATGTATATTGATGATGTTCTGATACTACTCGCATAAGCAGATGTAGGTTATGCATGGTTTCCCTTCATGTAGCTAGGGTTTGATCAATCATCATCACATGTGTGTTCTTTGTTGTTGCATTGAATTGTCATTAGAAGTTTCCCAGCATCATTACCAAGTACAAAAAATCTGAATTTGTTCAGGAGGTGAAAAAATCTGAAAATCCGAATTCGTGAAAAGATCGGAAAAATCCAGTGCAAAACATGTACATATTATATATAAGCATAACTTATATTCAAAAAACGACAAATAAAACAAAAAATATTAATAATGTTATATAAAATGTTGAAATATTTAATATTAAATAGCATATAAGGTGTTGGGTGTCTTTTTTAGAAAAAAAAATGGAATAGAAAAAACAAGGCAGACAGACAATGAACTCATCTGGGCTGGCTGAGAAATCCGGATCCATCCAGATTTTGTGCAGATCCAGCTGGATTTGGTATCTCTAGTTCCCAATGATCTCTCATTTGCATTTCAGGTGAGACGTTTACTCTCCTGTATAGTCAAAATGCCAACATAAGCGGTGGTTTGCATTATATATTGTCCGCAAGAGCTGAGTCTTAACACATGGCTCCTTGGGCTCTTATCCTTCTCTGCAAGGATCAATGGAAAATATTAGCAGCAACAACCATCTATCAAAGAGGAAAGTGGATATGAGCAAATTATCCAAGGTGAAACCACAAACCTGATGAATTTTTACAACCTAGAGGATGTCCACAAGGGATACTTTGGGTTTGTAAAAGATTTTGAATTACACACCCTCCTTGATGATTATGTAACTGTGGATGACAGCATCATGGTGATGGTTGGGGTTGCATTGAAGTTCTGGAAGAAGGCCCCAGCCAGGGGCATTAAAACCCAGAAATTGCTTAATTGGACGACTATAAATTTATTCAGAACTTTCATTTCGCTAGAGGCCAACATCTTCAGTCTCTTCAATTTTACAAGCCATGGTTGGCCCTAGATAGTCTACCCCTCGTTTGAATGTCATGCTGATGACCCATGCCATTGGGGTACAAACAGTTTTGATATATGCCAATAACAATATAAATTCATGAAGACACAGAGCAGTTGGCAGGGAGGAGTGGGGGATTTGTGGGGGGTCATGTTGCTGCTGGATGAACTTTCTAGGTTCCTATAAGGTATGGCTGGGGAAATGATGAAACGAGAAAAGACATTTGCTGCTCTCTGCTCCAAATTGCCCACTGATGTCAATACATTGGATGAGGATGTAGAAGAGGATATGGGCTTGCAGAACTCCAGCTTTTGAAGATGGAAGAGGCAAATCCCTTATCCTCTTCCAAAAATTTCTGCCTCATCCCAGTGGGGTGGAACACGTGCGAGGGCGGTTTGACTGAAAAAGAATAGTCGGAAAATTTCTTGGACTACAGGCAGATATAGCCTTTTTGATATGCTGGTGGCATTTTGAGGAAGACAGCTAGTATACTATTTTGCTAGACAGGCATTGAAAGCCACATTTTAGTTCAAATGCAGGCCTCTTATGGCAATACATCTTTTGTATCAGTCAGTTGTATAAGTTGAAACCTAGATTGGCAACACTAAGGTTGAATCGCACCACTGCATGTCTGCATACAGTTTCTGGGATAATCATCTAAAGGGTTAACCAGACATCGTTTTGCAGTTTAAACCACTGTGTTTTCTCTACTTTTTTATTGATAGATTTGCAGATTTGTTCCACTGTATAGTGCAGCCTGATTGCTGACTTGTTCCATAATGTGATCTCAATTGCAATTCTAGACCAGCAAGGTCATTTCAGAAAACCCTTACAAGATCAATGAGATTGACTGGGCTGATTAAATGATGATTTTTGTTGTACAATAAGTAAGCTTGACATCCAATTTGTAGAACTCTTTATATAGATAATAGAATTCATACTTCGCCATCATCAAGTGTTTTGAATTCTTGAATTTTTCAATGAATGTTTTCCCATAAACAGCTTGTCAACAAAAAATTGATCACTGATTTCAATCTCTCATCCACGAAATGACCTGATGTTCTTCCCATCTAAGATGCAGCATTGTTGAGCGTGGAAGATATCCACAACTGTCTAGGAAGGTTTATCAAACAGGATGCCAAGAGGTTACAGAGTGGGCTGTTTACTTTTGTTAGGATTTGTGTTGAAGTGGATCTTAGTAAAGGACTGCCGGATAAAATGACTCTCAAGATGGGAGATGCGACTCGCATCCAAACTCTCGACTATGAAAACACGGCTTTCCGATGTAGGAATTGCAGGTCTACAGGTCACCTTCAGGCTTTCTGCCCTTAGCAGAAAGTCCAAGCTCAAAAGAAAAAAGGATCCACTCCCAAAAGATGGAGCCCTCAAATTTTTGATGATCAATCTGGATCGGACTCAGATGATCAAGAATTTGAAGTTACTGCCCCAACGGCAGACGCTCCGACAGCTGCCATTGTCCCAACTGCTGCTGCTAAATGTATTGAGGTGGGGCAACCCTTGGTTCATCCCACCTCTTTGGAGAAACCTTCTTCAAGAATAAGGAGGCCTCATGAATCCGATCACTCAGATTCGGATAAGGAGGGTCCCCTTTATCCAAACAAGGAGTTACAGATTTCCGATCCCCTGATTTTATCAGTTTACAACCCTCTTAACTTGAAGGATCATTCTCATGGAAATTGGCAGTTAGTGCGCTCAAAGAAGGGGAAAAAAGATAAGCATTGCTCTTTGTTATTCCTTTTTTATCCGATGCGCTCGGGGTTGCATCCTTTGATGCTTCCTCCTCTTTGTCTCCTATTTGTTGGGGTTGCGACTCCACTCCCCCTTTGTTTGTTCCTCCTGGCTGCAACTGGGCTGCAGTTTCTCTCCCTTGTCTGTTCTCTTTCGCTGCTTCTAGTGTCAGTTGTTGCACATCTTGGTTCTAGTTGCTGGCACTTTCTTTCTACCACTTTTTGGGTCATTGTTCCTCTCACCTTTGGGCTTCTCTTTTGTGATGTTTCATGGTTATATCTTGCCTTTTGGGCTAGTTGTAAAAGGATGTGGGTCCTTTCAAAACCCTCAACTCTTTACCATTTTCCAAAAAAAGATGCAGCATTGTTGCCCACTGTTTTATTTTTACTTAACAAAAAACTAAAAATTCAAGTCTATTGTTAGAATACGTTCACAAGGAAGAAATAAAGAGACGGCAAATTGCACACATTTGAGCTTGTGAGTCCGTCTATTTATTATAAATGAAGTAGTTACAAAACAGTTGATATAGTTACAACCAGTTATAAGTCTTATATTCGCAACCCCCTCTTAAGGTTTATTCTACATAAAGCAAAAACAAACAATCTAACAAAACTAGAACAAAACACAACCATGCAATCTTCAGACACTTTCACTTTGATAGCAATGCCATGATAAGGTAGCTGCTCACTTGAGAGCTCCTAACGTGACCTTCGTACATTGTTTTGAGCTCTGTCTTTCTGTATTCCCAATCTTTCTTCACTCATGCATCATAACAGAACTCCCAAATCAAAGCAAATGATCTCCTTATTTATTATCACAAGTAGTAAACATACTGAGCCATCCACAAGCTCTGAAAAACGTGTGGCTTAAGTGCACGCGTAATGAGATGAGATATAATTCCCCAAGATCTGCTGTCTCCCAAACTATCTGAGCAGATAATCTGTATGTGAGCTAATCATCTTTATTGTATCAAATACTTGCAAATCAAACTTTAGAGCAACTAAAGCATCTGCGTATTCGATAAGATTGATCCTCACTACCTTAAATGAAATAAAGTGGGTCATAAACTACATGGCTATAATGGCTATATTTGATAAGAATGTACCTTGAAAAAATTGAAAACATTGTTTTGAGCATGTTAAGGGCAAAATGTGTGATCATAGACATATATAGAAAAGTAATTACGTTGTATTGTCGGTGAGTTGATAACAACTAATTTACGACCTAAAATTTGACATCCATTTGAGAGTTTTGAGTTCAGGATAGAATTACAATATCTTAGCCATACTGCGGAATTTGGAGCAATTCTGCATTTTCTTGGTAATTCGTTGTTTCTTTCCCAAAAAGAATTTTTTCAAGCATGATCATCTGGTGATTGTCACGATTGAATGGGAAATTAATGGAGACAGTAATGAAGTTAGCAATCTATGGTATGCCTTGAAGATAGAATATCTAATAGCATAGCTTCATGTGGATCCTCATCCTAAGATCGCATCTGTGACTAGTATGGCTCAGTCGTCTGAAGAAGGACCTCAACATTATTAATGTGGCAAGATATATAGTTACTCCATCCATTTTCGTAGTACCTGCCATTTGACAACGTTAAGTTATTAGTTACCATATTTTTCATGCAACTACTTTCACTCCAAAGTTATTTATTTAGCGTTTTGGCACATTTTTAGCGTTCGCTAAAAATAACGAGTGCTAGACATTGGAAATTGGATGAGTCAGAGAAGAGCAAGGCTATTTTTAGCGTTCACTAAAACTAGCTAGTGGCTAAAAAAAAAAGGTGCTAACAATTAGCAATGAGCAGTCCAAAGATAGCAGCTGTTTCATGCACAGTTTAGAATTGGCGCCAAAACAGTGAGAGAAACAAGTTGCATTTAAAGGCTGAAAATAGAGTGTAAAAGACTAGCCAATAATAGCAGCTGGGTTGCCTAAAGTAATTTCAGCAGTTATGATGGCAGAATTGGCACTAAAAATAAGATGAACAATGCCTGCTAAATATCAGGAGGAATTGGCGCCAAAATGGAGAAGTAAAACTCAATTCTATTATTGGCAACTGTGATGTGCATAAATAGTGCCCTAGCACAGGTATTATTTTTAGATCTCTAGTAATTTCTGAGTCTTTTAATTGACAACTCTATTTCCGACTAGACAAGGTTTCACGAACCATATTACTGAAGTCTTAAGTGGTTGTGTATAATCATTGCCCTATGTCTTTGGATACACGTTGGTGCCCTTGGCTCCAAAAGGACTAGACGTTTTCTGAAAAGCCTTAGACCCTCCTTTGAATAAATTGCACGTAGTTGTGCCCAAAAAGTCCAGGTACGCAACTGCACAAAAAGATGGAAAAGCAAAAGCATTTAAATGCTCAAAAAAGGGACAACTGAATTCAAACAAACAGTTTGCCTTGCGGCAGACTTTTTCACTAAATTTGTCTCATGCTAGCAGCCTTAATGGGAGGATAATGATTGTTATTCTATTTCAAGACTATGTTTGCATCCTTGTCAGCAGAGTCGGAATGTATTGTTTTACAAGACAATAGTGTCAATGTACTAACAACATGACACCACATAAGATAAAAAAGGCTATGGGGCAAATATTCAGGACACTACGACTTGTTTAATTCGCCCATCGAAGATATCATATTAGCATATTGGCATTTTTTTTAGAGCATCAAAACGAAAATGTCTACTTAAGTCACCCTTTCTTCTTCAAGTCTTATCAATATGGAATTAACTCAATTACAACCCGATCATGTATGTGTCCTAAGTAATTGTGTCCTCGTTCTGATACAAACAATGTTAGAATAGATTCACATGGTTTTGTAATTTATATTTGTGCAGAGTTGCAAATCATCTAAGAATGACCTGCATCCGAATAATCTAATCATCTAAAAATGACTTCATGAATAATCATACACGGTATGCCATTTATTGTTAAAACTGTGTTACAACCATCTTGTAAATAGACACCTTATAAATAATGTCTAATATAGAAATATCTTTTAACTTATTTATCAAATAAAATCAAGAGCTTCATTTATCGAACATAAAAGAATCCAAGTAAGATTGATTGTGACCAAATTTAAAAACAACATAAGAAATATAATGAAAAGCAGAATGGCTAAATGCAGACATCATGAGACAAATATATCACTGGAGGGCACCAAAGCATTTGTAGATTTCCAGCATGCTGGTTCAAAATCCTTGACAACAAGATATAGTAGCATTGCATGCGGGTTTTGGTCCACACTGACAAAACTGGATACTCGGATGCATACTTATGTTATAGCAAAAATTGATTGAGGGCAAATTGTACAGACTTTTGGCATATTATTTGTTAAGGTGAAGTCAGATATGCAATTAGTTGGCGAATGGTGTATATTGCCTTTTTGGGATACAGTAAGCAAATACATTAAATAAATATCAAAGGGTACTTTGATCTGGCTGCTGTTACAATTTTCTTACTTTTTTATGTTTTTGTCGATGCACAGTTTTAAAGAAATTCTAATTGTTCATAGCTTTTCATAAGCCATAGTATTGCTGCTAACAGGTAAAGCATAAATTCAAAAACATACATATGTGACAATTTGTCAATTGATAATACTCTCCTTCGTGCCTTAAGCTCTATTATACTAGTCAGAATCATATGCCCTACTGAAGTACTTTAAGCCACTTCCCATGTGTTTATCTATTTAAGATGATAACCATGAGTATCCTTGAATATAACGACACAAAATCAAATCAGTAGGTAAACACCCAAACTCTATTGTAGAGTGACGCTAATAATGATACTGAGATAGAAAGGATCTATTCAAATACATCAAGAACCAAGCCACGTGCCACGTGACGCCTACTAAAATGAATTCTAACATTATAGCCATTCCAGTTGTAAGGATTCCAGATCATTTGATTTCTCAGGTTTCAGGTCTAACTTGTATCAAACAGAACAGAGAAAATCAAATCAAGTACTAAACACTCAACTCTATTAATGCACCATCAAGAACTAAACGCTCAACTCTATTGATGCACCATCAAGATTTACGATCATTGGATGTTTGATCCCTATTAAATACGCATCTAATTGGTAAACCCTAGTCACTATTCTACAGAGCCAACTTACGGAAAACCTCAACTTTCATTCAGTTTTGTTAAGGATGCCACGAGTCAGCAACTCAAGGACCACATAATAATTGTTTACACACAGCCCCCCCTTCAGAGATTTGACTTGGGGATCATAAGATGGACATAGGTGTAATTGCCTATAACATTCCCCCTATAGTGACCAACTTCAGCAGCTCGATAACATGTGTCCTTCAAATTAGATCTATGTTGCCGTGATCAATATTGTTTTTAAGGTTTCGGATTAACTTCAAACTCAACAATGATACCAAGTCAGAAGTTATCTTATTAGAGCCAATGATCAAACCAATTTATGTTTCATGACAAGATTGTTTTAAAGTTTAGAATCGAGCTTGAATCCTTCTTCATCTGAATAGTCAACGACTACACAATCACTCCATAACCAACGCATTAATCCAAGGGTGCCGTGCAGTTCAACCACTATTGATGGCTTTCGCCATTAATCTACATGCCTCGAAAAGATAAACACAATGATAATTTTACGTTAGATCATGCCAAAAAGTAAATTCATGTAAGGTGCATAATAGCTCAGGAATCAAGAGCTTGAATCCTTCTTCAGCGTTGAACAGTCTATTTTATTTACACAAATCACTCCATAACCCACGCATTTAATCCAACTTGGGATGGTCATGTTCCCACCACTATACGATGTCTTTCGCCATAAATCAGGAAGGTGCAGTCAAGAAGATAAAACACATATATAAACTTTTACAAGTTATATGCACCCAATAAAGGGGATGACTCTATTGACCGAAGTTTAATAGTCTCCATTTTTAATGTATAACGGGACCAACAATTGCTTCGGCGCTAACAAGAAACATTCAATTGCGAAAACACGGTCTTCAAACCAATCAATTGCATGGCCTCGCAATAGCTCACGATGCAATAGAAATGAAGCAAAAACCAAATATGTAGATCAATGCTATCAACAAGAATCTAGTTGCGATGATTATGCAATCTACTTGCGTACGAATCTAGTCTGCCATGGAGAACTAAATAGTTGTCTTGATTGAGAAAACTAAGCAATCTCTAGTCAAACTAACATTTCAAGCATCATCGTCTTGAAATTCAATCCAACCTCACATATGAACCCAATCTTGAACTAGTTTTGATCCTCTTTATTTTACCATTTACATTTACTCAGCCAATTCTTTAATTTATAGCATCAATTTCCTCGTTCCATACCAAAATGAGTGCTAGTAGGAATGCCAATACCTAGTTTGAGAATAAGAATGCCCCCTTATCTCCAAAATTACCAATTCCTAGTGAAATTTTCTCATTAGTGGCAGCCAAAGCATGATTTGATACGCCCTTAGTCCTATAGCTTATATCCTAAGTAGCCGAAACGGCACCCCTAGACCCCCTGGAGCGGGTACGGCACGTTTCGGGAGTGGGAGCGGCCAGGCAGGTCTGGATATGGCTGGATACTTCTACAGCCGTACCCAGCCGTTTCCTGGCCCAAAACTGTTTTTTTTTTTTTTTTTGTTCTTTTTTAATTCTGGTCTGAAAGACATTTACCTTCTATCGTGTATTAAATCAGCAGAAATTTAATTTATCAACAGCAGAAATTACAGTTTTCACAGCACCATTATTCTACATAAGGTATAGTTTAAATTTAATATATCATTACAGCAGACATTATAGTTTTCACGGCACCATTATTCTACAAAAGGTATTTTTTAAATTTAATATATCATTACAGCAGAAATTACAGTTTTCACAGCACCATTATTCTACAGAAGGTATGTTTTAAATTTAATAAATCATTACAGCAGAAATTACAGTTTTCGCAGCACCATTATTCTACAGAAGGTACCAAGTACAAGCCATCATAAACATGGATAAAAATAGTATGTATGAGATAAATCATAAATGTAATAAACACCTCAACTAGATATGATAGGGACAATTGAAATTATGAATGTATGAGTAGTTTGTTGTGGCTATTTAGCTTGTTTTGTTTTTCATATGCATAACATGTGGTTAATTCTTATTTAGAAGGCTGAAATTTATATATCTTTTAATTTTTATATATTTTTTGAGCGGTCGTATCCAATGCTGCATCAGGGGCCGAAAAAAATTTTGCCCTATCCACGTATCAGATACTCTGTATCCAAAACGTATCGGCTACAAAGGCAGAAACCATTGAAGCTAGAGTCTGAAAGATATATACCTTTGCACCATTTTGTACATCTAACTTTCTAAGCATTAGAATGATCTTGTTTGGAGAAGGAGCAATACCACCTCACTTAAAAATTTCAGCAGCTGTCTCGATTTTTACAACTTTGAAACTGCATTCTCAGATCCAATATCTACTTCATTATCTTTACTGCTTGCTCCTAGAATTGAAATTTCATTTTATGTCTTTGACCGAATCCTAACATGAGCCTACTGCTTACCTCTCTTTAAAATTTCAGGAGCTGTCTCAATTTTATAACTTTGAACCTGCTCTTAAATCCCATATCTACTTTATTGTCTTTAGTGCTTGGTCCTTAGATTGCAATTTCATTTTACAATTCTTTGACCAAATCCTACTATGAGCCCACTACATGAGGTAGAAGGTTATCTGTTCCCATATGGAAAGTGGGTATTGCAAGGCCTCATCCTCCTTCAAGCGTGTCTCCTCTACAAGCTTATGACAGCTTTTCCCTTCCATTGGGAGAATGTTGCCTAGAGAAGACTTTGAACCCAACAGAGAAAACCCATGTCTTCAATACACAGGTAACATTTTGGGCTTCTGGTCTGTGGCAAATCTTGTTATTTTTGGGCACTGGAATACTTTCAATATAATATGCAAAGAAAGCAAGATGACTTCTGAGGTAAAAAACTCTTTTTATACCTATCTATCTTAATCTCTTTATACAATAAGTTATTGAGTACTTTTAATTTCAAAAACACCCAACTCTTTGCATGTTGCCTCAAGTCAATAAATACTCCGAAGACCTTGTTTTGTGATTCTAATTGAAAGCATACAAGGAGTACATGTAAGGTACTAGCAAGCACACCTAGCAAACTACCTTCCAAAGGACAGGTTGGAAAGGTTTGCAAATATGTGTGCAAAAGCAAGGCAAGATGGTGAATGATTGAAGAAACTGGGTGATACCTATCAAAGAACATGTTGGTTGGGCAAGCTTAAAAAAGAAATAAGAAACTAGGCAATACCTACCGAAGGACAGGTTGGTTATGTAACCTAAGTGTGAAGAAGATTTGGTTTTGGGTAGAGAAGCATCTTATGAGTAGCTTAGTGACTCCAATATTCTATCTAATACATGAAACCAAATCTTACTCTAAAACTACCAACAATCACACGCTTTCAAACCAGTTATATGCATTCAAGCATGCAAACAAATTGAAAATGAAGGAGCAATCAGCAAATTTAAATAATAGAATCTTTGACTGCTTAATCCCCAATGTGTGTCAAACAAGCAATGGAGACAAAATATGTAAGCCTTAATATGCTTTCCTAGTTTATTCAAAGTCAAACAATATTCAAAGCCTATGCTGAAGCTGATATAAAAGAGAAGGGCCAGTGTACCTGAAATCAGCAAATGTATTTTTGTCTATTTATGGCTTATGCAAGCATTGGCTACCGCTATCATATGCAAACATTTTATTGAAATTTCAAATGCTGATGAAAATGTCTGAAAACAAGCCTGTACACACACTAGAACAGGAAACTACTTCCAAACAATATGCTGCAATGATGTACGGGATGAAATATGTTCAAATTAATGCACCAAAATACCTTCTAAAACTGGCAAACTGATCCCAATTCTATCAATTTGTTATGCTATTGGTTTTGTTAAACTTAGAATGCAAAATTTGAAGATAAACTAGGCAATGTACCGATTAACCAGACCAAAAATTGAAAAGAACTCGTTTAAATGTCTCCTAAACATAGTTACCAGGTTCGGAAATCCGATTAAATTCGGAAGGGCAAAAAAATCCGAAAATTCGGAGTTCTCGAAAAAATCCGAAAAAATACGGAAAAATCCAGTTCGGAATATATATACATATATTATTATAAATTTATATTATTGTATACTTATATCATTATATATAGACAAATCATACAAAAAAGCATCCATCTACCATAATCATCATCATCATAATGATTCTTTCAAAAGATTGCAAGAAGTTGCTTGGTCCAAAAGGTACAAAAAATGGATTTTATGAAAATAAGAAAAATATTGCCATCAATGGGTAGAGCGCGAGAAAATATATACTTTTAGAGAAGACGACACCTAAAACGGAGCCACAGAATGAAAGTTATGGCACATGCAAGTTTTTGCTGCTACATCTTCCCGGACCCTTTCCAAAAATGGCAAATTTTTTTCCATACTTTTTTTCACCAAAAAAAAAATTATGCCAAAAAAGGAAAAAAAAAAATTCCTGCAAAAACAAGCCCGAACGAACCGAATTTATTCGGTTGCTTCAAAAAATACGGTTCGAACCGGATTTCATACAAATCCGGCCGAACCTGGTAACTATGCTCCTAAATGCAATATGTGAGTTGTTTGGGAGCTAAGTCACAGGATTCGCCGAATTTTGGCTTTAAAATTCGAAATTCAGCGAATTCAATAAAAATTTAAAAAAATCGTTCAAAATCGTTTAAATTCGCTGGAAAAATCACTGACGAGTGCGGGCGAGGTCTGCAAAGCACGTTTGGACGCTGGAAAATGTGTCTGAGGTCGCGCACTGTGTCGGATGTGCCCTTCTGTCCATTCGTCCATGTCAGCGATGCCATGACTGTAAGTCTTTGTGAAGTTTTTTTTGTTTCGCATGAGTGAAGTCGAGGGTTCTGCCAAACGATATTCCACTCAGACTTCCCGTTGGATATTTTACTTATTCTCGTCCACGATCAGGGCTTCACGGTTTTTAAATATATGTTATTACTAACCTACTACCATTGTATAAATTTAAATTTAATTCCGTATTATATTTGTAATAGAAGTCACGACTTTAATTTCCATATTATGTTTTGGACTACTTAAATCCCAGTATGTTTACGCTTTTAGCTATACACTATATTTAACAATAATCCATTTTGTTAGGGGGTCTAGTTAATTGTGATGTTATATAGCACATACGTTGACTAAGTAAATTGGGATCTCATTAAAATATAAATATTTTGGGTTGTCTATTTCAATAAAAATAAAGCCGCAATTTTATTTAGATAATCTTAGTTACATCTTCAAAAAGGTGAAATATTACGATTAGAACATGTTACATGTAAGATTTTAATATAGTATTTAGTTTGATACTTATGAATTTAATATTTGTATATATCCACTATTCTTGTATATTTATTATTTATTGTTTATTTTTATTTTTTATTTTTTTTAAATATATAAAAATATATAAGTCGAATTTATTGACGATTTTTTTCCCGAACTTTATCGGTTGACGAATTTTTGTCGAATTTTATCCTCGCCGAACACGAACACGAACACGAACCTGGTGACTTAGTTTGGGAGTATGAGACTGTTACCAAATATTAGGTAGTGCCCAAAGCTCCTAATATCACTAATATGCAACTGAAAATTATGAATAGAAAACTAAACTAAGTATAATTTGGAAATTAGAATTTCCAAAATGCAATAATGATATACCTGACCTAGTAAATCAAGGCAAGCCCAGACAAGTAATACACCAGGTGAAATTGCGTGACGGTGCTGAAATGGCCTGTGTCCCCAGAAAGATAACCTCTGCGAGGGCAGTATTGCCTGCATAACTTCCTAAAGAGGTAAAGACTGCTCAAGGACTGCAAACTAATGGATAAAAATGGCCGAAGGATGTGATAAGAAAAGATATGAGTGCAACGCTCACATAATAGGAGCAATTCAAAAGGCAATTGTTGATTAAGTATTTGCTGAAATCAATTATTTAATCATCCAAGACCTGTACAACACACATATGTACAGACTTATGAAGAAGGACAGACTAGCTCAAGCATTCTCGAATGGATAAGCAAGTGAAAAGTCCTAGATATGCCTGGCCCTTGGCTTCCTCTCCCTGGCCTTTCATTTCAATTTCCAGAAAAGGTAACAAAGCAGGGCTTAACCACCTCTGGCAGTTCTGCCACTTTAACTAGAAATGGGAAGGGGGTGAAGGGAAGAGAACCAACCCTCATGGTAACTTCATAATTACAAGAGGATGTAACAACACTAGTGAAAATGTGTATAAAATCAAGATGTCATAAAGACCAAAAAACTATGCAAAAGTGATATCAACGAGGTCGGTAAATTAAGTGATATCCATTAACAAGATTTATGATTGAAAGATGGGAGAAATTAAGGGGGGACTATGAGTTCTAATAACAAATGGGCAAACAATGCTTCTGACAAGACTCAGGAGAATGGAAACAATCAAGCTGAAAGAGGTATGACCATGTGATGTCAGTTGACCGATGCAGTTAAGACAACTAGACATTTTTTAAGAGGTTAATAGTTATACATAAATACAAAAAAAAATGTTTAGCATAATCCTTCATAGGACTGATTAAATTGCTAATGATCTCCAATGAATACCCCCATGCAACCCTATATGAGCACTTTGTATGGTTTATGGTCAGAACTATCTCTGATTCTCCACACATTGCGGTCCTTGTATCCTCTGGAAATTTTCTTTGTATTGGAATAAAGTCTAACTAAATATGCATGCCCTAAAGTTGGGCTGCATCAAAAAGAAAAATAAATGTTACAAGACTTGTTTGATCTTATCACATCAATGTATCATCTACCTAGCAAATACAAGTTTCAAATTATCTCAAAACATAAAACATATTATCAAGTTTTTCACTGGACCAATCTGGTTAGCCTCTCTCCTCGCAGGGTTGTTGATATTCATTATGTTTCTCTTGTTGGTGAGAAGGAGATACACTGTCTTCTTTGGTTTCCTGGATCTGTGCTGATGTACCAGCACAACTGTTCACCCATTTCTCTAAATCTGTTCATCTTCTCCCTTTTTCTTTTGTGTTTTGATTGGATTTGGCAGTAGCAACATTCAGATGCAAGTAATAACAGTATCTGTTCAGTCAGAATGGCTTGCATCCCATCCCGCAGTTAAAAATATTTAAAGTTGACAAGTGAATTTCACAGCCGTAATTGCAAAATAGTTCTGTATTCATATTTGATGATAGAGCATAAACATACATATTAAAAACAGTATCTCTATGCAGATAATGCTACTTTGCAATTTAAAAATGTATGCTCTCTGCTGGCAGATAATACTTTTGTTTTACCACTGCTATCTATTAGTTAAGTCATTTCAATTTCAAAGCAAATCAATGTTCTACACTCCAATGTAAGGCACGTAATTTCCTGGTACCAAGTGGGAAACTGTTTTCTACTATTCCAAAAGTTAGACTAGCTATACTAGAATTTTGGCTTTCTTGAGGATTTCTTCTTAGAGATTCTTTTTTGTTTGGTCCTGTGGTTTATTTTTGGATTTGTTATTTACAAACTACCTTCTATCATCTATGGATTCCTCTTATAACAATTTACAGAGGTTGCAAGATGCTTATTTAGTTATTTCTTTGAGTCTTCATGAACTCTTGTCTTGTTTTCGCACTGCATAACTGTTTTGGAGTACTTCCGATTTTTTGTAATGTAGCCAGAATACAGTATTTCTTGTTTAGGCATACATGCATTATATCCATAAAATAGAGTCAATCATATCGTTGCATTTAGCTATAAACAATAAATTCTATGCCGCGGCTACATTTACCCAAAAAACATTTGTAAAACAGTGACGCAATACAGACAAGAAAGCAAATTCATCAAAACTCAGAGAAACATGCGCCTTGCAAACCACTGCCAAAACTACCAAGATAAATCCACAGAAATTAGTGTGTACATAAGAGCTGCAGAAACAAACCAAGAAAGCTCAAACTAAGGAATGAGTTGCTTGGAAGACAAACAAGGGCACACATTGTACTTTTGACATTAAGGAGAAAAAAATGGACAAACAAAATATAATCAAAAAAGCATTTAGAAAGCATCAAACATTCGTTTTTGAAAATTTTCAGTGCTTGTATGCTTTTGTAATGTCTCGATGCAGTGACTGTCAAAGCTGACATCTAATAGGCTTTGACAAAACCGTATAGACCTTTACCACATTCCTCATAGCAGTGCACTATGCTACATGACAACCCGTTTGTACTCTTAGATGCATTTCCTTCTAAAATAACAAAAAATAGCTTAAGCGTCCTTACCCACATGGTTGCACCTAGAAGACTTTTATGCACCCTTAACCAAATTCTTGTCTCATATGCACCTTGATTTTACTTGTGGTCTTAGCACACAAGCATCTTTCTGTTTTAAGTTTTTTGACAAAGCTATTGATCAATAAACACCCAATACTAGGTTTAGACAAATATGTATAAGGAAAGACGCTTCTGCACAAAGAACATAAGTTAAAATGATGTAAATGCGGTAAGATAATGTGGTTAAGAAATTCGAATAATGAGCTTAAGAGAATGTTGATGTGAGAAAAAAATGTGACTAATTCCGTTTATACTTCTGTTGAAAGTGACGAAACATTCGAAAATGCTACTGTCAATCTATCCTATTATTTGCACCTCTACCTAAGGTACAGAACAGTCCAGATGCGTTTCACATAGTTCAAGTAGATCTACATCATTCTGTTCATTGAAAAATGGCTTTCACTAAATGTAGACACAAAGAGGCTTGTTTCCTAAGAACGTCAGTTAAAACACTGTAAATATGTTAAGAGAATGTGGATAAGAACTTAGAAGGTAGCTTAAAACAATGTTGATGTTAAAAGGAAGCACATCTAAGTGTACTTAGCTTTCTCATAGATTATCATTAAACTATCATGAGAAATATCATAAACATCTATTCACAAGTGCAAGGGCTAGAAATGGAGGATCGGTAGCAGCCTAAGCATCTAAGGTTTTGATTATGACATCAATCCACTAAGTGAACCACCTGAGTGCAAAATATAACTTTCAGAACATTCAAAATATGTCCCGAGGTATGCGCAATCATTTAACTTATATTCTTAGTATCCAAGCATCTTCAGGTATTTATTTATGTCAAAACTATTACAAAACTAAAAGAACTAAAGCTGAAGTTATATACGAGGGCTTCCTAGGGTTTTTCAATAGTTTTCACAAAAAAGCATATAGAAAAATGCTTGTGTACCAAGAATATAATTTAAAACAATGTGTACAACGTGCAAGAATGCAGTTAGAACTTGGGAACAACCAACCTAAACAAAGTTGATGTTGCATATAATGTTACTAAGCATGGTTTCAAAGATAATTGAACCGCTATGAGAAATGAGCTAAATGTGCTGTGTGAGAGGGTAATCAGTATCCTTGAGTCACTTGCATTTCCTTCTCACATCAGCAATTTCTTTAGAGTCAGAATCCTTAACTATGTTCCCGGAACATGTGTGCATTGTTTTAACCTATGTTATTAATACAGAAGTGCCTTTCTGTACACATTTTTGTCAAAACTACTCAGAATACCTACTAAGAGAGCAAAAATTAAAAGATGTAAACCAGCTCTTACTAGGTTTTTCGATAGTTTCGACAAAGATATACAGAGAAAAATGATACTATGTTTATAAGAGCTACAAGAATGTAGATAAGAACACTCAGTCTAAACAATCTTGGTGTGAGAAAGAGATGCACAACTGTAACTAGACCTTTTTTTTAATAGTTTTTAAAAAAATAAAGTATAATGAAAAATGCTAAGATTTGAATGACGTACAAGAATGTGGTTAAGAAAATGGAGCCTAAACAATATTGACATGAGAAGGAAATGTGTGTACAATATTAATTAGGTACTGCACATTGAGAAATGATGAAGCAGACGAAGAAGAAGATATTTAACGTCCACAAGGCTATCAAAGACAGCCTACGGGACAAATTGTACTGCACGTTGAGAAATGATGTAAATATCTATACACAGAAATTGCAAAAGGTACGAAGCCTACTCAAAGAAGTGAAGAAGTATTAGTAACCTAAACATCTAAGGTTCCTATTATATAGATTCTAGGGGCTGGATAATGACCTAAATGAACGAATGTCCGGCCAAGCGTATGTACTTCGGGTGTACAAAAGGAAAACTTAAAAACAGTCAAAATCATGTTTTCGGTTGTAAAGAACGAGGTCAAACGCCGCATTTGCTTAATGTAAAGTGAAGTCGTCGTCCACGCCAAAACTTTATCATCGATTATTCATCAACATGCCGGCAAACATAGGCCGGGGCCCTACGCCAGCTTTTTATTTTAACCACAAAACTCCAACGAAAGAGATAGCAAAGTGCCTACCAGTCTTTGCACGCTTCGCACTGCACCATCAAATCGTCGGGGTTGTACGGCATTTCACACTTGCAATAGCTGAGAAAAAACGAAGCCAGGCTTGAGTTAACCAAAGGCCGCGGATTCGAAACACGGGAACAAGAAGGAAAAATGAAGCATGACAACAATCAAGCAAAGGTCGCGGGTTCGAAACACCGGAAGAACAAAACAAGCTATTTTCTTACACGGCCACCCTGTCGGGAGTGAAGGCACCGGTGCCGGCCTTGTACTCGAAGCGGCAGAAATAATCTTCGGCTCCCACGCTGTCTAGCTTGGTGTAATTCTTGAAGGAATGAACGACGCATTTGTCTTCAATGGTGTCGGCGATCTGCGTGTCGTAATGGTCGGAAAGGAAGAGCTCTTTCACGCCGTGAAATGGCCGTCGACCGCCGATCGATTCCTCCGGCCTATAATACCACCGCACCCGAACCCTAACATGACCGCTAGCACGACCCTCGCTTAGTATATTCTCCACTCGCGCTACGTATGGCGGGTTATCGGGATCCTGGGCGCGCATAAGCACGGTATCCCCCACTATGACATAACGAGAAACAAAAACATTCAGCTCAGGAACAAGCCATTGCTAGGGTTTAAGAATATGTAGACTATTTTTTATGTCGATAATTTGCTGTGCGTGCTTACCTTTAACGAGCTTGCCGTTTCCCTTGATCATGCAATAATCCAACGCTTCTTTCTTAGCCCTCGTCATCTCCGCGACTCGAACGCGCGACCTCGCGAAGCCAAAAAGGGTACTACGAAGCTCTCGAACTGATAATAGTTGTGTGGACTCGTTCAACTGAGTAAATGCTGCTACGTAAATTCCATGCTATAGCTACCAGCCCGAATTCTCGTGTGATTTCAAACCCTAGTCGTGTTATTGTTTCTTCACTTTTTTAATTATTTTCGTGACCCCCTAGGCGTAAAACGTCGGCGGGGTGAATTTTACCCGCTTGGTCACATGCTCGACCGAGAGCTGGAATTTTACTGGCGTCGTCTCTAAGCCGCAAGATATTTGATACAGCAGACATGGATAACGAAACGGGATTAGGTTACTTCCGTTTCAGACTTTTTCACCGTAAAAGTCTGCCGGTTTCACGTGGCAGTAGAAGTTTCGCATGGTAGCGGATCTTATCCACATTATTTAATATTATTCGTCTTCTTTATCGATTTTTGTTGGTTCTTTATTATTTTATTGCTTTGTTTTTACCCTCAAGCGTTGGCGTTATTATTATTATTTCTAAATCAACAGACTATTGGTTTATTAATATTATTAATTTAATAAATAAAAAAATATCGGCCAACTTTTTTAAAAAATTGAGAATCTCAAATCGAGACCACCAGCCCCACCCAATCACAAAAGGTAGGGTTTTTTAACTTTAAAAAGCAACTCGATTAGCCCCCCTTCTCTCAAAAGGTACTTCCGCACTCCTCAAATCAAAACAAAAAACTATGAGCTAATAAACTAGCAATCGTACATGAAATATACGATGTGAACGCCGAAAGGGATAGAGTGAATAAGTGTAATTGGAGGGAGAGGAAGAATGGGAAAGGAAGGTTGGGTAGAAAATGTATTTTGAGTGTATAGAAGGGAAAAGAAAAGCCTAAAGGAAAGTGGAATAGAGGAGTTAATGTGAAATTTAAGTCTTTATGAAGAGCATGACATATATGTCAATTGGAAGAAGGAGAAATCTCGTGTCGGGGAAGAGGCATATGAAACAGTAGAGGTAGATATCTAAAAATGCAAGTAGGTGATGGAAAATGTTGACAAGGTGAATACTTGTTTGAATTTGTAGCTCTTGACTTTATTGGGTTGTTAGGAAAAAGGTAAATGTAACTGGAATTAAAATGCACGTTATATTGGACACGATAAGGACATGAGGACGTATAGTGTAGTTAGAATGCTTAGGTAGTGATTTCATGCAAAATACGCTTAGGTAGTGATTTCAAAGTTTTTGGGAAGTATAAAAACACAGTCATTTGTAAGGCTAAAACAAAATACAAAATAGTTTTAGTATGTTAATTATCATGGCTCTGGAATCGTATTCATCCTGGAATTTCCCCGACCTAGACAAGTTTTTCTTTGCTACAAATGCCACAGAAATGTGTTAAGAGTCTTGGTCCAACTACATGTGTAAAGATGTGAATTCGCATGGAGTATTTAATGCATTCCCCTATCGTACTGTGGAAATAGTGGGAGTCAATCTCCGAGCAAACATTGATACGCTCATCTCTAAGCCACAAGCCATGACATCCCAATTCAAAGACATGTACGCGCCTAACACAAACAATTTTTTGGGCCACACCGACATCAAAAAAAAATTGTCGCAACACAATGAGTGCATAACAAATCTGATGATCCCTAATTTCATTAATTTGGTGTTGGATTTCGAGAAATTTGAAGAGGATAACGATGGGGTGTTGGTTATTCCCTGTAATGTTAGCAATGGAGTGGAGAGACAAAATTATTGTGGAGAAGCAACCTTTTTCTTTCCATTTTTACACTAATAAAAACCATCAAAAACCATGAGAAAATAAGATGAGTCAACCATCCACTCGTAGATTCTCACTCAAACATAAAAGTTTTCCTTAATGACTCTAAGATCATCCTAGGGTGACCCATAATCTCCTCAAGCTCGAATTTCTTTTGATGGGATGATACCCAATCCAGGAGGTCAAGACCACCTGAAAAGAAAGTTGTTTTCCCCTTTCCCTTCTGAAGGGTCGACGTGCCAGAATTGCTCTGAAGAGGGGTGTTTGAAGTGTTGTGAGGGGCAGATGCTACAGGTTGGTGACTGGGAGAAATGTGAGGTTTTGAACTGGTTCCTGTTTCCCACTCCCTGGAAAAGGGCAGATTTTTTCTTGGAGAAGGAATTGGTTGAGGACGTCGAAGTTCTCGTTCAGATCGAGGGGCACAATGCATCAAACATGCGGATAGCCGAGTTGCAAACTGCCCTCTGTTATCTCAAGCTGAAGAAAGTGCTACCCTCGAACGGCGAGCAGAGATAGATTGGTCCTCTTCTCCATCCGAGATGATGACAAGAGAATGAGTGTGTGTTTCACCCTTCCTCTTGCTTGAGGAAGGTGTTGATAATGGACATGATGGTAAGGGCACATTTTCTTCCTGTTTATTTTCCAGGAATTGAACCCTCTTCTCCAATTCACTCACTTTGTTGGAGATGGCAGGCACTGTATCAATGGAAGTTTTGTCATACAATATGTATGACTCCTTGGGGATTTCTTTTGAAACAAACTCTTCATTGCATAAAAAGGGACATTGAAATTTGGCCTACCCAGAGACCTGAGGCCTCCTTTCAAACCAGTATCTTTTCAAATCCTCAGGGATTTTCATGTGCTCCCATCTAAAAATATGAAAATACATGACTTGGAAGGAGGCTAACACAGGATTGATTCTGATCAACCTGGTTAAAAGTGCTATATGGACCTGTTGATATGTCAAACATGAATTTAAAGCTCTAACTTGCTCCTTAAGTTGTTTCTTTGTTATTCCATCCTCATCCACCTTTTGTAGAAGACCGCTTACAACTTTAGACACTCACTGCTTTAGTTGTTCCCTTGATGGTTTACCCAAGGGGATGACCTGGATACTGTAATCATCATCAATTATATATTTTCTTATCTTCCCCTTAAAAGGGGTTACTATTTCCAAAGTTCTTGCCCGAGATGAATCGATAAGGGTTCTTGTGATAGTTTTGGATTTCTTTGGGGCTCTTATTGCCTTTACAAAAGACAAGGTAGTGAGGTCAACTACTTGTATAGGAAGGGTTGTTTCTTCACTTAACATTAATTCACTAAGCAAACCCTTCCTCAAACCTGTTTCAGCCTTTGTTTCTTGCAATCCTTACTGGATTTTGTCAGGTACAACTATCATCTGCATGGATACTTCTTGCTCCTTTTGTGTCAATATTTTTGTCTTCTCTGGAGCACTTGTCTCAATCTGGGTTGTTGATTCATATGGATGCTTCTCCTTCTGCCTTCGCATTTCAGTTTGGTCATCCTTAACCTAATCAGCCTCTATTTTCAAAGGGCCCTCCTTTGGTGTTTCTTCGGCTGAAAACATAGTGGTATGAACTTTCACCTCATTGCCCTTTTGTATTGAAATTTGGGCAATGGGCTCTTTTTCTCCCACGACTGGTTGAGTTTCCAAATCACTATCCTCTTTTCCAAGTGGCACCTCAGGCATGTTATGGTAGGTTGATCTAATGGAAATGGATCCACACTCCCCATTGGAAACTGTGATTCTCCACCAATGACTATTTCTTCATCGGCACTTAAGTCTTGTGTCATTTTCAATGTTTGAACTTGGATGGGGACAAACATAGATGAAAACTTCCAAAGAACATGAGAAGGATTTCCTCCATGAAATGACACTAAAATTAGCTTTCGTTTGGCATTAGGCAATCGATCTTATTGAAACACCATATTTTCCATAATCCTTTAAATCTAAGGATTATAACTCTAGTAGTTGTTTCTCTTCATCATTTGTAATAGGTTCAAAAGTGTTAGGGCGAGACTTTGTCGTGGATTGCTAATAAAGAACTCCACCTACCATGCAAATCAATAGGGCAATTGTTCCTACAAATTTGGCATGGTTCTCCCATATGATGAGATTTATTACCATATCAAGAAGCTTATTCACAATGCTTAAAACATTTAAACCTGTGGCAGATATGATCTTACGACAAGAAAATGCAAAAAATGAAATTGACAACCCAAACAAACAGGAAAGCCTGGCCGACAATAATACTCTTGAGGAATGCCAATTAGACTCCTCTAAACTGTCATGTTTCAACTTCTTCAACTCGCCCATGATTAGTAACTCCAATGGGAAGAGAAGAAAAGATTTCAAATTATTATATAACACCAAACCCCAAGTATACAGGCCAATGACAACATGCTTTATATAGACAAAACCTATTGACATACTTGCCTAGTATGCCAAGCCCCAACTATATGCCATTACGGAAAAATGATAATCTTTGGCTACATACAACACACCACCTCCAAAAATAATGGCTAATGAGCTCCATGTTTTAATAGATGGCCAAGGTTACTTCAAATACAAAGTTTCACCTATAGCAACAAAAATCAAGACAGCAGAATGAAATGCAATAAATATTTCAACATTACAGAAAAATGATAATCTCTAGCTACATACAACACACCACCTCCAAAAATAATGGCTAATGAGCTCCATGTTTTAACAGATGGCCAAGGCTTATTACCATATCAAGAAGCTTATTCACAATGCTTAAAACATTTAAACCTGTGGCAGATATGATCTTACGACAAGAAAATGCAAAAAATGAAATTGACAACCCAAACAAACAGGAAAGCCTGACCGACAATAATACTCTTGAGGAATGCCAATTAGACTCCTCTAAACTGTCATGTTTCAACTTCTTCAACTCGCCCATGATTAGTAACTCCAATGGGAAGAGAAGAAAAGATTTCAAATTATTATATAACACCAAACCCCAAGTATACAGGCCAATGACAACATGCTTTATATAGACAAAACCTATTGACATACTTGCCTAGTATGCCAAGCCCCAACTATATGCCATTACGGAAAAATGATAATCTTTGGCTACATACAACACACCACCTCCAAAAATAATGGCTAATGAGCTCCATGTTTTAATAGATGGCCAAGGTTACTTCAAATACAAAGTTTCACCAATAGCAACAAAAATCAAGACAGCAGAATGAAATGCAATAAATATTTCAACATTACAGAAAAATGATAATCTCTAGCTACATACAACACACCACCTCCAAAAATAATGGCTAATGAGCTCCATGTTTTAACAGATGGCCAAGGCTTATTACCATATCAAGAAGCTTATTCACAATGCTTAAAACATTTAAACCTGTGGCATATATGATCTTACGACAAGAAAATGCAAAAAATGAAATTGACAAGGTCCAAACAAACAGGAAAGCCCGACCGGCAATAATACTCTTGAGGAATGCCAATTAGACTCCTCTAAACTGTCATGTTTCAACTTCTTCAACTCGCCCATGATTAGTAACTCCAATGGGAAGAGAAGAAAAAATTCCAAATTATTATATAACACCAAACCCCAAGTATACAAGCCAATGACAACATGCTTTATATAGATAATCTTTGGCTACATACAACACACCACCTATATGCCATTACGGAAAAATGATAATCTTTGGCTACATACAACACACCACCTCCAAAAATAATGGCTAATGAGCTCCATGTTTTAACAGATGGCCAAGGCTACTTCAAATACAAAGTTTCACCAATAACAGCAAAATGAAATACAATAAATATGTCAACATTTGCATGAAGCAACAACTCACTATAGTAAAAGTTAGAACATAACTTAAAAGTTTGAAAAATCAAACAATCCAAATTTTCTTTGCCAAACATATAATACTTGAGAGAGCCATCAAGAGAAAAATTTACCTGTAGGACCAGTTTAGAACATTAACTGCCTGAATTACAAGTGTTGCCTTTCAATTCATTGACGTTAAGTAGGATCAATTTTCGTTATCTTATGTTTGATTATATGCCTAAATTTGTTCAAAGCCCAAATGTTTGTTAAATCAGTACATTTTATGCTTAATGTCAGTACCATGTCGGATTTTACAGACACCAATTTTTTCATAATTGAAATTGTGATGAATACAAAACAGATTTCTGATGTAAAAGCAAATGCCCAAATTCTGTATTTGATGACATACCCAAATTTTGTGAAAGCCCGAATTGTTGTTTAATCAATGAATTTGAAGTTTGGTGTCAATAGCATATGGAAGGATATAGACACCCATTTTGTCATTAATGCAACTGAGATGAATACAGAATAGATTGGAGAAATCTCACATATTCAAGAATTTTGTTTCGTGCATCAGGAATTTCTACTACCTGGTGAACAATTCTAACAAGAGCAAAAAAATCTAAGAATTCAATTAAAGACTGTATCAGCAGCACTTAGGAGAGTAAATGTAAGTATATAAACTAATTATATCATTGTGAGAGTCGTCTGGATCAACTCCATAGGAATTGTTCGGTCCCTAGAAGACTCACACAATGCAACACACTGTGAATTATCACTTGAAAAACAAATTTATATCATATGTAGTCTGTCTAGCTGTGGTCTAATGGCTGAGACGAAGCATCGGAATGCAAATGGTCTAGGTTGAATTACAAGTGTTGCCTTTCAATTCATTGACGTTAAGTAGGATCAATTTTCCGTTATCTTATGTTTGATTATATGCCTAAATTTGTTCAAAGCCCAAATGTTTGTTAAATCAGTACATTTTATGCTTAATGTCAGTACCATGTTCGGATTTTACAGACACCAATTTTTTCATAATTGAAATTGTGATGAATACAAAACAGATTTCTGATGTAAAAGCAAATGCCCAAATTCTGTATTTGATGACATACCCAAATTTTGTGAAAGCCCGAATTGTTGTTTAATCAATGAATTTGAAGTTTGGTGTCAATAGCATATGGAAGGATATAGACACCCATTTTGTCATTAATGCAACTGAGATGAATACAGAATAGATTGGAGAAATCTCACATATTCAAGAATTTTGTTTCGTGCATCAGGAATTTCTACTACCTGGTGAACAATTCTAACAAGAGCAAAAAAATCTAAGAATTCAATTAAAGACTGTATCAGCAGCACTTAGGAGAGTAATGTAAGTATATAAACTAATTATATCATTGTGAGAGTCGTCTGGGATCAACTCCATAGGAATTGTTCGGTCCTAGAAGACTCACACAATGCAACACACTGTGAATTATCACTTGAAAACAAATTTATATCATATGTAGTCTGTCTAGCTGTGGTCTAATGGCTGAGACGAAGCATCGGAATGCAAATGGTCTAGGTTGAATTACAAGTGTTGCCTTTCAATTCATTGACGTTAAGTAGGATCAATTTTCCTTATCTTATGTTTGATTATATGCCTAAATTTGTTCAAAGCCCAAATGTTTGTTAAATCAGTAAATTTTATGCTTAATGTCAGTACCATGTTGGATTTTACAGACACCAATTTTTTCATAATTGAAATTGTGATGAATACAAAACAAATTTCTGATGTAAAAGCAAATGCCCAAATTCTGTATTTGATGACATACCCAAATTTTGTGAAAGCCCGAATTGTTGTTTAATCAGTGAATTTGAAGTTTGGTGTCAATAGCATATGGAAGGATATAGACACCCATTTTGTCATTAATGCAACTGAGATGAATACATAATAGATTAGAGAAATCTCACATATTCAAGAATTTTGTTTCGTGCATCAGGAATTTCTACTACCTGGTGAACAATTCTAACAAGAGCAAAAAAATCTAAGAATTCAATTAAAGACTATACCAGCAGCACTTAGGAGAGTAATGTAAGTATATAAACTAATTATATCATTGTGAGAGTCGTCTGGGATCAACTCCATAGGAATTGTTCGGTCCTAGAAGACTCACACAATGCAACACACTGTGAATTATCACTTGAAAACAAATTTATATCATATGTAGTCTATCTAGCTGTGGTCTAATGGCTGAGACGAAGCATCGGAATGCAAATGGTCCAGGTTCAAACTAAGTTTGGCTAAAAACCAAGTTGGTGAGCTTGGACTCAGGTTCAAACCGCGGTGACTTTGGACTCAAAACCCTGTGTGCGAAAGGGAGGAGTTTGGTCTCCTGGAGATTACAATTCTCCTCCAACAAATATAATTCATCCAAAAATATATATTAATAAATCAAATTTATCTTATTTAAGAATTTATTAAGTAAGAATGATTTATCTTAGTTGAGAATTCATCATTGGAAACAGAAAAGGAAAAAAAACAATCCATGCATTTTAATGAGAATTAATAATGAGCTAAAAAAAATTGCCTGGGTAAGTCTGATTGAAATTGACGTTCTTCCTCCTCCTTCTGGACCTGTCGGTATGTGTTAAGCCAGGCATCATCTTGAGAGGCAAGATAATAAAACCAGCGGCAGGTCTGCCGGAGAGAGCAAAGCTCTCTGGCATTTAAGCGCATTAAAACATGCATCCACAGCTCTTCTGGAATGCCGTAAACGTAGGTTCTGGTCCCGGGATTATCCGCCGCTCCAAAACATTTCTTCGCAAATTTCACAGAAGAGGAAGGGGAATTAATGGCAATATTGCCGACGTGCCTGCTAATTGCGGCGCCTTTGCATATATCGATCCCCCAACCGGGAAACTGGAACGACAAACGTGATTCTCTGTCAGGGTTAATGATAATTGCATCTTGAGTCGTGGTTTCTGCTGTTTCAATTGCGAAAACGTGTAGACGGCTGTCAAAACGTCAAATTTGAGATAGTTGTAGAAACGTCCGCAGAGGCCTTTCCCATAGGGGGAACGCCTTCGGCGTAACTAGCAATCGCATGTGGATCGCATGTGGAGAGTGCAATGTGAACACCGAACGGTATGAGTTGTTCGATTTGGAGTGATACGTCAATTATTTTCGTTTTGGGGTGATAATGTGTTCATGTTGCAACGTGTTTGAGGTGGTGGTTGTATTGGTTTTTTGTTGAAAAAGCCTTAAATGTATTGTTGATAACAAGTTGATAAAAGATGTGACTGATAGTGGAAGGGTAGGAATATAGAAGAAACATTGCATTGAAAGGTTTTATCTTACATTTCAAATTTGTTACAAATTCATACATATACATTTGCAAATCTTATATCATCACTGGTAGCTTTTTGTGGACATTTTTATTTGCACTCAACATCAATACATGAAGACTTCTGTACATTTGCAAATTTTATATCATGAGTGGTAGGCTTTTGTGGACAATTTTATTTTCACTAAACATGAATACATATGGTACCCCTTGAACTATTGCTTTGGATACAAGTAGTGTTGTAAAACTATAAGTATTTGTATGCAGATATAATGAAAAAGACATTAGAAATGTGTTGTAGTTGGTTTACATATAGAAGCAAGCAATAGTAACAAGGTAAAATTGAACATGTATTTTAAAAAGTTTGATACTTTGTCTCATATATACTATCACAATATATTCGTGAATTTATAGAAGTGGTCAGGTGGCATCATAATGAGCACCAGAAGTTTTATTATGCTAGATAATACTCAGCAGTAATTCAATGAGTTACTTGCTTTGTACGATAGTTTGTATGATAGTGGCCTGCAACAGACCAAGCAGTGTACCGATGTAAGCCCCGAGATTGTCATAGCTAACAACACACTTGAAATGAACATTGGGCATGCCTTTCAGAAACAAAGCTTCTTCATAATCACATCTGAAGACATCTTTTTCGGTCACATTATTCCTTCTTCAAAATCACTCCTGAAGACATTAAATTATGGGATATGGGTGACGTGGCGAAAGAGTCTCACGTTAAAAGGTTAAAAGCCTAAAATTAATGGATTATGTTTACCTTTATAAATTTATAAATGTGTTTTGTTGGAATTTTTATTGTGATTGTTAAGAAAAATAAATGAAAAAAATATGGAAATTTGGATTGTTGAACTTTGTTATTTTTTTTAAATATGTTATTAACATAATAATTATTTATAAATTGTTGTTATGAGATGACTTTATATATGTATGAGTTAAAGCCAACCAAACTTAATAATCAAAAATAATAAAAATAAAAATAAAATAATAATAATAATAATAATAATAATGGGAGGCAGAAGGCGGCGATGGAGTGTCGCATCAGTGAAAAATGTGAATTATGCGAAATTCGTGAAATATGCGAAAAATGCGAAAAAGGCCAAAAGCTTGTTTTTTCAAAAATAACAAAGGTCGTCACGGGATATGGGTTTCCCGCACTAGGTGCCAAGGTCCTCATTGGTGCGAACAAGATCCTAGTGGGAAATGGTTGACAAGGCAGCGCCTGTGGATCTACCTGTGAACTTGAAGCGGAAAAGGTTGTGCTTGAATTGATAGGACAATTTGATGCTTGCTTGGTTGCCAAAACCCTAGTTTCTTTGTTCGGGGAGTCAGTACTGGAAAACATGGTGGCAGAAAAAAGTTTGGTGCAGGTTGAGCCGACCGTTGAGGCGATACAGGAGGTCCCTTTCAATCCAACCCCGGTGGGGTCTGATAGGTTGAAGAGCTCGGAAGACTTCAAGGTTGGCATAATCGATTTCAAAATCACTGCAGAAAGTGTACATCTCTCAGTGCCTCCTCCCCCCAAAGCTGATTTTTCTGATTCGCGGGTGAAAAGGGCAATTTTCTGCAAGTTTGTGGGCTCCCATTTCTCTCAGAGGAGGATCTCAAGTTGGGTCACACACTTCTGGGGCTCAAATGCAAAACCAAAAGTCAATTTCCTTGCCAACGAATTTTTCCAGGTATGTTTCCCCTCCCCTAATTTGTTGAATTTCGTGCTTAAAGAAGGACCCTAGTTCATGAACTCTTCCAGCCTATACTTTCATCCTTGGTCACCAAATTTCAATCCCTTGAAGGAAAAAATATCCAAGGCCCCACTTTGGCTAAGCATTCATGATCTACCTTTGGATCTCCGCAAATGGTCTGTTCTAAAGCCAGTTGCGAACTCCCTAGGGACCCTTGTGCCCATCCGGAATCCTGCCCTAAATTTATGGCGCAAAAACTCGGGCGTCTCTGTGTGGTGATGGACCTGACTACCCCTCTCGCCGCCATCTTTGACTCTCCAAACAAATTCTGGCCCCAAGTGCTTTACCATTGAGTATGAGGGTCTAAATGCAAAGTGTTTTTACTATTGGCAGTTGGGTCATCTGAGTAAGGCATGCTCTTTAAAATTGGTCAAGGCTTCCAAGGAGTTGGATTCTCATAAGGTTGGTTCTATGTTGAAAGGGTTGGAGGACAGCGAAAAGGCATCACCCTTGGTGGGTGATATTTCACCTCTATCTCTTTTAAAAGAATCTAAAGAAGTGCATAAAAGCTTCGGGGAATTAATTTCCCTTATTAAGGAAGGTTTCAACCAAGGGCAAGCGGCTTCCCTGAACTTGCTACAATCTTGGCTCCTGGATAAAGTTAAGACGAATAAGCTTCAGTCCCTTTTAGGTGATGGTGTCTTGGAGGAAGGAGAATTTGAGCCGGATCTGCTAGTACCGGCTTTAGCTTCCTCAAAATTGGCTTTGGTTCAAGTAGGGTTGAAGGAGGCCATATGCGGCTCAGCCGGAAAAAAAGGCAGAAAATCCAAACAAGAATTGATATTGTTGGAAGTGGATGTTGACAAACAAAGTGTCTTGAACTTTTCCAAAGTTGTGTCCAGGAAGGCGAATGTCCTTCCCTCTCCTAAATGATAATTCTTTCTTGGAATATCAAGGGTCTCAAAACCCCTGATAAACAACGCTTGTTTAAGCGTTATCTCTTCTCCTCGGAGGTGAGTGTGGTGTTGCTTCAATAAACAAAGATGACCGCTATGGAAGTAGTTGCACTCTGAAAAACTCAATTAAGGGCTAGAATTTCTTCTTCTCCAATGCTACCGAGGCCCCTAGGGGCTTGGGATTCTAGTGGAAGGAAAGTCAAGTTCAGGTTGATCTTATCCACTAGAATCATAGTTGGCAGTTGGGTCAGGTTTGCTCGAAACATTCTCATTCAGTCTTCTACCTCCTTAATGTGTATGGTCTGAATAGCATAATTGGCAAAAGAGAGGTTTGGCAAGAAATCTCCAAGTCTCTTCTCCCCCTCGAAGATCAACTATTTCTTCTTGGTGGTGATTTCAATGCTATCACCTCTAAGAAAGATGAAAAAGGGCGTTTCTAGAAATCGGCAATCTCACGCCAATTTTTGTTCCTTTATCTTTGACAACTCTCTTTTTGATATCGAGCCCAAGCAAGGTTGGTTCACCTGGAGCAATTGTAGGAAGGGCTTCAGTAATATTGTTGAAAGGATCGACAGGTTCTTAGCCGACAATAAGTGGTCTCTAAATAATGTTGTCTTAAAATGCTCAATTTTACCTTGGTCTGGCTCTGATCACTTCCCGATTTCCTTGTCAGTTAATATCGACTTTGGCCCTCACAAATATCCTTTTAAGTTTGAGCTTATGTGGATGAGGGATGCCTCTCTGGAAAACAACATTTCGCAATGGTGGCACTCCTATCAGGTTGAAGGTTCAAAGATGTTGGTGCTCACACAAAAACGAAAACTTCTTAAAAGGGATCTTAGGTCTTGGAACAAATCTTGTTTTAAGAATATCTTCCAAGAAAAGGCTAGAGTGGAAGCCAAGTTGAAAGCTCTAAATGAGTTAATTTTTGTCTCTGACATGGGTGAGGTGAAGTTTCTTCTAGAAAATTCTTTACTGGCCGAACTTGGTGAATTGCTTATGCGCGAGGAGGTCTTCTAGAAACAAAAATCACGAGAATTATGGCTCAAGGATGGGGATAGGAACACAGTTTTTCATTCATCTATAAAAGCAAGGTGGAGCTTGTCTTTCATCTCCGAGATACAGAGTTATGACGGTATTATCCTCTCTGATCAAAAATAGATTTTTGATGAAGGGGTCTGGTTCTTTACTTCCCTCCTTCAAGGTGACATCGCTTCCTTTGATTCAGAGCAATCCTCTTTCCTTGATAATATCCCGACGTTGGTCACTGATGCTCAAAATGAGGCCCTTCTTAAGCCCTTCACTATGTGTGAAGTGGAGAAAGTGGTTTTCTCGATGGCCAAGAACAAAGCTCTAGGTTCGAATGGTTTTCAGGCTGATTTCTTTCAGAATTTTTAGAACATCATTGGCTATGATGTTTGGGCAACTGTGGAAGAATCTCGTAGATCTTGCTCACTGCTTAAATCACTAAACTGTACCTTTATAAGTCTCTTCCCGAAGATCCCTCAACCATTTTCATTCACGGATTTCAGGCCAGTTTCTTTGTGTAATATTTCCTACAAAATCATCTCGAAGGCCATTGCTTCCAGACTCAAAGGACTGTTGGATCCTATGGTCTCTCCAGAAAAATCTGGTTTCTTATCAGGGAGGTTGATATTTGATGGTATTTTTCTCTCTCATGAACTCATTCACTCTCTCTCCTACAATAAATCCCCAAGTATGTTACTAAAACTAGATATCTACAAGGCCTTTGACAAGATCAACTGGCATTTTCTAATCAGAATCCTTAGAAAGTTTGGTTTTTTGGTTTAGTTTTGTAATTGGATGTTTAGTTGGATTATTGGGCCCTCTTTCTCCATATTAATTAATGGTAATGTTGAAGGTTTCTTTGAAGGTAATCAGGGTTTAAGACATGGTGACCCTATCTCCTCATTTCTCTACATTTTAGTGGTTGACTCACTGAGTAGGGCTATTAGCAATAAAGTTTAGGAAGGAAAATTACATGGATTAAAAATTACAGAGGGGGTGGATCCTGTTTCTCATCAACAATTCGTGGATGACACTTTCTTGTTTGGCAAAGCCAACATTCAGGAGGCCAAAGAACTGAAGGGGTTGCTTGATGCTTATGCGGTCACAGTTGGACAAGAGATCAGCCTTGTCAAATCCTTCATCTTCTTTTTTAATGTCCCCCCTTCTTTGGAAGCTAAAATTCTTGGCATCTTTAGCTTCAAAAAAGGCTCCCTTCCGATCAAATATCTTGGTGTGCCTTTGTTTGGTGGCTCGGGTCGGACCTCGATGTGGAATGATCTCCTCTCTTCAGTTAATTCGAAACTCAACTCCTAGAAATGAAAATGGCTATCACTAGCTGAGAGACTGGTTCTCATCAAATCTGTTCTCAGTGCCTCCCCCTTATACTTGCTTTCCATTTTGAAAATCCCCAAAAGTGTTCTATCGAAGCTTATCGGGATTATGCGAAAGTTCCTCTGGCAAGGTCCCTCTTTGGAAAGAAAAATCCCATTGATCAACTGGGAAACATTGTCCAAACCTAAAGTTCTAGGCGGGGCTGACATTCTTAACTTGGGTATTCGAAACTTGGCCCTGGGCACCAAGCTTGTCTGGAATCTCCTCACAAAACCTTTGTGTCTTTGCAGCCAAGTGGTGGAAAAATATATATCTGGGGGCCCATCTTCCTGAATCAATTCTTTGCATTGCTAATCCCCCTCATGGTTCTCATATTTGGAACTTCTTAGTTGAATGTCGGGAGGTCTTCTTATACAATGTGGCCTGGAAAATCAAAAAAGGTAACAGGATGTTATTCTGGGACTATCCTTGGAATGGTTTTCTTGTGCTTGGGGAAAATCCTGAGTTTGGGGAAATCAAGAGGCTCTTAGTTGAAGAACGGGGACCATATGTTTCCAATTATGGCTTGATTCCAAAAAAATTTCCTGCTCTATTGGAATGGAAAAGTATTGACCACCTAAATCTCTCTATGGAAACTAAGGATACTTTTCACTTGGCTCTGCAGGATCGACAAATTGTGTTTTTCGAGGGTAATGATGAAATTGTCTGGATTGCGGCCTCTTATGGGAAATACTCCCCTCACTATGGCTATAAATTATTGCATGTTGAGTAGGAAGTTGAGGCTCTAATTTGGAAGGCATGCTAGTCCACCTTGTGTCCACCTAAAGCTGGCCTTTTTGCTTGGTTGTATTTCAAAGGAAAAATTCTCACTCAAGAAAGGAGGAAGAAATTTAGTTTTCAAGGTCCCTCAATGTGCTTTCTGTGTGAGAAGCATGAGGAAGATCATGATCATCTTCTGCTTCATTGCCCATCCAGAGTTGAATGCTAGAGTTGGTTGTGTGCCAGGCTCAATCTCCCGTGGGTCCAACCCTCTACACTCCCACCAACCATTTTGGCTTGGCCTGTAAACCTCCACTCTTGCGCTCTCTCCTCAATTTGGTTGTGTAGTATCATGCTACTTCTTTGGCACATCTGGTGGGAGCGTAACAAAAGAATCTTTAGGGAGGAGCAGAACTCGGTGGACAGGGTCATCCTTGTTAGGAAATACTTATTTAGTGCTCCATTAATATTTATGATTAAATATTTACTTAGAGGTAAATATATATGGGTGATGTGAATGTTAATGTGAGTTGTTTGATAAACAACTCATATAAAAATATTAGTTTGGGTGGGTTTTAATAACTCACGTATATAGGTGTTGAGAGAGAGATTTGTGGGAGTGTTGTTGAACAACCTCCTTGTTTTTAGGAATGCATATCCCTATATATATGTAAATGAATCTGAACATCAAGATATAGATAAGTAATATAATAATTATGTGTATTGTTTCCAATGTAAATCTGATTCAGAGTTTTCATTTGGCATCAGAGCAGGATTTAGCCATGAGAGTCTTGTACAAGAGTTTCAGGAGAGTTTAGAAATTTTCATCTCACTGAGCATACTCTCACCTATTAGGAACGTATTAAAGGAACTCATAAAGGATCTAAAGGCATTTGTTCTATCATTCGGCCATCACACTCTTTTCTCTCTCCCTTGTGAGTTGTATCAGCATGCCACAGCATGTTCTAAGCTCGCATAATATTCTCTCATGCGCCATTGGATCACAATTCTTTCAGACTCAACGTGGATCATGTGAGCTCCTACATCGATTTCCTCTCTATCAATTCAGATCTGCACTCATGTGAAGATTACTTATCTGAAGATTTTAGTATTATTCATTGCAAAAGCGGCTTTCGTCTCAGCAATAGTTGGGAGCTATTTCTGCAGGATCTACAAGAAAACAAGTGGAGGAAATTTTGTTTGACCAATTTGTAGATTGGATATTGCGCTCCACACTGCCAAAGGTACAAAACCAAGCAAACCCGTAGATTTCTCTAAAGGATCGCAGTAATATTGGCATCTATTGAAATCTAGGTTTTTCATTATATATGCATTCAACTCAGGTTTTGAATATTTGCATGAGGAATTAACTCCTCTCAGATCGCCCCCGGTCCAATACGTTCCTCTATAAAGACGTCCCCACATTCATTTTTGTTCCAGATCACAGCCATTGCACAATTCAAGCTCACGACAACCTGCAGTATCAAATCTCCTTTGTGCATCAGTTCATGCATTATAAACCACTCATGATCTCCTACTTGCTTGATTCGTTCGGCTCTCTTTGGCAATAGTTTTGCATTGAAACATACAAATCACTCGGCATTTCCACTCTAAACACCGACTCCAGCTTTTCATTTAGTGTTGGTCAACGCCATCACTAATTCATTCACAACTTTGAAACGGTTTTTATGCCCCCTTCATAACAACATTACAGGTGGATTTATGTCCAAGTTTGGATTTCTTAACACGTCTACACTTGGTGGTTAGAAATATGCTGCACAGGGTTGTTTTTTTTTCTCTCTCCAACATAAAACAAGGCTGGTTAAAATTTTAGTCGCACCGGCCATATATATAGATCTGGCTCCCAAGTCTCATAGGATCATAGGTTCTCTCTCATAGTATTGTTTCTATTCATTTTAGTATAGTGTTTTAATACCGGTTTCATAGTGTTAGGGTCATCCTACGTTATGTCATTTAATTTCGTAGTCTCAATGCTATAACGTCATATTTGAACATGTACTAGCCAATAGTTTATCCAAAAATTATAATTGTTGTCATTGTGTTTAAATGACATTGTCAATTTAATTAAAATCCAATAATAAAGTACTTTTTTTATGTTATAAGGTTAGTTAAATTAGTAAGCCTTTGTTAGTCGTGAGTTGTCAAAGTTTATATTGTCGGTCAATGCCATTATAAAAAGTGTCGTCGTGCAAAGGCAACAAGTCAAAATATTGTAAAATAAAATAAAAATTGCCTCACATTTCAACTATTGGACGCATTATCGATTGTACGCGACGTCCAAGTGAGGGGGTGCATTTTCGGTGGAAACCGACACCCAGTAGTTTGTAAATGAGCCTCATTTCCATATCCGCTAAGTAAGTAGCAGAACACCGGAGTTTGGAGGTCATTCAATGACCTCTCATCAGTCGCCAATGACAGGGCCACATAGATGGTTTGGTGACATTTTGTGGTGTATTTGCTTTCAACTCATGTTGTGTGCTTCTTGTCATGTTTTTTTAGAGTTCCAGTATCAGTGTTCCTGCTTGCAGTGTTCGTGATTGAATAAGTGGAAATTTCACATTGAGGGGGGGAACATGATCCAATGTTCCATTTCCATTATGTTAGTTTTTCCTATGTATGTATGAGCAGCAGATTTCAACAAAATTTCCTATGTTATTCCCTGCAGTGAGATATTGATGAGGGCTGAGAATAGTACTTTGCATATCATGATGTGGTTGTAGATAAACCACTTGAAAACCTTCATTTGTGGTTTGTGGTAAACCAATAACAAAACCACCATTCTTGGTTGTTGGTAATCCATTTGCAAAACCATCACTTTGTGGTTTGTGGTAAACCAATTGCAAAACCACCATTCTCAGTTTTTGGTCAACCGTTTGCAAAACCATCCCTGAAGTTTGTGATCATCCTGTGAAAATCACCAGATCATGAGCAGGTGCAAGTATAAGGGAGGTTTTCCCCATGTTCGCACTAAGGGGGGAATGTTAGGAAATACTTATTTAGTGCTCCATTAATATTTATGATTAAATATTTACTTAGAGGTAAATATATATGGGTGATGTAAATGTTAATGTGAGTTGTTTGATAAACAACTCATCTAACAATATTAGTTTGGGTGAGTTTTAATAACTCACATATATAGGTGTTGAGAGAGAGATTTGTGGGAGTGTTGTTGAACAACCTCCTTGTTTTTAGGAATGCATATTCCTATATATATGTAAATGAATCTGAACATCAAGATATAGAGAAGTAATATAATAATTCTGTGTAGTGTTTCCAATGTAAATCTGATTCAGAGTTTTCAATCCTCTGGCTGGAGTGGGCTATCTTTGAGGCGGTTTCTACTAATTGGTCCCACTTTCATCACTTCTCCAACATTGACAGGTAAATCAAGCAACGCTGGCCTGGAATCGCCAATCTCGGTGCTGGTGCTCAGCGCCCTTCGATCTCCTCTGCCTCACTCCATCGATTAGCCTGTTGGCTCCCTCCCACCCTAGTTTTCCTCAAGCTAAATTTAGATGGAGCGGCCATAGGTAACCCTAGCATCTCCAGTGCTAGCTGCATTATAAGAAACGAAAAGGGTTTATTGGTCAGTGTCGCCTCCTACAAGCTTAGGGATGGCATTTGTAATTCAGCTGAACTACAAGCTCTGAGTAAAGGTCTAGATCTAGAGGCTTCCTTAAAGGTGAAAAATCTAGAAATCGAAGGGGATTCATTTGTAATTGTGAACGCCATAATTAAAAGGAAAGCTCTGTCTTGGAAACTAGACCTAGGAGTTAAAAAGGTCCTTTGGCAACTCAGGAATTTCAGTGCCTAGAACATTAAGCACGTGTTTCGGGAAAGTAATAATTACGCAGACATGCTGGTGAATGCGGGGATCGAGCAAGCACAACAAGAGATAGTGGCATTCAATTCCAAAGCATGGGAAGGATTGGGTATTTTAGTCTCGTGCGAGGCGGATTTCAAAGTGCACGTCGTCTAATGATACACTTGCATGATGTGAATGGTCTATATAATGCTTTGGACAAGGGATTCTCCCTATATATTTTTTCTCCCTCCTTTTGCTAGCTATGGTTGTTCCTCGTCTACCGTGAATTACCTTGAGCTGTAATCTGCGTGAAATGGCGTTTCATTCCATGATAACAGATAACCGGCTAAAAATAATTTTTCGTCTCTCCTGCGTCGAAGAGTTGGATGCCATCAAAGGTATCCTGGGTGAAGACTATCTCTCTATTGTTGGTTGGCCACGCATCAATAGTGGCATTGCCTCTGTTTTTGTTGAGAACTTGTTGATAATCCGTCCCTCTAAAGCGGATGTTGTGAATTTGGCTCTGCACTAGCTTCGATGAGCATATTGTGGTAACCTAGCCTTTGAAGTGGTGAATTGATGTCTTGCATTAGTCTTTACTAAGTGCATCGGGGGTGGCTGTGGGTGTCTTCAGTGAACTCAAAAAATGGTTCGACATTCTCCTGGCCTTCATTGAGCAGCTGGTGGTGTATGCCCAGGATCGGGATGCCAACCGTGCCCGCCTGGTGCTTCCTAATCTAAAGACCCTCTGTGGTTCATTGGACCCTATCTCGCCTGGGTGGTCCGAGTTGCAGCTATCTACGGCTGGGGCCTATGACTTTCTCTTGTTGAACTGGGTGAATTCTGAAGTGAAAGTTGAAATGGAAGATGATACCAGCCTTGGTCAGGGGTCTTAAGATGCTAGTGTTGTTGGCACCTTGGGGACTGGAGATTAATCCCTCTCTTGCCTAGTACTATAGTTATAGTATATCTCGGATAATGTTGGCCAATGTTCGTGTATATCCATTTGATTTTTCCTCTTATGATTTTGTTGTTTTGCTTTGAAATCTTGAGGCCAGGCCTCTGTTTATGTAAATAGGGAACGAGTCCCTTCAACCCGCTTTATCTATCAAAATAATAATAATAATAATAATTGTAAAACTAAAAATTAATTTATAAGAATTCTATAGTGAAATGAAATGGAATAATGAAGGGTTATTAGCATATAAGCACATATATTTATTAAGTTATTAATAAGGGAAGAAGATCTAACACAAAATAAACACCTAATTTATTTCTTTTTTATGTTATTTTATTGATGAAATAGATCATATATTAAAATAACATGTATTATAATACAATATTATTCACAAAAAGAAGGCGGTATGGAAGCATGCCTCATAACCACAAGTCAAACCAAACCACAAAAGAGCCTAGGAACATAAAAGCCCAAACTAAGTCAAGCCTAGATAAAATAATTTACTACATCAAAAAAGAAACCAAAAACTAATTCGTTGCTACAAATTGTTGCCTAGCTGACAACGAGTCATAGTCATACAAACCGGAGCTTGGAAGATCTTTTCCAGTATCAATTGGGTTTCATCCAAAGCCCAAACCAACATGTTCTCCTTCTTCAGTAGTGTCATCCACCTGTGTACGTGCTGAAGAAATAGTTAAGGCAAGCTGAGGGAACTTGTCTTGAGGTGGTAGTAGGCTCCACTTGTCATGAGAAAATGTAAGGGGTGGCCTAGGCAGTGGAAGGGAGCCCCATCCTCGAGCCTATGGAGAGGGAGGTGGTGTGGCCCCCCACCTAATAGGAAATTTTCATAGGGATCAATGAACAAAGCTGTAAAATTGATGTTAGGAGTGGCTTTTGTGGAAACCACCCCAATGTTGACTACCACCACGGCCACGAGGCACATAGTGATCAACCAAGGATGACGAAACTCGAGCCACATTGCATGGGGTGTCTGCCCAATGGCGTAACAGAGTTTGGAAGTGTTTGACCTCGAGAACATCCTTGTTAAGTTGAATTTGAATCTATATTAACATATTGGATATAACCATGGATTTGTTATATAAGGAAAAGTGTTGATCCATAATAGAGTTAGCAAATAGAAAAGTATTTCTTTATTTCCAAATCCAAATCAAAATTTTACCTCTAAAAATATGTTAGATTTGGGTGAATTTTTCTGGCATCCTGAGGTCTTGCATCCTAGAGTTAACTCCCAGCAGAATGTGCTGCCATGAGAAATTATTTGGTCTGAAGGGATGGAAAAAATTATGGATCGAATTCCAAGCATTATGAGCCTTGGAACAAAACTAGAAGAGGTGTAATAAAGTTTCTAAATTCCCATAGAGCAAGCAAGTCAGATTGATGACACTAATCTGGACTAACGGTTTCCCATCTGGCAAGCCCTAGTGCAAGATGCTCTAAGCAAAATGAGTGATTTTTGGTTCCAAGCAAGCCACACATACAATGTGGAATCTTGGACTCCACATCAAAGTGGTAAAACAAATATCCCATCGAGAATTAAGCTTAGACACCATGGGGAGATGGGGCAAGAGCCAATCGTAGCCTTTGTTGGCTGTGTAATTTTGGAATGGAGTATCAACGTACATTTCCAATCTTTCCACCAGGGTGAAACAGAGGTAATAAAAAATTTATGGACCATGCACATGGGCACCTTGGCTATGATTTCCTTGATGGTTTCTTTTCCCTGTTGGGCTAGTCTAAATTTAACATTGATAATATTCCATGGTAGTCAAACTTGTGATTGTTTATAAAACAGGTCTTGAATAGTGCATATCCCTTTTTAAGAAAGCTTAAGCACAGGTATCCACAGTACCTCAGCAAGACAACGGTCCTGACAACAAATGAGAGGAGACCACTATAAGGAGTGATGATTGAAATAAATCCCATCACGAAAACCACTTCCATTCCACAAGAGAAAAGGATTGAATTTTTCCCATGCTTTTCATATGCTTTTGATAACAAACGAGCCAACAAGTTTAACTAGAACTAAGAGCTTGAGAATGTTGATAAAGCCTAACCCTTTCCAAGTAGCATGCACGTGAGGTGAACCTTCAATAATACAATGATGGATACGAACTTTCCAAGCATCTTTCCCTTCAATAGCTCGAACAATCCACTTAGCACATAGGAAGACTCATGTCGATGGATTTTTATAAGCCCCGTTCCTCCAGGTTCCTTGGGAAGACACTAATAATCCCAGGAAACTCTTTGAAAGCCTTTTCCAGTGGTGAGATTGGCCCATAAGAAATATCAAGGATTTTTTTCTAAATTTTGTGCTAAATTCTGGGTACTCAACATGAGGAGTAGTAAACATGGGTGGCTTTTAACACTTTGGAACAAATTTGGAATTTACCAATGAGAGAGAGTGATTTAGTATTCTAGTATTCCAAATTTTTAACAACATGATGTACCACATATTGCCAAAGTTCTAATGGGGTTATCTGAAAAGCAAAGGGCATGCTCAAGAATTTAAATATTTCTCCAAGATGAAGCCATTTCCAATCATAATTCGCCAACCAAGGAGGCAAAGGAAGGATTGTCGACAATATTGCATATTTTTCCATTGTATTAAGGAACAAAAAGCAACACAGAATGCATTTAGATAGTTCATAACATTATCAATATTTTTCTCTTCCTCGATAAGAGTGAGAGAGGAGTCATCACCAAAATTTCCATTGAGGAGTTGCATGGGTTCATCAACAGGGAGAGAGATGCCCTAAACAAAACCTTGAGACATTGCATTAGCTAATACGTAACCAAACCTTCAATTGTTAAGACATACAAGGAAAGACCAAGGGGACATCCTTAATGAATTGTTCTGAACGAATCAAATTACTTTAACCTCTTGTCATTGAGAGTAATATGTGTTGAGCCAGTAGAAAAGAGCATCTAAACTAATTAAAGGAAATTGGGGTCGAATCCAGGGCTTTTAGCATGGTCATAATGAAGGTTCATTCAATCCAATCGTAAGCTTTCTAAAAATTGATTTTGATGAACAAGGCTTGTTGAATTGAGCCATAAGCCCATTCCTTTCCCTCCCGCATAACAATGACATTTTATAAAATTTATTTTCCCTTAATAAAACTCATTTGTTTTGGCATAATGATGGCAAGGAGTAAATGGAGAAGATGAAGAGCTAAGGTCTTATTAATAATTTTATAGGAAACATTAAATAGAGCAATTGGGTGCCAATTACAAATTTTCTTGGGGTCACCCTGCTTACGAATTAATTTGATGTTCCATATGTTAATAATTATCCCTAAAATATGTGTGCAATACCCCTCCAAATAGACCTAGTGGAGGTCGGGGCCAACCAAATCCCACAATGCTTTGTGGAATTCATTGGGAAATCCATCGCACCCAAAGCTTTATCATTGGCCATTTGCAATGTCGCTTCATGAAATTATTCAATAGAAAGTAAATGGTTGTAAACAATTCTCTGAGAAGGGGTAACCTTACCAGTGACAACTATCAAACATTGTTCCAATGCAATTTGGTGCTCCACAAAAGGAGTCTAAGCTTTAAATGCCTTCTTGTAGTGCCCAACAAATGTTTGGAGCATATCCTTAGTTTTAATGAAATGCATGCCATTTTTATGGATGGATTTGATTTGTTGCAATGAATGCTTAGCTTTGAGTATTTGAAAGAATTATTTATAGACTTTATTTCCAACTTTGAGCCAATGCAATTGGGCTTGAATTTGAGCACCATAGGGATTGTAGTTGTCAGCAATTTCAATTTTATGTTTGAGCCCTGCAACCTACAATTGAAGCAGTTCATCGAAAGTATTGTTTTCTTGTGCCACCATTACCTGGATAAAATTAGAAGAGGTGGAAAAACATGAGTGACACCAAATATGAACCAACTTGAGCCCATCAAATCTAAGGAATTTAGAGGTCCTAGTTAGCACATCTAACCACTATTGGACCCATCCTTGTTTAGTGACACATTGACTAACTGGCTAAAAGGGATTTAGAATCAAGTTCCAAACTTGTCTGATGTGATTGATGGTGGGTCCACGCTCCATAAGCATTGTATTTTAATTAAATATTATTTCAGAGTAACTTACTGTAATAAATGATATTCAGATGATTAAGTACAACAATATGTAATAATCTGAAAATAATCAAATTATTTCTACCTGATCTCGGACCCTTGTAGGCTCTAATTATTTGTGGATAATTTACTCCTTTTAAGGATTCAATTTAAAAATAATGCAAGGCAATAATGACAATTGCACACAGATTGATTACGGAGTTCGGCAATTGCCTACGTCTCTGGGTTCGTGGTCGAACCGTTCCACTAGTCAAAACTTGTAAGTTACAATAGTACTTTCACAAGAAAACCTAATGGAATTTTACTTGCCTATCAATACACCAGTTCTTCGGACGACAAGGGTGAAAAATAGCACCCGACTTCCACCTTCCTGGCGTACAATCTCCTTCGGCTTTGATCGGCTTTCTCGACGCTATCAATGTGAAGCTAGCACTCCGATCAACAATCCAAGATTTGCAAGTATTTGGTGTGGCTCAATGGGCCTATTGGGTAGTTTACATTTCACTCCCAATCACAAATATTCCATCTAATACTGCCTAAAATAATAGGCCAATAGACAATACTTGTTGACACATCCCATAAATAAGCTTAACAAATAATAAGCTCGGGTTGTGTGTGCCCCCACAACAAGCTTAACAAATAATAAGCTTGAGTTGTGTGTCCGTTGCACTAGTGTGTTTTTTACAATGAACTAGGTACCCTATTTATATATTTTTAGGGCCCAAAAATAATGCATTGCCATATTATCCTAGGCTAATATTAGCCTAAAACCGTACACGAAATTTGGGATTAAATCCCTATGTGGGTGGATTTCATGTTTTAATGGGATTAATACCCATTTTAGCCGATTGCATTTGATAAGGGATAATATCCCAAATGAGCGGCATTTGTTTGAATGAGGGGATTAAATCCCATTTTAGGCGCTTAGGGCTAGTGGTTTATATCCCACTTTTGGCGCCATTTCATTTGGGTAAGGTTTTAATAAACCTTACCCACTCCATTCTTCATGTGGAATCCACGCACGGGCCTAACCCCTACCACCACTTCATTTCCTCCTCCACGTGCTTAGCATTGCATGTTGGTGGTTAGGTAGGTTTTAATACTAATGTATCAACATTAGATTTTAATACTAATGTATACACATTAATATATATAGTGGTTTGGCATATATGCGTGCCATTTGGAAAGTGGACTTACCAAGATAATATAATTTCGACCCATACAATGTGGCATAGAAATAATTAACTCGGTAATCCTATAGTCCACTTGTCGCCTCTCGATAGGCAAATCGAGTGAATTCGACGAGTGTTGGCAAGCCACGTGTCACAGTGCAATTGGTCCAATATTGACCAGTTGACCATAGTTTGACTTTCCCGATGTCTGAACTTTGACCGAACATATCTAGAGCTCCCGATGTCCGTTTGTCGCGTTCTCACAGTCGTTGGAAATCTCTCGAGATGATCTTCTACACTGACACAATTTAGGGATGTTTAGGGAACTTTCAAAAATGATCCCTTGATCATGTAAGCACTAAGCATTCAAGGATGTAAAATCCTAAGCAAATGAGAGAGAGAGAGATGATGACTTAGTTGATTCTATGCAACTTGAGAGTGGTTGTGACTATGTATCTACTATAATAGGTTAGAAAAAACATCACAAATGCTCGATGAGGGTTCAGAACCCCAGGACTGTACAGGGTAGAAGCACCCGTAGAAGGGCAGGAGTGCCCCGGGTGCTAAAGATTGATCTGGATTCATGTGTTTGCTCATATGCTTGAAACCTAGTCTTTTCTAGGTCAAAAGACCTTTGCAGTTAGTTATTCTTTTTCACTCTTGTTTCACTGTTAGATTTTTTATCATGCCTGTAACTTGGAAAACGGATGACTACCTGTACATGCCCACAAACCACATCAAATCTAATGAAAAAAGATGCAGAATGAGGAGTCAAACTGACCCTAACAATCACCAGAGGAGTGAAATTATGATCGAGCATTGCACTACATCTCAGACTCTATGCAGTTCTTTATGTGTGTGTGTGTGTGTGTGTGTGTGTGTGTGTGTGTGTGTGTGTGTGTGTGTGTGTGTGTGTGTGTGTGTGTGTGTGTCCTAGGTTGCCCTTGTGCAAGTTGCATGATGATAACCAGCTAGATCTATATTGTCTCAAATATGTAAATTATTTGTGATGGAATAAAATAAACTCCTCTCCTATGTAGTTTATGCAAACCAATGCAACCCTTGACCCTTAAATGAATGTGCTAGATATATGCTTTGTAGTGCTCTTGTGCCTTTGTGCAAGCTTAGGTGGTGATATATAATGCTTATAGTGATTGGCCTTTTTAATTGAAAGAAGTAATTAAGTATATATATGATTCCCTTGTTTGAATTTCATAATTGACAATTGAAAGGCCGACCCAAAGTACTAAAAGGTGACCAAGAAGTGAAAGGGACTCAAAAGAGTAAGAAAAATAAAAAAAGGGACATGAGCACCCATGAGGGATAGGAGCACCTAGGTGCTTCTGTCCTAACTAGGTGCTAGTGTCCAAGGCCATCAGGTAAATCAATTAAGTGTCGACAAAACTATAAGATGTGTAAAGCCAAAATGATGCTCAGTCAAGCTCAGAAACAATAAAGTACAAGAGATAAAGCAACCAAAGGCCAAAAGGAGTTGTCAACCACTAGTTTTCTTGTTTAGGAATCATGTATACATTAGTATGCTCTAGGACCTAGGAATGTACCCAAGTGCATAGATTTTACATCTACATTTGCCCTTACTTTATGTTATTAAGTGAATACTGGATAACATAAAGTAGATAAAAGATGCTTACCTTATAAACTGGAGAAGAGTGTGGCTGATAGCGTGTCGAGTGGACAAGTAGCCATGTGAAGTGTGAAGTGATCACAATGTGAAGCGTGGTAACTAGGAAAGGGATGTAGAGCCTAAGGGTGAATTGTATGCGTAGTAGCGTGTTGTTCGAGCTTGTGCTTTTTGATGTAAGTTGGTTCTTGTTGTTTGTAAGGATGAACCTATAAAAGAAGAGCAAAAGAGTAGTCCAAGTCCTATATGTGAAAGACCAGAGTAACGTATGTATAAATATATAAAGTAGTAGAAAGTGGTAGCTAAGGAAAGAGTAACCTGATGTATAAGAGAGTATAAGATAGAAAATTGTTCTGTTTGTCTTGGAGATGTTGTCGGATGGGGTAGGGAGTGATCAATTCCCAACTAAGAAAGCATCGAGCCATATATTTGAGCCTCATACTGCCAAGGATGAGGTTTTTGGGCGATCTCACGCCACAGAGTGAGGTTTTTGGGCAATCTCACGCTAAGGATGAGTTTTTTGGGCAATCTCACTGATCAGGGGATATTTTTCAGTGTCAAAAGTTCCCTAAACTTCCCTAGACCATACCAATGCAGTAGATCCTTCAGAGAGATTTTTGATGGCTGTAAGAATGTGAAAAATAAACACTCTGAGCTCAAGTTATGTCCGGTCAAAGTTCAGTCAACATGGAAGTCAACTTTGGTCAACAGGTCAACAAGTGGACCAACGACAAGGTGACACATAGCAATTGGTGACAAGACAAAATTGATGATCTTGTAATTTTTTAAAAATCAGTTCCATAGTATAGAGCTTGTCGCAAGTTTTCTGACGCATTTTAAACGGACCAAATCTGAGTTCGTATGCGAAAGATATGCATAGACAAAGTTGTGGTTAAATGATGATGTGACACACTCTGACATGGACAAATGACATATTATGGGCATGACACTTGGTAGGTTTTTAGTGGTTTTGGATTTAAAATAATAATAATAATATTTTATTTAATCCATTCCATGGGAATAAGCCTAATCCCATGGGATAAGGAGGATTTTGTGGACAAAAAGTTATTTAAAGGCTTATCATATCTCTTTCCCACCAAATGTGGGGTCAATGGCTAAATTGGGTGCCTAAACCTATAGAAGGGGGATTTGAACCCAACACCTCATCTAAAAAGATAGGTGGCCTTACCAACCTGCCACCCTCTTGTACGTGGTATAAATAAAGCTCGCTTGTATTTGTAATGGACAAGTGTCAGGTTTGTGTCAAGGGAATAAGGAGGTAGTTTTGGAAAAGTGCAATTTTGGGGCACTTCTGCTCACTTCCAGATCTCGAGATATATATGAAAGTTGCTCAGAATTTTGATACACTCGCAATGGTGTAATCATTTATCCAATTTAGAGATTTTGTGATAGAATTATTTTCTGTTAAAGTCACACAAAGACATAGAACCAAAGGGAGACACTGCTGCAGGTGGATCGAGAAGGTGAAGGACAGAGACTAAGCTCCCTTAACGTCCTTCGAAGGTATAAAACATAGTTTTTTAGGTTTTTGATTCATTATTGGTTAATGTAAAGGCTATTGTATTTACATTTTTTAACATTATTAATGGATCGGTTCACCACGAACTCAGGGAGGTAGGAATTTCGAACCCCGTAAACAATCTAGTGTTGTGTTCTAATTTTTATTTTCAGTTTATGATATTTGCAAGTAATTTAAATTCAGAATATGAATATGGATGCAAAAATAATTAGTAATTGATAAAATTGGGATATCAATTAAAATCAAGAAACAGTGATTTTGAGCTTTGATCAAACATAGAATGTTGAATAAAAAGGAATTTAAATTTCAGTTTTAAAACTTTCCTAAATCAGAATTTGATCAATTTTTGGAGTATAAAAGACTTCAAGTTGATTTAAAAATAACAATCCTTGAAAAATATTTTAAAAGTGTTAGATTCAAACACCCGTTTTCGGATCACTCACGCTAAGAGAATAGTGTTGGGGAGAGACGTTTGTTTTTCTCTCCTTCCATGATGATTCTCAAATAATAAGTGTCACTGGAGATTGGCACGTCCTAATTTGTAACCAAATTATAACTAAATTGTAGCTGAATTGTAACCAAAGCCAAATGTCTGATACTGTAAATTACTGGAAACTATGTTAAACCGAAAAATTGTCTAATTTTTCCCCCAAGACACTAACACCCAGGTGGGACACAAGTGCCCACCATTCCTATCTGATACTCGGTGCTAGTTTCTGCTATGTGTTTGTGATCCAAGTCTGATTCTGAACCACTCTATAACTACGTTCCTTTTCCAATTTTGTACTGTGTTGTTTTAATCTGGAGCTTTATGCTGTTATAAGGGTGATTTGTTCACCCAATAGTTGCCCCCCTCATTTGGGGTGCATGTGATGAATGTAGGAGGATGTGGCCCAAACAAGAGGAGGAGAAAGTGATATACATATGTATAGACACAAAACCTATGCACTTGTGTACATTTATAGGTCCTAAAAGCATAGTAATGTATACATGATTCATAAGCAAGAAAACTAGTTTAACTTTTTTTGGCCTTTTGGTTGCTTTATCTCTTGCACTTTATTTGACTGAACATCCTTTTGGCTTTACACATATTAGAGTTCTACCGGCACTTTACTAATTTATCTTTTGATGGCCTCAGACACTAGCATCTAGTTAGGATAGGAGTGCACAAGCACTCCTATCCCTCCTAGGTGCTCATGTCCCTCTCTTTCTTCTTCTTACTCTTTTGGGTTCCTTTAGTTTGTTGGGCACCTTTTAACACTTTGGGTCAGCCTTTTAGTTGTCAATTATGAAATTCAAACAAGGGAATCATATATATACTTAATTGTTTCTTCTAAATAAGGGGTCAAGGTCTATAAACATTATCTATCACGACCTAAGCTTGCAAAAAGGCACATGAACATTATAAAGCATGCATCTAACACATTCATACAAGTGATTTAACAAAAAAAGAATTATATGTTAAACCCTAATTGTAGAGTTGCGTATGTTAAATAAATACTTAAGTACAAATTTGACACAAACAATAAACAAGTAAAATGTAAAACTTTAAGTGCGAGAGAGAGAGAGAGAGAGTAAAGTACTTAGTTGATTTGTGCTTGCTCCTAGAACTGATATGGATAGGAAAACTGATGAATGTGAATAATAAATTGTTACAACTGGGCACTGTAAAATCTAGAGTTGTCGGATAAGCTTGGACTGGGGCACTTGGATGCCAGAGTCTCCTACTGGGAACTCGTGACTATGCAGGAGCTTGGAACCTGATTTTTTTGGTGTCATACAAATGTCATTGATAGTCGTTATTGATCACTTGTATGTTATTGGTTGATTGTTGAACACACTTGTAACTTGCAAAATATATGTTCACCTATAAAACCCTCAAACTATAGCAAATCCTAAAAAAATAAAATATGCAATATGGGGAGTCAGACTGACCCCAACGGTCACCCGACTGAGTGAACTTATGATTGAGCGTTGCACTACATCTCAGACTCCATATAGTTCTTGTGTGTGTGTGTGTGATATAATTGTGCCCTAAGAAGCCCTTGTGTAAGTGCACTTGATAGCAGGTGATAACTACATGTACTAATGTAAATAGATGCGTGGATGGAAAAGTGAACTTCCCCTTCCTATGAAGTGTATGTAGAAAATGCAGTCCCTTGTTCCTTGTATGGATATTAGATGGATGCCTTTGGATGCAACCTTCGGTGATGATAATAGATGCTTAGAGCTTGGCCCTTTATTTTAATCACATATCTTTGTATTTATATGATTCCCTTGGTTGAATTTCGTAATTGACAACTGGAAGGCTGACCCATAAGAAAACCAGATGCCCAAAAGATAAAAGAAGCCCAAAAAGAGTGAGTAAGATAGAAAAGGGTTAGGGGCACTCAGAAGGGACGAGGGCACCTGGGCACTATCGTCCTAGTTGGGTGCTGGTGTCCGAAGTCATAAATATAAACAATTAAAACATAAACTAAGTTGTATTGTGTAAAAGACTAGAAAGAAGATAAGAAACAAATCAAAGATGCCAAAGATAGTTGTCAATTACTAGTTTTCTTGTTTAGGAATATGAATGCAAGTATACTTTTTAGACCTAGAAACGTACCCAAATAGTGATTTTTTTTCTACATTTTCCCCCATGATATGTTGTTGATTAAATACTCAATAATATAAAGTAGATAAGAGATGCGTACCTGATAACCATGTAAAATGTGATGGTGATAACGTGTCGAGGAGATAAGTGAAAGTGTGAAGTGATAAAAATAAAGTGTGGAAGCTAAGAAAGATAAAGTGGCCCTAAGGGTGGAGCGTATTGTATTATACCATGTTGTATCTATTGTTTTGCTTGATGTAGAGATTCTTCTTGTTGTGTATAAAGGATGGACCTGTAAAAGAAGAGTGAAAGAGTAATCAAATTCATATATTATGAAAATTCTGTAAAAACATGCAAAAGTATGTAAATGCGTGTAAAAGGTAAGTGTGCACCTAATGATCATGAGTGTAAAAGGATATAAATATGTCCTTAAAATGATGTGTAGAGATTTTTTTTTTGGGTGAGCTCACGCAAAGAGCTTTTTTTTTTGGAGATATCATGCCAAGTGCGAGTTTTTTGGGTGATCTCACGCCAAGTGTGAGTTTTTTGGGTGATCTCACACACACAACAAAAGAGTCGTGGGGAGAGAGGTCTAGTGTTACTCTCCTTTCATGATTGTTTCCTGATTTATACACCACTGCAGATGGTGTGATCTATGTTTAGTTATGAGTTGTACTGTATTAGTTCCATATTTGTCCCGTGGAGAAAAGAATGCATTCTGCTTGTTGGAGAATTGTCCTTGTACTATGAAAACTAATTTGTGAACAATTGTGAACCATGTTGTTTTGAGAAAATATTTATATCTACCCTTAAGACATAAGTGCCCAAGAGAGGTCAGAGGTGCCTAGGCGCTAGTGTCTGTAGTTGGGCGTTGGTATTTGTGCTCAACTGAGGACCCAAGTCATATTTTGGGTCATTTCTATAACTATAGCATGTTCTCTTCCTACGTTGAATTGTATTGTGTTGTAGCTCCAAGTTGATGTATGGGGTGATTGATTCACCCAGTGTATGCCCACCCTTGTTTGGGGTGTATGCGATGTTGCTAAGAGAATGCAACTTAAAGGAGAGGACCTGATGTTGATCTAAAACTATATCCCTGTAGGGGGAAGGGAATGTGCATGGTAGAAACCAAGGCACATGCAAACAAAGTGGCTATATACATGTTTTAGTAGAAAAATAAGCAAGCATGTCATAGAAAATAAGTTTAACAAAAAAATATGCATACAAAAGAGACCGCAAAAAGTGGGTTTCAGACATGGGACATCGCTCACATTGTCATAAGACAATCAGGGCTGAAGCGGCCAAAAGCATACAGTGTGTATACAAGACAAAGGGCATAGCCCGTAAACAATAGCAAACAATTTCAATCAATATGTAATAGACAACCATGGTTGCAAATAGCTCTTACAAAGCAAAATACTAAAATTAGGTCATACTCCCCTTGGTCCCCCATCAAATAAACACCTTGAACACATTCACCTAACCATGGCCCCTTTCATCCCACTCTAATATTAATTTAATTAATTAAATTAAATTAATTCATTATCCTCACAATATTTATTATTTAAATATCCTAATTGGGATAATGCCCACATATCCACCTCATCTAGCCACCTCACCCTAAGACCTATTCTTAGTAAGTTTCCATAACTAACTAAGACCTACCCAAACCCTAAAAATCAATGCCTACATTCCCTCTAACCACATTCCCACCCATTAGAAGGAAGCTTCCATGCTAATCCGCGGAGGAAACGAAATGAGATCCCTAGAAAATCAAGGGGATCTACCTAGTTTAGTAAACCTAGGAAATCCCACCCTAACCGACGCCGGTTACCCTAAACCACCGCCGGTTACCCTAAACTGCCGGTTAAGCCAGAACCACCATCGGTTACCATTTAACCCCCAAAACAACCTTATTTCGAGGTTGGCACATTTTTAGAGGTTAATCACATCTTTTGAGAACAAGTGACGAAACCAGAGCTGCATGCAAGCAGAACCAACATTAGTACACACATCAGAGCATCCATAGCCAGCACCAGAAGCAACCACATAGCCATTTTTCCTTCACAGGAGCATCCGGGGAAGCACCAACACCACATCAAGTTCCTTCCATTTGATCACCCACCATCGCCAACCAGACATCAAGCTCGTACAAATAGTAAGTGTTTTGTTAACCAACATTTGTCCATTTATCATTGGGTAGATCCTTTTACTGTTGTTACTAGTTTCTGCCCTCATTTTCATTCCACCACCATTTTACCTCCATACAAGCTTGACCATCCTTTTACCCATACCCCCTGAATTGCCCATATCCAGATCTTAATCATTCCTGTGCACACCTAATACCCACATGAATCTTTCCATCGCCCTTCCATCTTCATCTAGCCTTAGATCTACCCTCGCCTCAAGTTTTATTGAATTTCCTGTACCACGACCATACCGACATCGGTTACCCACAACCACCATCGGTTAACCTAAACCGACACCGGTCATACTAAAATGACGTCGGTCTCTGTGTTTTTTACCAAAAACCAAGAACAAAGCTTAAAACCTCCACCAAATACCCAAAATAGCCCAGAACCAGACCCTGACCAATACCAATACCCTGACAGAGACCTTGACCTTCAGATTCAGTCATAGCTTAGCCTGTTGTGAATGAATTTGCTTATTGTAGATGAATGAGATACCTAAATCATTTTAACTACAGTAGGATTTCCTTTATTATTAGCATTAAGTTGTTTTAAACAGTGGATTGACAGCCATCTAGGAAGTATCATGCTTCCTAGATCTAGCACACGCTAGGCAGTCCACTGCATATATTGTTTAACTTTTATTTGGTGGTATTGTTTTCCATTTCAGGTAGTTCCTCCAAGCAAAAAGGAAGCTCTCATGATCAGATGTGGATTCAGAAGTCATACACGTGCAACAACCTACAACCAACATCTCAACAGGTATTCCTCCTAGCCCATTACCCTTATCTGTTTCATCAACATTCAAAGAAACACATCTAGAATCAGGTGAAACATTTTGGCACGCCCAGTGGGACCCATTCGGGGTTCTTTGCATTCTTTCATTTCTAGGTGAAAATGTTGTATGTTTGTTTCTTTTCTAAAAAGTTCTTACATTAAACTTTCTCCCCTGGAACCTTCTTCTCTTCTATTGTCTAAAAGCAATCTTATTTTGGTGCTTAAAACAAACATTTCTTCCCTTTCATTAGTATCGCATTAGTGAAAGAGCATCCCTTCTCCTGTTCATCTATTTGTGGCATCGAATTCTACATTTCGATTTGGGTTTAAAAATTATTTCATTTCATTCTACTTTTCTGCATTAGCTCACATTAATTGAGGGCAACCTATACGCTGGAAGTCATTCCCAGCTGATGGTTGACAAACGAATCATAGAAAAGCACTTCCTTTCTTTTCTCTCTCTGAGTCTTACCCAAACATCACAAATTTAAAATATATACACATTCTTAAACAACATCTCACCCGGAAGAAGCTGTAGGTGATCACACGATCATGGACATAGTGGGCACCCCGCTGGTTATCTCTGTCCAGTACCCCATCAGAGGATGGCCCACCCCCGCCATAACATACCTGAAACCTCTCCTTGTAGATCTCCTTCTTCGTAGGAAGCCATCCTCACCAAAAAACTCTATTTTATAGTTCATGAGTCAGTCCTTAAATAGCATAAGCTAAACAAACATAATAGAAAAAGCACTCTTAGGATCATATTTTTCTTAGTGTTTCTGCTTGGCTTGCATTTTGAGGTGAGAGGTCACGTTCTTCATTTTTCTTATTTCCCCTTGCATGCTCCTCATCACAGTTGGTGTATTCCAGCTTCATCTGAGTGTGCCTGGACCTTATTCTCATCATTCTCAGAATTTCTGGGTTTGATTCCACATTTAATTTTAACTCACAACCACATTTTATTCATCACTGTTTCAATTTCATAGTAACCGGTGTCAGTCCAATGACCGTCATCGGTTACCCTCTGACCGTCATCAGTTTTACCCAACCGACATCAGTTCACTGTTCTTTTGGTTAACCTACCCAAAAGGACACCTATTCCACTTCTTTAGTTGTTTAGAGTCTCTGTCACTCTTATCATATCCATTGACCTGGTAAGTCCCATCAGCATTTTGCATACCTGGAAAATTTGGCCTTATACCTTGTTTTTGACCAACTGTCCACTTTCCACAGTGACCGGTAGCGGTTACCTGTGACCGGCGTCAGTTTAACCTAACCGACATCGGTTAGCCTGTGTCATTTTCTAGCTGACATTTTAACCCCAATTCACCTACCACCACCTATTTATCCTACATGTGTTGTATTTCTGTGTCATTTACAGAAAGCAGTCTTACCATGTTAGTACCTGTTCACATGGTACTGACGCATTGACAAGCAAGCACCCTCGTATTCCATGCCAGTTGTCAACCACTCCCACCTAGCCCTTCACCACCTTCCATTTTATCACCAGCCATGGAACCTATCCAACCTATCTCTATCGCTACCGGAGACGAGGAGTTCACACGACTCCTTGACCAAAATCCTATCGCCTTACAGTTTTACCTTTCCCACTCATCCACTCGAGATGCCTCGGGTCAGTTGATATACGGCATGCCCGTATCTATCCCCCCAACTCTCATTCCCACTCCTGCGTGAGCCCCATCTGGCTCTACGCTACCCACATCTACCTTACCCCCAGTTGTTTCACAGCTAGGCCCTATACCCACTATGACTACCGCATCTGCTACATCCATTGCACCGCCACATCCACTATACCTTCGCCAACCACCCAAAACACAACCTCATATGCACCTATTATCTCGCATATACCCATAGCTACACTACCACCCCCGGTGTCAGTGACCCCTACCCCTTTTCAAAATGTCATCCTTTCTATTCCGCAATCTTTAGCCCCCATTACCACTAGGGTCACCATGACCCTTCCACCTCCATATACGTACTATCAGTAGCCTCCTGTTTCATCTATTATTCACTCTGGGTACGTACCCCCTATTTCACTACCTTCTTCTCAATCTACCTATATGGCAACACCATATACTGGAATGCCACCCCCGTTATATGCCCAACACCAACCCTCTTATGCTACAGGAGTCACCCATCCATCACAACCTACCAACGACCTAATCAAGTTAATGATGGACAAGATGCAGACATTGGAGGCATCGGTTTCTGGCTCCCACAACACTCTCACCTACGATGAGATTTGTAATGAGCCTATACACCCATCCATTCCTATCCATCCATATCCCTTACATTGGGAAATGCCTAAATTCAACCGTTTCAATAGCAAAGAAGACCTGCAACAACATTTGTGGTCTTTCAAACATGGGTGTTATCTGATCACCCATGATGATGCTTTGCTCCTGAGGACCTTTCCCATGTCTCTGACTGGACCCACGTTAGATTGGTATAGTGGGTTACCTAGACACTCTATATTCTCATTTAATCAGGTAGCCCAAGCCTTCTTGGATCACTTCTCCATTAATGTCACTAAGAAGGTTACCATGACTGACCTCTACTCTACATGTCAGTATGACGATGAATCCATCATAGATTTTGTTGCTCATTGGCGTAGCCTGATCAATCAACTCACATTCCAACTACCGCAAACTGAACTCATCGAAATCTTCATGTGGGCTTGTGCTAGGCATATCTCACTGACTCTGCAGGTCCAAACCTTCCAAACCTTCGATGAAGCATTCACCATGGCACGAAAGCTTGAGATTCAGGCCATTGAAGAGAAGAAAATCCAATTACGCAATAAGAACTTCGACATTCAAGTCGAATGATACCTCTTCTTCTTCAAAACCACAGAACAATTATTCAAAGGCCAAGGGGACCACTAACGTAGTGGTACTCAAAGCCAGCCCAGCTCATCCATCAAATCAGGCTAGCCCCTCATCTAATCTCTCACCCATTCAGACTTTTCAATTCAGACGGGAACAATGGAAATATACCCCAATTGGGGAACCTTATTCTTCTATCTTAGAGAAGCTCATCAAAGCTGGGGCCATCACCCTTCCTCCCGTGAAACCACACACCGGTTTTGACCCTGCTCGCCCCACACCCGCATGGTATAAAGAGCACGATTTCTGCAATTATCATCGAGTAAAGGGTCATAGTGACGGAAATTGCATCACTTTCAAAAACATTGTCCAAGAAATGCTCGAGAAAGGCGAGCTAACCTTGGATAATCCTAATGCACCTGCCAATCAAAACCTACATATCTTCAAGAAACCTTTTCCTAATCATGCCCCTTCTTCTGATCAAATGGGAGAGACCTCAACTCATGATAGTCATACCCGCGAGGTCCATGCTATTTTCAGCGATACACCCACTGCTGCCCAATTACCTCATATTCCTTCCATCGAGGAAATCCTAGCCCGAAGTCCTCCGCCTACACTTGAATCCACCTCACCTATTCCTCCACCCATAGAGGAACACCTTTCACCTCCTTCCTCACCCGTGGAGGAGCCTTCCATTAATATCAAAACTATTTCACCTTTGGCTTCTCCACCTAGGGAACCGTCACCCACAGTACTTCTTCAGGCCATAAAGGATACTTGTTTATCTCCTCCACCCATAGAGAAGCACCCATCATCTCCTCCACCTCCACCTACAGAGGAGCACCCATTTTCTCCTCCACCTATCAAGGATCCAGTAGAGATACCTTTGCCTCTAGGTGATCATTCTCCATCAGCTACCTAAGATCCTACAGACTTACTTTTGGCTCTCTTACCCATGGAAGCCGAAGCTAGCAAATTCCCCATCTCTAAGACAAATTTTATGGGAATTTCCATTAGGTCCTCATCAACCTCACCTACAGACATGTCATTCTCGTGCTTAGCCGATCACTTAGATTATGTGGATAGAGCCTTACTTTGGGGGCATCTTCTGCTTCCTGTCTCAACGCAAATGCAGATGTCACTTACTGACACTTCCACTATCTACCCAAAAATATTTCGGCCAATTGAACCAAGCACAACCACCTCTATCACAACTTCTTCCACGATACCCCTCATGGCTCAAACCACACCCCTACCCATAACCCAACGCACATCTACACCCAAGCCTACACTTACATCATCTTCTTCACCTAAACCCAACACTACCTTAGGGGTCATCCCAACCGCCAGCCTTACTCATCCACCCATCAAATTAGATTTAGCTACATCCTCCAAGGCCAATACCAAACCTACTCTGACACCCAAACAGAAGAGCCAACCCCATAAATCTCATACTCCAACCTCACCAATCACACCTTCATCACCTTCACCCTCTTCGTCTGTCTTAGGACCTCGCCCTTCTAACATGGTTAAGAAACCTCCACCCGCCGGTAAACTAAAAACACAGCAGCCCATTCCACCATTGCAAACCTCAAACATACCCAAGCACCCGCCATGACTTCTGCCCACATCTGCAACATCTTTACCACCCATACCTCTAATACCATCGATCACTCCTTCACTACCCATGACACTTCAGTCTCTTTCCCTCACACCTCTGGCATGACCTACACCATCTACCTTCACAGCACCTCTGTTATCCCCATGGGTAACATGCCCTCTTCCACCATCCACCTTTCCCTCTAGATCTCGTGTGCCTGTATCACCTTTACCCAAGAAGGTGCAACCTAAAGAAAAAAATCTGCTACCCTCCAATAAGGTAGTCAAAACAACCACACACTCTCCTACCAGTTCGTCTACCATACCCCTACCCAAACAAACATGACCAATGCCTAAGATCACACCAACACCTAAAACCGTAGCTTGACCTACTCCCCCTCATGTAAAGACTCGTTCCTCTACAATCAGCTCCGTGCCTACACCCAAACCCACTTTCACTTCCCATTGTGATCCACTAGCAGGATCCTATGCCAAAATTTTAACCAACCTCCTTGAAACTTCTGTCATCACATTACCACCTCTCAGACCTTATGACCCTCTCAAACCCAAACCAAAGGGGTTTGACGACACCAAAATTTGTGCCTACCATCGTGTGCTAGGGCACGATGTAGAGAACTATAAGGCTTTAAAAAATGTTCTTATCCAGTTGTGCCCTCCCGAAGAAAACTTTGATGATGATGACCTTCTTGATGAGGACCCCATTTCACCAACACCCATTCCCATAGCTCTTCCCTCACTGCCTACTCAATGACCCAGACCTTTACCCCCACAACTCCTAGAACCACCTCTGAGATTTGAAATTAACATGGTTTGCATCAATGACCTCGCCAAACCTCCACCCAAATGTCGATGTGCCCAACTCATCTCACAAAGTTCCTTCCCACCACTGGGATTTTTCCCTTCATGTCACTATACCTTTCATGGCTCACCTACCTCACCTACCTCCCCACCTCAGATCAACATGATCCACGTTGCTACCCATGCTCAGAAGGACAAAGGCAAGGAAAAGGCAACTGACTCACCAACCAATCCTATACCCAACATACCATCTACACCCACACCTAAAATCACTATCTGTGGCCCCACATATCCTATTTCTAATGGGGTCACACACCGCGTGATGCTCAAACAACTACACCAATCCCCCCTCAAAATGTCCTTATATGACCTCATCCAAACCTCGGAATCCCATCGTCAAGCTCTCATGGAGGTCCTACAATCTATTGAGGTTTTACCCAATGACCCTACACCCGTAGCCTCCATTATCACACCCCATCATGTAGCCTCTCTCACCAAATTTCCACCTTTATCCACACCTCAACCTACTCACCAAGTAGCCTCCCTTAGCTTCTCAGAGGAAGAGATCGCACCGCACCAAACAGATGACCCAGACCCAACTCTCTTCATCTCTGTCCACATTGATGATATACGTGTATGATGTGTCATGATCGATGGGGGCGCTAGCATTAATATCATTTCATCCCATGCATTCACTCAAATGTGCATACCTGACAATTGCATGCATAAACATCCTGTCATGTTGTGTTCATTCAATGACGCTATCACCTCTACACTAGGCACTGTCATCCTCCATGTTCGCGTGGGCCCCGCACTGTTCCAGAGTTATTTTACGTCTTGGAGGGGGAATTTCAATATAACCTGTTGCTTGGTAGACCCTGGATTCATGTCATGGTTGTGTCCCTTCCACTTTGCATCGTTGTGTGAAATTCGAGCATGAAGGACACACCTATACCATTCCAGCTGACCCATCACCTTTCAAAACTTGCAACATGCTTTACCGACCCAATGACGTGCTCATACCCATCAAAGCATCTACCTCCACAACCACTGCCACGTCACCTACACCTCCCCTCACCAGTGCAGCCGCTACCTTAACCACACCTACATCCTCCATTCCTACTGCTGCCACAACCTCCATAGCCAAACCATCAGCCTCCCAATTCGTTAGCTCCACCCCCGATCTGACCTCTAACACATCATCTATTCCAACTACCCACATACCAACCACCGATCCCTTGGAGGGAATTTTTCAACGCCTCACTCTGGGGGAGTATCACCTATATAGTGTCAACACATTCCTTACTCCACAAGAATACAGAAGTCTTCACCAACACCCTCATTATGATCACCGTATAGGAGAATGCCTCCTTTATGGTCCTCCCCACCTTCGTACCAATCTCACCTATGGGGGACTTGATACTACAACTTACACACCTGAACCACCATCACAAACCCACCCATTTTCCACCGACCTCCAGTCACTCACCAATCACCATTTCACCCACACCTTCCTACACCGATGTGCATGGAAGGGTTTTGGTTTTGGATTTTACGAGCAAGGCCACCATACTGTTATTCCATGTACTACTCACAAGCATAATGACCATAGTGGTATCGGCTTTGCTGAACCACCTACCAAGAAGGCCCGCATTGAGCTCATTGAAGACATCAGCCCTTTTTCACCTTCATCACACCCATCACCATCTTCACCGATGGAGTTGATGGATCCCAAATCCATCCCTCCTAACTTTTTTTTTCATAAACATCATCTCCTTGGGGCCTCTGACTTATCAACGTGAGGGCGAGGCTCCCTCCTCTCTTCCCTTCTTGTACCCTGAAATGATTGATGATGATACACCTTCGATTAATGTCGTTCAATGTCAGGATGATGAATCTATACTCACCTACCTTGGTGTAGAAGACTCATATATTCATCGGTCGTTACCATCTGAGATGCAAACCATGTTGAATGAATCGACTATCGAAATCAACATTCATACTCAGGATGACCCGCACATCCTAAAGATCGGTCAATCTTTAGATGTTGCTAAACAGGAAGCCATCACTTCTTTTCTCAAAGATCATAACCATGTTTTTGCTTGGTCTTACGCAGACATGCCCGGTATTGACCCCACCATAGTGGTCCACAATATCGTAACCATTCTCGATGCCAAACCTATCAAACAAAAGCTGAGGAAAATGCACCCTCGCATTGCCCTTCTCGTCAAAGAAGAACTTCAGTGCCTTCTTTTTATTTCCTTCATCTTACCCATTGATTATCCTTGTTGGATTTCTAACATTTTCCCTGTCACTAAGGTGACAGGGGGACTCCACATTTACACAGATTTCTATGACCTCAATCTAGCTTTCCCAAAAGATGACTTTCCTCTACCTGGTATTGACCAGCTGGTTGACCTTACCACTGGTCACGAGATGCTATCACTCATGGATGGCTTCTCGGGTTATAACCAAATCTTGCTTGCCCCAAAAGATCAACACAAAACCACATTCATCACCCCTTGGGGGACCTTATGCTATCGAGTCATGCCTTTTGGCCTTAAAAATGCTGGTGCCACATATCAGTGGGCTATGACTTATATCTTCCATGACATCATGCATCGTATATTGGAAGATTACGTGGACGATCTCTTGGCCAAATCTAAATGCCGCTCCGAGCACCTCGCCATCCTAAAAACCATCTTTGACCACCTTATTAAATATTACATCTGCCTTCAACCCAAGAAGTGTGTCTTCACGGTTCTCTCAGGAAAGCTCTTGGGATTTATCATTTCCTTACGTGGTATAGAAGTTGACCCTACTAAATTCAAGGCCATTCTTGAAATGCCTCCACCCACCAACCTTAGGCAACTCCGTAGCCTACAAGGTAAGTTGTAGTCTATTCACCATTTCATTTCACAATTGTCTGATCGGTGTCAACCATTTCATCATCTACTCAAGAAGGATGTCTCCTTTAAATGGGATGATGACTGCCACAAAGCTTTTGAGGCCTTAAAACAATACCTTCTTCAACCACCCATGCTCATTCCACCTAAAGATGATCAACCTTTCTACCTATACATCTCAGCTACGACCACTCCTTGGGGGCCATGCTCGCTCATCGTGATGAACAACACAGAGAGCAGGTGGTTTATTACATAAGCCATACTCTTTTGGACTACTAAACCTGATACACACATCCCAAAAAACTTTTCTTAGCCTTAGTTTTTGTTGCCACAAAACTCCGCCATTACCTACTCAATCACAAAACCTATGTTGTGACCAACACCGACCCCTTACACTTCATGTATGCCAAACCTTACCAAAATCAACGTGCCGCATGTTGGCTTATGCTTCTGGCCAACCTCAACCTTGAATTCATTCATCAAAATTCCATCAAGGGCCAAGCTATCACCGACCAATTGGCTGACGCACCTATTTCCGGGGATCAACCCTCTAACTTTGACTTTCCCGATGAGTCAATCGCTACCCTTTCCCTGGACGAACCCGCTTACCAAATGACACTCTTCTTCGATGGTTCCAAGTGTCAGCATGGGGGTGGGGCTGGTGTTATCCTCATTCCACTTGATGGTGAACCCATGCCTTTGTCTTTCAAACTAGATTTTGATTGTACAAACAATATTTCCAAATACGAAGTGCTTGTATTAGGTCTCCAAGCTGCCTATGCCTTGGATGTCAAATCCATCAACATCTTTGGTGATTCCCAATTGGTCGTAAACCAAGTCAATGGTATATACCAATGTTGTAATGAGATGCTTCAAAAGTACAAACATCACGTAGACATACTTTTGACCACCTTCGACTGCTACGCCCTTCAAACCGTCCCACGTTCAACCAACAAATTTATAGATACCATGGCCTGCTTGGCTTCTCAAATACCCACTTCACCCATCGATTCTAAAATATTTGTCACCATACAATGAATCCAATCACCCTCTTATTTACCTTGTGACATTTACTCTATTGGAACCGCTACCCCCGACCCGAGTGACCTTTGGTATAAACAATACTCAGACTATCTTTCTCTCTCTGTCTTACCTCCCGACCTCACTCGTAATGGACAACGTGCCTTTCTTAAAAAGGTCTCTCGTTATGTCATCATGGGGGGCCTCCTCTATAAGTGTGGCTTTGATGGTATTCTCTTACGATGCCTCACGAGTTCTAAAATTCCTTATACCATCAAGGAAGTTCATGATGGCATATGTGGAGGTCACTTCAGTGGCCTTGCTGTTGCTAAGCGTATTCTTCACCTAGGCTATTACTGGCCAACCCTTAACCATGATTGTTGTGACTACATCAAACATTGTGTAAAATGCCAACAACATGCCAACCTTCATCATACACCCAGTCATGCCTTACAGGTCACCTGTGACCTTTGGCCCTTCTCTCAATGGGGTTTGGATCTTGTCGGAGAGATCAATCCCCATTCTTCCCAATGCCATCAATGGATCATCACCGCTACCGAATACTACACAAAATGGGTTGAAGCCATACCACTCATCTCCACGAAAGCTAAGAAAATATGTGAGTTCATCAATCATCACATCATTTGTCACTTTGGTGTTCCTCATCACCTCATCACTGATAATGGAAAACAATTCAAAAATAAAACATTGTGAAAAATTTGTGACACCTTCGGCATTCAGCTAAGTTTCTCATCACCTTATTACCCACAGACCAATGGCCAAGCCGAATCCACCAACAAAACCCTGAACAAAATTCTCATGAAAGTGGTTAACGATACTGGGAAGGACTGGCATACGCACATTCCTTTCACCCTGTGGGCATACCGCACTAGTATCCGTACTTCCACTACTACCACACCCTTTTCTCTGGTCTACGGTACAGAGGTTGTTCTACCTCTCGAAGTCCATATTCCCTCACTCCGCATTTCTCTCCATGACATGCTCAATGATGATGAATTTCATTAGGACCGTTTAGCACAACTTGAGTTATTAGATGAACATCGTCTTAATGCTCTTGACCACCTTCAAGTTTACCAAAAACGTATCAAACGTGCCTATGATAAACGTGTCCATGAATGAACCTTCCAAGTTGGTGACCTTGTCCTGAAAGAAAATCAACATGTAACTAAAGTAGAAAAAAGTAAACGGGGAAAATTTGCTCCTAATTGGCTTGGACCATACATCGTGACCCATACTTATGGATCAGGTGCTTATCGTTTATCTTCACTCGATGGTAAACCTGAACCTGAGCCCCTTAATGCCTTGCATCTTCAACCATTCTACTATTGACTTTTAGTCCTACCTCACTTTTTTCCTCTTTCCATGCTCATCCCTTGAGCGCTATCCACTTCCTATGCCATCACCAATGATTAAATAAGAATCATGTGCATACCCATCACTTTTTTATCTTCTCTTAAATATGTGTACCACGGCACTGCACATAGCATGATTCTCATGGATACTTTTTGTCTATTTTTAGATGAGATCCCATGGTCATTTCACCCTACTTTCTGAACAAGAATCCTATTCTTCACCTTGGTCTTGTCCATGATTTAAAATCCCTCACATGGGATCCAACTCCTTGAGTCAAACTTCTAATAAAAAGATGACTCCCTCAAAAGGACATCTTTCTCTCTACAATCACTGCTATAAATAGACTGCTCCCTCGAAGGACAGCTATATAAAGCTCTTTCAAAAAAGAAAAAGAAAAAAAGAGAGAGAATCTGAAGCTTCCCACATCGATCAGCTTCACGAAGACCTCAAGGAGTTAATTTCCTCATCCCATATAGACTTCCCACATCGATCAGTCTATCTCAAATATCAGTCAAAATAGAAAGCCTTTTAGTCATGGACTTTCCCATTGTGACCTTGGATCTCTTACCCAAAGAGCATGCTACCTCGTACCATATAAAAATTACCACCTTTCATCCCTCTCACCATTCACTCCCATTTCCTACCACCTCAAGGGACCTCTTGGAACTATGACATTTGGTGATCATGTGACTATTATTCACCTTTAGGATAATCACTCATGCAAAGTATTTAGGGTCTTATGTTCACTAGCCTACCTACGGTATGGTCCACTAGTTATGATCCTCACCAATCAGGTGGCTTTCTTGCCCCCTCTTATCTTTTAACCTTCTTTATTACGTATTGATTACCTTATACAGGACTTGGTCCTCGACGCTTACCTTTGGGTAATCTTCTTCTTCTACCACAATCGAAATCACCTATACCAAGTTGCCCACAACTCACCCACACCTAACAGACCTAAACCCAAATCATTCCTAAAACCTACCAACTCATTCTCATACCTCCTCATATTCTTCCCTAGCTTATGGGAGAACTACATCGGTCTGAGGCCCCTTTTCACTAGGGCTATGTAGGCAGCACTCCGAGGGCATGGGGCCCTTGGAGGTTAGCTTGGACCATCATCATCACCACCTTCCTTACCTTTTCTCATCTACACCCATTCACCTCTTTCCATTTGCTACCTAAAGTCACATTCTACTCTAGTTAGTTTCCAATTTATCATCAAATAAGCATGGAAACTAATACATCACATTTACCACAATCCTACATTACATGCGATCATACCAACATGATCCATGTTACCATACATAGCACAAATTAAACCTAAACATATGCATTCATCATCATTTCTTTACCATCATATCAAAAACCTGAGAAATTAACTCAACCATGCCTATGATCTGACTCCATCATGCCTAACATTAACCTAATTACAACCATGCCTATGACCTGACTCCATCATGCCTAAACACCAACCTAACTCAACCATGCCTATGACCTGATTCCATCATGCCTAAACCAAAACCTAACTCAACCATGCCTATGACCTAACTCCATCATGCCAAAAATGAAACCTAACTCAACCATGCCTACGACCTAACTCCATCACGCCTAACACCAACCTGACTCAACCATGCCTATGACCTGAATCCATCATGCCTAACACTTTCATCACTCCATCATGCCTAACCATCAACCTATGACCTAACTCAACCATGCCTAACACACCTATCACTCATCCATCTATGCATAAACATATCATAGTCTATCAACATCAAACACATCATCATCAAATCATCCATCTCATCATATAAATCTGGATGTCCATACAATATACACGAATATCCAAATAAAATGTATCCTATATAAACTCTCATATACAGCCTCACTCTCTTTGGCACGCAAGCCAGTATATGATCAAAAATACAAAACTCTCATATATAGCCTCACCATCTTCAGCACGCAGGCTGGTATATGATAAAAAATACAAAACTCTCGTACATCCTCATTCTCTTCAGCACGCAAGCCGGTATATGATCAAAAGTATAAAAACTCTCGGCACGTAGGCTAATATATATCAAAAATCAAAACTACATCAAAATCTAGAGCCATATATTAGGCATCATCTTGCCGGACATCCTCCATATCCATCTCACCTATCCCCTCTACCTCCTCAGCTCCTATGTCTGACGACCTGCTAACATCTCCCCACCCATCATAGGTGGTGGCTGGGTCCCTACTAGTACATCAACTAGAGCTAGCCTCCATGAACTGGTGGCCTCACCCTGACCATGTCTTGGAGTTCGATGGCCCCCTGTGATCTCTACACTTATGGGTGCATGATCTGGGTCCTCTCACTAAAGGCCTACTATGCCCTGTACTCTCCATAGGATAGAAAATCTATCCCTGCTACCATCAACTGGTCCTGATAATACTGGGCCTCATCTCTCACCTCCAGTAAATTTGATATGGGTATTGTCTGTGGTGGTCCCATCAGGCCTCTAACCTTGTACCCCCTATGGGACCCTGTCCTGCCCCTATCTTGTGAACTGGGACCCTGTCTCGGTGCCTATGGAGGTGCCATCGGACCCTAACCCCTGTGCCTGTATCTGGGCCTGTAAGGCCCCAATCTGTGCCTTTGTCATGGCTAACTGGCCCTATAACCCTGTAACCTGTGCCTGTAGGGCGGCCACCTGACCATCATCACCATCCCCATCTCCACCCTAGGCCATCTGGGCCTGAAGACTGGCCACCTGTGCATGTAACTCAGCCACCTCCACCTCTGAACTAGCTAACTACCCCTGCACCATCCCCAACTGGGTAATCAGGGTCACCACCTGCCCCTGTAGGGCGTCTCTCTACACCGTGATAGTGGCTAAATCTAGCTACCCAGGTCTGGGTGGTACTACTCGTAAATGAGCCACCCACCACTGTCTATATCTATCTGTCACTCTGGCATCATCGATCCATCGGTCTACCACCTGCTCCTCCTACCCTGTGGGCACTGTCGGCTATGGTAGAGGTAATGGCCTCTCCATGTCATCTCTCCTATACTGTGGGAAGGGTGGAGGTATGTCCTGTAGTAGCCCAAACTACCACCTAACCCTGTCAACTAGGATCATCTTGTGCTCCCCAGCACACGATGCCCCTCTATCCATCTCAGTAGCTGAAGGCCATCTAGCTCATCATGCATCTGTCTATATGAGGGATAACCCACATACGGTCTCCATATGATGTCCACCCTAGACAACCCCTCCAATAGACACCTGTAATATGCTACATCATGTGTAGCCCTGTCTGATCGATGCTCTCCAATCACGGGCACCCATCGCCTGTACCCCACCTGAACCAATCTCGGTGGAAATGCATCTGCTCAGGGCATACCCACTGGCCGCACACAAACTATGTGCTCATAGGCCCAACAGTGTAGTAAAAAGGTGCAACATAGGCTAAACCTGGAGCCACCCATACACCCACAACTCTCTGTATAACTACACCAGGAATGCTGGTGCCCAGGTAAAGTAGGTCTGATCCATCACCATGTCATGTAAAACCCCCATCAGGGAGCGGGGAAATCTCCCACCCTCTACATCCGGTAGTGTAAAATAGCACACTGCCTCCATCAATAAAACAACTAGCCTCGTCTCCTCTGGATGGGCTAGGTACATCCCCCTGTAACTCAAGCTGGCACTATGGAACATCATGTCTGCCAGTCCCTCCCCAAACACTGTCAGCATCAACTCCTCCGAGGCCTTAGAGGAGATCGAGTACACCTGTGTCCCTAGTATCAGTAACCACAGGATCCTAAACACATCCTCCAGGGTGACTGTCATCTCACCCATCGGTAGGTGGAACATGTTAGTCACTGAATCCCATCTATCGATGAGGGCGACCATCAGACTCGGCTTCCTGAGACTACATGCCGATAGCATCGAACCCCAATCAGGCCCACCTCCTCCACGTTCTGCCACTCCTCAACTGTCATTGTGCCTCGTTCTCTCAAGAGCAAGGGTGGCACCCTGTCTCTCATCCGTAGTTGATCTCTCCCTTGCATCCAACACAAACATCAAATTAATCTACCTTCATCATACCCACACTCAACACCTCACCTATACCTACTACCCCATCTCGTTCTTTCTTCCCCAACCTACCTTCGTATCACATTTCTATCTACCCACCCCCACTCTCACCCACTATCATCTACCCATGCCTATTTCACCCCCCACCTATGCCATATTTTGCACCAAAACACCTTATTTTCCCCCTACCTCTCTCACCCACTTGACCCAGGGCCCTTTCGGCCCCTTTTTCTCCAAAACCCGACCGGTGCCGGTTATCTCTAACTGACCCTGGTCACCCCTAAACCGGCATGGGTCACCTATTTTGTGACCGATACCGGTTTGACCCTACCGATGTTGGCTAACCCCGACTGACACCGGTCACTGTCGTGGTGAAACCCACAACCCCCAAACCCTCCCCTCTAAAAAAACTCCCTCTCCTAACCCTTCTACCCACCCATTCTCCCCTACACTTCCCCTCAACCCCATCCCACCCTCATTCACCCACTTACCTCTCTCCCCGTTCCTATTCTACCCAATTTACCCTCCCACATTTCAAATTTCATTTCCCCCCCACACACCCATTATTTCAAAACCTAACCTATCACCTAATCTATCTCACAAAACATGGAAAGGGTTTGACACTTACCTCATCACACTGTCATCGTTGTGGTGGCACATCTGGCCGCTACACCGGTGGCCCGCCTGATCCCTCTCTAGCCTCTGCCATCACCAATTGGTCACCTCACCTCCAACCACCCGAATCCAACAATCTGATCTCATGGACCCACCTCTCAACTGCTAATCACCCACCGTTCGGCTCGCCAACTCAGCTTTCCATTCCGTCCTGGACACTTTCCAACTTTCCCTCTCTCTCATGTCATTTTCCTCTATTTCGCATGGGACAAATGATTCTGAAAAACATGGAAATTTTTCTTTTTTATAACATCCCCGACCTAACCGATGTCGGTTTTACCTTCACCGACATCGGTCACGTGCCCTACCTTACCATGGTTGGTTACCCTATACCGGCATCGGTTACCCTTGACCGGCATTGGTCACCCTCTCTTCCACATTGCCCATAATTTCACCCTATTACCCTTGTTGTCACTCTTTTTTCCCTGCGTAACCTTTTACCCTACCCCCTACCCCCAATTTTTTCCCTAAATCCCTTTTTATCCTACACTCACCTCACTTGGCCACACCACTTGACCTTCATGACCTTACCCTTTATCCCCTCACCTCATCCTCATTCGAGGACTCATTATGTTACCCATACCCCGACCCTACTCATGCCGTGACCTAGATACTTGGACCTAGAGCATCACTCGTGACCTGTGACCTCATGTGCTTGCTATACCTTGCGGCACTGTTACCTGTGTTGATGAATATACTGACCTTACCTTACCTCCTTTCGTGACTGTTTATCCTAACCCTACCCTTGGTGTACCAGAACATACCTAAACATTCTTGCACCTAACCTGCGTCATGTTTCCTAACCATATCCTATACCTTGGATACCAGAATCACTTTAAACTTGTTTGGATAAACCTATCAACCTTAGACAATGTAGAGTTTGCCTACTCTTCAACCTGGTAACATGTTGCAGTTTATACATGTACGTGTGTTTGACTATTACTACCTTTGACCCTGACCCATTACCTGGATTACCTGAGAGGACCGTTTTTCCCCTTTTTACCTGTTACCCCCACCTTCTTCTTCATCACATTCACCTTTTATCAAACCACTCACCGATTCTTCCTTCTACCTCATCAGTTCTTGGTTTGAGGGGGATCACCTTCACCCACACATGGGGCAACCACATCTTATTTTTTTCAGCGTCACTTACCAATACAAGCTACGCAACAAAAAGGGGCAAAATGTAGACACCAAAATTAGGTCATACTCCCCTTGGTCCCCTGTCAAATAAACACCTTGAACACATTCACCTAACCATGGCCCCTTTCATCCCACTCTAATATTAATTTAATTAAATTAATTTATTATCCTCACAATATTTATTATTTAAATATCCTAATTGGGATAATGCCCACATATCCACCTCATCCAGCCACCTCACCCTAAGACCTATTCTTAGTAAGTTGCCATAACTAACTAAGACCTACCCAAACCCTAAAAATCAATGCCTACATTCCCTCTAACCGCATTCTCGCCCATTAGAAGGAAGCTTCCATGCTAATCTACGGAGTAAATGAAACGAGATCCCATAAAATCAAGGGTATCTGCCTAGTTCAATAAACCTAGCAAATCCCTCCCTAACCGACACCGGTTACCTTAAACTACCACTGGTTAAGCCGGAACCACTGTCGGTTACCATTTAACCCCAAAACAACCTTATTTTGAGGTTGGCACATTTCTAAGAGATAAACACATCTTTTGAGAACAAGTGACGAAACCAAAGCTGCATGCAAGCAAAACCAACATTAGTACACACATCCGTGCATCCATAACCAATAACTAAAGCAACCACAGAGCCATTTTCCTTCACGGGAGCATCCGGGGAAGTGCCAACACCACACAAATTTCCTTCCATTTAATCACCCGCCATCGCCAACCAGACATCAAGCTCATACAAACAGTAAGTGCTTTGTTAACCAACATTTGTCCATTTATCATTGGGTAGATCCTTTTACTGTTGTTACTAGTTTCTGCCCTCATTTTCATTCCACCACCATTTTACCTCCATGCAAGCTTGACCACCCTTTTTACCCATACACCCTGAACTGCCCATATCCAGATCTTAATCATTCCTATGCATACCTAGGATACCCACACAAACCTAGCCATCACCCTTCCATCTTCATCTAGCCTTAGATCTACCCTCGCCTAGCCGAGTTTTATTGAATTTCTTGTACCACAACCATACCGACGCATCGGTTACCCACAACCGTCACCGGTTAGCCTAAACCAACATGGGTCAGACCAAACCGATGTCGGTCTCTGTGTTTTTGACCAAAAACCAAGAACAAAACCTAAAACCTCCACCAAATACCCCGAATAGCCCATAACCTCACCTTGACCAATACCAATACCCTGACAGTGACCTTGACCTTCAGAGTCAGTCATAGCTTACCCTGTTGTGAATGAATTTGCTTATTGTAGACAAATGAGATACCTAAATCATTTTAACTACAGTAGGATTTCCTTTATTATAAGCATTAAGTTATTTTAAATAGTGGATTGACAGCCGTCTAGGAAGTATCACACTTCCTAGATCCAGCACACACTAGGCAATCCACTACATATATTGTTTAACTTTTATTTGGTGGGTTTGTGTTCTATTTCAGGTAGTTCCTCCAAGAACAAAGGAAGCTCTCACGACCAGCTGTGGATTCAGAAGTCATACGCACATAACAACCTACAACCAACATCTCAACAGGTATTCCTCCTAGCCCATTACCCTTATCTGTTTCATCAAAATTCAAAGAAATGCATATAGAATCAGGTGAAACAATAGGCAAACAAGAGTATGTGTAACTAAGATATGCAACATGTTATGAATGAGTGTGATGGAATGGTATACATTGTGAATAAGTTAGGAGTAGTGTGCCCCCCAACAGATATGGATGGGTATGAGATGAGGTTCATTTATAAAAGACCCCTCAAAAATCAAGAATGAACCATAAAACAAGATTGAATCATTGGAAAATGGTTTGATAGTGTGCACTAGAAAGATAGATCAATGAAGCATAGAGTGTAGAGAGTGAATGTGGTGAGGTTCATTTCAGATTTAGACCCTCATCAGTTGAGTATGAACTGTGGAATTTCAGTGTATCATAGGGTAGTATGATGTGTGAGAATGTAATGCTACAAAGATGTGTCGTGAAGCATGGAGCATGAAATGTGTAGTGTGTGAGGTTCATGGATGTAGTATGCCATTAACAGTCAAGTGTGAACCTTAGCATAAGAGTGTATCATATGGTAGCGACGATACAAAGTGTATCAAATTGTGTAATGATGCTTATAAAGATGAAATATGGAGCACGAGGCCTAATAATATAAATGGTAGACACCTGATGATGTTAGGAGGGGGAGAGAAGTAAGCATGATGCCCCCAAGTGTATGATGATGATCGAGTTATCCAACAAAGGTGAAGGGAAAGGGTCCTCCACCCGATGTTTGAGGAGATAAAGATGTGTGACCATGCTCTAAGATCGGTGGTGTGTGAGACTGATAATGTACGTGTGAAGGCAACCTAGGAGGTGAACATCTATGTGAAGGAGACCGAGGAGGTGATGAACACCTATGTGAAGTAGACATAAGAAGTGAAGGAGGTGGTGAACTCCTATGTGATTGTAGGGGACTTAGGCTGAGAATATGGACTAACAAACTGATGAGGATGAGTAGGTCATGTGCAAATAGGTGAGCTAGGTGCATAATATGCCTTAGATTTGAGAGGCCTAGGAGGCCTAGATGCTACAGCTAGTGAGAGAACATCCTCGAGAGGATGTAGAGGAAACGATGTGGATGGTTGAACACCTTTGAGAGTGACAAATTGCTTATTGTGAATGAATTTGAGACACAAGTGAGTCAAGGAAAAGATAACCTTAATGACACAAAGCCAAGGAAGACCTAAGAGCATGTCACAACCTACGATTGAAGATGCCACAACGAATGACACAAGCATGGTGAGAGGCCCAACTGTAACTAGAAGCTTGATGTAGCCATAAGATTTTGGAATTGGATATGAAATTTGAGATAGTGGATAGTTGATAGCGATAAGGAGTACAATAGAGCACGCACCAATAGGAGTCGATGGATCGATCATGGTGTTATTGACAATATAAGATCTGATAGAAGCATTGATGTGTAATGTATTAGAAGAAAATACAACATGATAATTGTGTTCAAAGAAAGTTATGAGTGGCGGAGATGCAATAACTAGAAAATCAAGAGCCTTCGATGAAGGAGGCAACATTACACGATATGTATGATTAGCTGAAGAATCAACAACTTGTTTGTCATACTTGGGTAATGGATCATTGAATATTTTGAGTTTTTTATTATCATTGACCGACTTGGATGCCGAAGGCTCAGGGAGCTCGATTACATCAATATCGATAAGATCTTGAATGAGGTGCCTAAGCTTGAAACATCGATCAGCTGAATGCCCTACACATTGATTATAGTCACATCTAGTATTTTCATCATAATTGTGGCCTTTAGGGCAAGATGGATCAAAATTCAACGGTGGTGGAAGTGTAATAAGATTGCTTTCAATAAGTTCTGGTAATAGAAGGAATAAAGCACAAGATTTTTTTGTAAATGTACACTTTGGAGGTTGTCATTGAAGCTTTTTTGAGAGTAGAAACTGTAGACACTAAATCATGCACTTTGGGTACATTTCTAACTCCTAGTCACATACTACTATTCATATGATTCCTAAGAGAGAAAAATAGCAATTAACAATTGTTTTTGGATTTTTTTCTTTGTTCATGTCTTCTTCTTGGCCTCTTACACCCTAAAACCCAGTTAATGCTTCATTGTTTCATCTTTAATCACTCTGGACACTAGCGCCCAACTAAGACGTCAATGCCTAGCCAAGATGCCAGTGCCCATATGTCGCCATCCTTATGGGCACCCTGACCTCTTTGTATCTTTCTTGCCCCTTTTAGGCCTCTTTTATCTTTTGGAAATTTTGTTTTCTTTTGGGGTAGCCTTTTAGTTGTTAATTGCGAATTTCAAACAAGGGAATCATATAAATATAAAGCTATGTGACCATAATAATGGACCAAGCTCTAAGCATCTACTATCACCACCGAAGGTTAGATCAAAAGGCATTCTAAGAGCATCAAATCATCCATATAACTTAATTCATGGGATAAAGGAATGTTGATTCAACATACACTTCATAAGAGGGTAAGTTCATTTTGACATCCACCTATATTTCTACATCTAGCTATTGCTCGTTATTCAAGTACATCTAGCACAAGAGCCACCTAGGGCACAATTCTACACACACATGTAAAACTACATAGTCTAAAATGTAGTGCAACGTTCTATTGTAAACTCACTCTATCAGGTGACTGCTGGGGTTAATCCAACTCCCTATTTACATCTTTTTCTTTTTAGGATTTAATGGGTTTTGGGGTTTTGCAGGTGCTCTTTCTATTTGTAGGTTAGAAGTGAATTATGCAGGCATAGTACGACAAAAAGAAAATCAACAACAAAGGGCAGTGATATTGAAATGACATAGAAGAAATCACTTTCTGACTATTTTTGCATTCATTGGCGCTAGCAGTGGTCTACAACACCCAATCAGCCCTAACCTGATCCAGACGCCCCAATCCAATTTATTTCAGAAGTTCTACAAATTTCTATGTGTGGTTGTGACAAATTCCTCCTCCCATTCAGCAGTTGTCCAACTTGGCATACGTCAGGATTAATTACAAAGTTAGCTAAGTATTCTATCCTTCACTTGCATTTAGGGTTTTCAATTTTATTTAGTTTATTGCTTAGGTTAGCTTTGTACTTTATTACTTATCTATTGCGTTATGAATCTGTAATTAGATTTTATATTCAGATTTTATTAATTCATTTGGTTAACCCATCGCTCGAACCCACCTTTCTTCTAGGTATTTTATCATCTTCTTATTATGGCTCAATCTTCTAGTGAATTTATTGAAGGACACCTTTAAGAGCTCAATGATCATCTTGTTTAACATCCTCATGATCTAGATATTATTTGATTCATTGCTCATGAGGAGGCTACCAATCTTGTGGAGTTTAGTGTTCCTACATCCATCCTTGCTTCCATACATGTTGCTACTTAGCCCCATACTTCACTCTTCTGCCTACTTCTATTGTTCTCGTTTTTGTTCCTACTCCCACCAATCACTTCACTCCACCTCTTGTTTCTCACACGTGACAGGTATTTTCCACTGACCTAGATTCTCTTTATGAGGATCTTCAATTTCAAATCTGTCAATTGTAACAAGCTACTTATCGTGTATCTCCATCTCTAGATTCCACATTACTACTTCATACTCATTTCTCTCCTGCCATTTCCACTTATGCACTTCCTCTAAATTTTGTCACTCCCAAGCTACCCAATTTCAAAGGCCATGGTGATCCTCAAGAGTATCTATGAGAATTTCATATAACATGTCTAGATTATGTGAATGATCATATTTTACTTGTAAATCTATTTCCTATAAGTCTTCAAGATTATGCAATGTGTTGGTTCTACGATCTACCTGTCCACTTGGTAACATCATTCACACATTCAGCTGATGTTTTTCTTGCTCATTTCTATATCAATATCATCTCTAAGATATCTTATGCTCGACTAGTGAAAATTAAACAAGGATCTAACGAGCATGTAACAGATTACGTCTTGCGATAAAAGAACAACTTAGCTAAGATGTCTAATGTACTTACGGACTTTGAACTTCAAGATCTATTTATCCAACATCTATTACCACCTCTATAAGAGAGTGTCATCTTTGAGACATTTCCATCTTTCGATCATTTATGTCATACTCTTAAGCTACGTGAAAGTAAACTATTATTTATGGGTAAGCTTAAGTATCAAGAGCAGACTTCATCTTCTACGCGCTTTCAAAGTAAATCATCTTTTAAGCCATCTACTAAGCCCATTGAATCTAAAACAATTTTCAAAATTGTTACTACTCCTGAGAAGCTTCAATGACAACCACCAAAGCGTACATTTACAAAAATTTATGTCGCACCACATCTTCTATTGCCACAACTTGTTGACAGTAATCTTATTACGCTTCCTCCTCTACTTAATCTCGATCCATATCACCCTAAAGGACGTAATTATAATGAAAATTTTAGATGTGAATATCATCAATGTGTTAGGCATTCCATTGATCAATGTTTCAAACTATGACATCTTATTCATAATCTCATTGATAATAATGTAATTAAGCTTATTAAGCCTACGACGTCTACACCGGTTAATGAAAATCATAAGCTGAATATATTCAACAATCCTCTTCCTAAGCATAACAAGCAAACGACTGATTCTTTAGTTAATCATACATATCGTGCAATGCCTCCTCCCTCATCGAGGGATCTTGATTTTCTAGTTTCTCACGTTGATGCATCTTCAATGCTCATTGCATTATCTGATCATGATTATCATGAAACATTCTTTTTTGATACATTACACATCAATACTTCTATCAAATCTTATGATATTAACAATACCATGATCAACTCATCGTCTCCCCTTTGTGTTTGTTTTATTGCGCTCCTTATTGTTATCAATTTTCCACTCTCAAAAATTTCATATCCAGTTCCTAAATCTTACGGTTATGTCAAGCTTCCAGTCACAGTTGGTCCTCTTACCATGTTTGTGCCTTTTCTTGTGGTACCTTTAGTCAAAGGTTGTGACATGCTCTTAGGTCTTCCCTGTCTCTATACTACTCAAGCCATAATTTCTATGCATCACTTGTGTCTAAAGCTCATTCACAACAAACAAGTCATTACTATCAACAGTGTTCCACCATGCACACCATGGCTACAGCATCCTATTGAGGTTGTTATTACACTCACTAGGGTATCTAGGTCCCCTGGACCTCCCAAATCTAAAATGCAATCTAATCATATCTCTCTTGTTCGCACATGACTTACTTCGTCTCATCGGTCTACTAGTCCATCTCATAAGTCTAGGTCTATTACTCGGGCGACTCCTTCACATAGGTATGCATTACCTCCTTAGTTCCTTTTACATAGGTTTTCATCACCTTTGCGCTCTCCTTTACATAGGTTTTCATCACCTCTGTGCTCTCCTTCAGATAGTTGTTCATCACCTCTACTATCTCCTTCATATAAGTGTCCATCACCTCATAGATCTCATATACATAGATCTCACTCACCGTTGCATCATTGGTTTCATAAATCACCGATTTCAGAGCATGGTCACATGCCTATATCATAGAAAGCATCGGGTGGAGGGCCCTCACCCATCACTTTCATTAGATAACATACTTATTATCATACACTTATGGGGCATCATGCTTATTTCCCCCTTCTAGCATTGTCAAGTGTAACACAATTTTACTATGTCACTTCATGCTTTAGATCTAGTAATTTGCACTCGTCTTACCCATTTTGATACACTGGTAACTTCATTACCCTATAACACACTCTCGTGTTACGGTTCACACTTGACTGTTGAGGGCATGCTCTATTCATGAACCTCACATCATACATACTACACATTTCACAGTCGGTGTATCAACGACACATCTTTTCTCACACATTGTCACTACCTGATGACGTAATCTAGTTCCACAATTCATAATCAACTATTGAGGGTCTAAATATGAAATTTAACTCACCACACTCACTCACTCTCTATGTTATATGCTTCATCGATCTATCTTTTTAGTGCACAATTCAAACCATTTCTCGATGACGCACTCTTGTTATATGGTTCATTTATAAATGAACCTCATCTCATGTATACTCATTTACATTCTCTTAGGGGACACACTGCTCCTATCACACTCACTTTGCATTCCATTCCACCTCACTCACTCACAACATGTTACATATCTTGGTTACATCTATTCTTGCTTGCTTATACTAGTTACATGTACACTTTGTTTTCATGCTAGATAGATATTGCGTATGTCATTATCTTTTTTATATACACATACTTGTTCATTTTCTTTCTAGTTGTGAATGCAGAATGTATACATATCTTTACATGTAACATGGATGCTTGGCATTGTACCTATTACCAGTCCCACAAATGCTCCTGGGGGAATATACTTTTGTAAACATGACAGGTGTTCTTGTTTCATTTTATACTACTTCATCTGTTTACTAGCACACTATTATATTGGATCATATATACTTTGACATATTTTTTTATCTTTCTAAGATGCTAACAGGACTTCATGTGTAATATTTGCTTTTTAGGAACTATTTGTCACCATGGTTGTCTGTTACTTTGCTTGTTATTTTTTGGCATTGTTTGCCATTGTAATGTCATTATTTGTGGGATTTTCCCTTTGTCTTATGTGCACACTTGCATGCTTTTGGCCACTTCGGCCTTGATTGGCTTGCGACATTGTGAGTGATGTCCCATGTTTGAAACCCACTTTTTGTGGTCTACATTGTCTTCTTGCTTGCTACATTACATTTTGTCTTTCCCATTCATATTTTTATTGTTTTGACTAACACATATTTCCAGCCACTTTGTTTATGTGTGCCTTGGTTTCTACCAAGCACATTGCCTCCCCTTACAGGCCTACAATTTTAGATCAACTTCTGGTCCTCTCCTTTGGGCCGCATACTCCTAGTGACGTCACATGCACCTCAAATGAGGGGGGCATACATTGGGTGAAATAGTCACCCCATTCAACAGTTCACAGTCACAGTATAACATAGTTCAATATAGGTACAACACAGTCTACAATATCATAAACGGCCCAGAATCTGATTTGGATCTTTAGCACAACACAAATGCCAACACCCATATACAAACATGAGTGCCCCTAACCCTTCCTGGGTGCCTATGACCAGGGGCATTTACAAAAAATTTCTCATATCACCATGGTTCATAACAGTCTAAAGAGTAGTTTTCTTAGTACTTGCACAATCCTCTAGTAATCAACATGCATGTTATCTCCATTTTTTCTATTTGTGTTGGATCAAATTGGATCAAATTTTAACAAAGCAGGATCACATAATCTGCAGTGGTGTATAAATCATCGGGAAGTAGTTAGGGTTAAAGAATAACACTAGACATTTCTCCCTAATACTTCTTCTATCGTGGCGTGAGATCACCTAAAAAACTCACTCTTCTACAATGTCTCAAGACACTTTCTATCCTTTTCACCCGTCACAGATCACGTGCACATTTTCCTTTTCAAAATTTTACATACTTTTGCATACTTTTCATATACTTGGATTGAATTTTCACATATACATGACTTTGAATACTCTTTTACTCTTCTCTTTTGCAGGTTTGTCCTTATGGGAAAAAATGGTCACATCATTTAGCACAAATGACAATGATAACAAGTACAATGTGACATAACACATAAACTTTCACCCCTAGGGTCACTTCCTCTTCTATCACTTTCACGCTTCATTTTTATCACTCCATGATTTTCCTTGTCTCCTCGGCATGCTTTCACCATGGATCTACATGGTTATCAAGTACACATATTCTATCTACTTTAAGTTATTGAGTATTCACTCAACAACATAAAGTGGGGGAAAATGTAGACACTAAATCACGCACTTTGGGTACATTTCTAGGTCTTAGTCACAAATTACTATTCATATGATTCATAAGTGAGAAAACTAGTAATTAACGATTGTCTTTGGCCTTTTGTCTTTGTTCATGTCTTCTTCTTGGCCTTTTACTCCCCACAACCCAATCGATTCTCCATTGTTTCATCTTTTATCACTCTAGACACCAACTCCCAGTCAAGATGCCAACACTTATATGCCCTCGTCCTTTTGGGCACCTCGACCTATTTGTTTCTTGCTCACCCCTTTTGGGCCTATTTTATCTTATGGGTTGGCCTTTTAGTCATTGATTGAAAAATTCAAACAAGGGAATCATATAAATATAAAGCTATGTGACCATAATAATGGACCAAGTTCTAATAATATACTATCACCACCTAAGGTTTCATCAAAAGGCATTCCAAGAGCATCAAACATCCATATAGATTATGTTATCCAATTTTTCACGCAGGTCAAAATTGGACAACGAGGTCCTATTAGGATCAAATTATGACATTGGTCACAGGGGCCCATTTCTGGTCATCACGGAGATAAAATAATTAAAATAATTAATAAATTGATAAGTGAGCTCACTTATCTTTAAACATGATCAACTCGAAGCCCAACTCGGGCTCAACTTAGTTACCAGCTTGGTTAGGGTGCTTGGTGTGTAGCTCGATGGTAGGAAGGGGTTGGCCATTTTTATGAAAACATAATGAGGTGATGTTGATTCTTTCATGAACTCGATCAAGTTGGTGTAGTCAACTCAGAAGGTAACTCGGGCTAGGTGGAGTCGCTTCAATATAGAGCTCGGCTTGGTAGGAAATGATTCACCGAGGTAGAGGTAGGATGGCTCGATAGTCATCCAAAGGAGCCAACTCGGCTATAATAATATTATGAAGGACAAAGCTCAGGAGTTGTGCCTTGGAGGCTTGCATGATGAAGCTCAAAATGTTAAGGGTATAGCTCACTGGGAGCTCGAGACCTATGTCGTGGTTTTCTCGAAGGTAGAGTACATGTAGTCAACTCAGAAGGTTGAGCTAATGGTATAACTCAGGTAGCACATAGTAGGTCGCTCGATGACAGACTATGGCGGAATAATGTTGGGCCAATACGATGGAAAAGATGACATGAGCTCGAGAAAATGCATGAGTTGATAGTGGGGAGTGGCTCGTGGTAAGGTTAAAAGATGAGTTGGAGTGACATGGCAAGAAATATTCACGTTGCCGAGGAAATTGGAGGAGCTCATTGGAGTTTCGATGGTTGCGGCCATGGTGGGAACATTGGGATGGCAAGCCATTATGAGATTTCCGCCAGTGGGAGAAATTCATCCTGATTTCCAAGTGGGAATAACAATGACGGTGAGCCAAGAGACAAGTCCTACCAAAGAAACGTGCCAAACCGAGACTGAGTCAAATTCCAAAGCATCTGGTTAGTGCGTAGAGGTAGAATAATGTTTAACGAACCTAGTGAGTCAGGGGGAGTCTGAGTCCATCTCTGAGTTATCGAGTGAGTCATCTGGGGGTAGGTTTCATGAAAGATAATGAGGAGGAGCTTGCTCATAGATGATTGATAGGTTTATTGCCGATTTGTTTGGTCATTGAATGTGTAGAAGAATAGTACAAAGCATCCATGAAGACTTTATGCCCAGGTTTGAGAAATTCATATATCATCGAAGTAGAGGGTAGGAAAGAACGCGGCACATTCCAAGGAACAAGAGCTCATAGGAGAGCTCAGTGTCTAATAATGGAGGAATCTCACATATGACTCATGTATGGGAACAACGAGCTCATGAAGGCTAGAGACAAAAGGAATCAATGGCTCATATAGAAGGGTTCAGCAAAGACAGAGGTCTGCCACAGTGCTCAGTTTGATACACGAGAACTTGGTAAACTAGTTAGCGGCTCAGTTCGATGAGTGAATTCATTGAGATTGGCTCAATGAGTCACAGTACATCGAGGAACTCAAACTACAATGGCTCATTTAGAGCTTGATGGAGCTCAAAATTGTGGTGAGTCAGGTCATCACGAGGATAAGCTCGGTTACATAGAAGGAGCTCAAAGCTTGTACAACCGAATTAAGCTCATCGAGCTAAATGGAAGGTATTCTACTTGTGTGGTGTCTATATCTATCGTGTGGAGGAAACAAATCACTTGAGAAAGCTAAGTGTTGAGCCTATTTGTAGGATGAACTTACACTCAGAGTGGAATGAGCATGGATGTCAACTAAGTTGTGAGAGAGGCACTGTTAGGAGGTCGAGTGGAGAACTTGTGAACACCGTGGGAAAGTACATCATGATGGCGTGAGGTAAAATTGAACTCTTCATCTATGCTGAGTTGAGAACAACAAAAGATAAAACCAAAATACTCACCATAGAGGGAAGTCATGAGATCGAAGAAGTTCAGGCCAAGTCGAAGGATGCCACAAAATTACAGAGCTACTCAACCAAAATTAGATTGAGATTATCTTGAAATGTGTATGAGCTCTGTAAGAGCCAAAGTGGATGTAATGGCGAAGATGGTGAGCCGAGGTACTCACAGATGTCGGTATTGTTAAGCTAAGTAGAATGGAGGATCATGTAATGGAGATGCGTGGAGCTCGTTGCATGACGGGGCTTAGACGGATTACACTCAACAAGTGGCTCAAAAACAGACTAGGTAGCTCAACTCGGGGGAGGATGTTTTTATTAATATCTTGGTTGATACATATTGTAAACATGCCATGTGAAGATAACTGTGAAAATCTTGTGAGATGCACAAGAATCCTAACTCGGTGTGCAAAAATAAAAGAAATATCGATGTGGAGAGTGTGGCGTTGATGGACCAATCTTCAAGGAGTCAGTTGAGCAAGATGTTTGGAGCCAACTTAGGGGCACAAGGTGAGCTTGTGGTGATTCAACACTAGTCGGAGAAGGTGAAGATTACTTCACTATAACCACGTTGAGTTATGAAGTCTTGATGTCTAAGCATCAGTTGATATTCTTGATGTAAAGGTTGAGCTGAAGATGGGTCACCGAAGAGACTCGAAGCATGAGAAAATGAGTTTCATACGAGCTCGTGTGGGTTGAATTTGGTTTTAGTGAATTATGTAGGATGTGGTAGGGGGTCATGTTATCACGCAAGTGGGGATTCATCAAGTTTGATTTTACCCAATTCGTAGAATATGAGCATCCAAGTCATTTCCTAAGCTCGACAGAATAAACAAAGGAGCTCAGTCGGTGTTAGTAGAAGGAGTCAAGGGTCGAGATCAACTCAGGATGATCCGAGTTGTTGGATGATTCACTCAAAAATAAGCATTAGAAGCGAGCCAACTCGATGGTGCGGGGAGAGTTGAAGCTTGTTGGTCACATTACATTCGATAGGCTCGGGATGAGCTATAAGTCATCACAGGTGATCATAGAAAAGGAAGGACGTGCGACGAGTTCTAACCTGAATCGAGCCGACATGGTGATGAACTTGATATCACATAGGAGGTTAAGGATGCATAGGCAATATTAGGGTTCAATCTCATAGATCGGCTCTAGGGTCAATAAGTGAAGTGAGGTACATCTGGGTTTGACTCTTTTTTCCCGCAGGAAGTCAGGAGGTGGATGTAACTCAGGTATCCAAGTAGATGCTGAGTTTTGGCACATTAACAAAGTATCTTGGGGTGTTTGAATGTTAGAATGTGTAGTATGAAATTCATAAGGCCAAGGTGACACTGTGGGAGCTGAGTCATTTTCAAAGTGGAATTGGTGAGTTCTTAAATGGTGCAGGGTGGTCGATTTCATAGAACCAAACTCACGGCTCGAAGGTGAAATAGCTCGTAGTGAGCCAATACAAAGTGAGCTTTGGGTATTTGTGCTCTACGCAAGGGTGAGGAGTTTGAAAATGGGCTTGATGTGGATGTTGAGATACAAATCCTCGACGCAGATGAAGGTGAGCTTAGGGTTGAGCTCGGTATCAATCTCGCGTGAGGATGACCCATCCTCGTGCGTGGAGATTTCTCAGGGTCTATAAGGAAGGCCATTCACGCTCTACATGAGAAAGAGAGGTTGAATTGAAAGTCATCAGGGTGGAGGATCTTTTTTAGGAAATCAAGCAGCTCAGTTAATGTAATGACGGTGGAGGAATTTGGTGAACCAACTCGATGAGTTGGCTCGACGAGCTAACCATCGAGGTGGGATCTTTTTTGGCTTATTCACAAAGAGACCCCCTTCAATGCAAATCGGTTTTAGGGGGTCACACCTGATTTTAATTAAATTAATATTTGTATTTAAATATTTCATTAATAATATTTATTATTATTATTAGTAAAATATTCTTTTAATAAATTGAGAAGATTAGGTCAACATGTAATTAATGAAACATGATGGAACCTTCTCAAGTGGTTCAACCAACTGTAATAAATACATCATGTACCTTCAATTTAGGAAGATAATTTATGACTTCTCTCTCTCACACAACTTCTTCTATAAATGTAAGTTGGAAGCTCATTCCAACAGTTTGGACAAGTTGGACTTCTGAGACAAGTGTATAGTTTTTCAAGAAACCTCCTTCTTCTAGAAGTTGTCCTTGTATGTTGAGGGAACTTTCAAGCCTCCTTTCAAGACTATAATGGAAACCATTACCTCTTCTGAATGTATGATGCATTGTGCATGTTATTGAAATAATAAAAGTGTGTGTTTTGTGACTAATCTTAGTCCTTTCATCCTTCTATACTTCTTTGTGGCTTTCTCATTCTTGTAGGTACACTGTGCAAGTTTAAGTTCTATTGTAGGTTCTTGGAGTTTTGAGCTTATCAAGTGGTGGAGTATTGCATGTAGTTGAGTTGTGGTGCTTGTTCACCCTTCTCAAGTTCATCCTTCTTCACTGGAAGACTAATAATTTGTTTTGTCTGATCGAGTTTAACAAAGGGAACACATGCTTCCTAGTTTGTGGTATTTTGTACCCTCTCTAATTTGTAGTAGGTGAAGTTGACTTGTGGTGCATACACCCTCTTCAAATCAACCATTCTTGAGTCTAGAAACACACTTTATTTGGTGCATCACCATCCCTAGTATAGTTTCATTTCTTGCAAATATCTTTCCCTAAAACCCATGAAAATGTTAGCATAGGACTAAATTACTATTTTATTGCATTATGAGTAGTATAACACTTAGTTTAGGAAGAGGAATCTATCCTTCTGCGGAGGTTCATCTCGAGCCCAAGTCCCATAGTTTGAGAGGTGATCCCATGTGCCCTAATCACACCGAATGTCCTGTTCACATTCTTACAATTCAGAGGGTGCATTGATTTGGCAACAACAACTTCATTAAAGGGAAAAGGGACTACTGATTCTGTATACACTTCATAGGAGGGGAATTTAATTTTGACATCCACACATCTACCTACATTTATACATCTAGATATTTCTCACTATTCAAGTGCATCTGATATAAGAGCCACCTAGGGCACGATTTTAGACACACACACGTAAAACTACATGGATTTTGAAATGTAGTACAACACTCACTTGTAAGTTCACTCTTTTGGGTGATTTCCGTGCTTAGTCTGAATCCCCATTTGCATCTTTTTCTTTTTAGGATTTGATGTGTTTTGGGGTTTTGCAGGTGCTCTTTCTCTTTGCAAGTTACATGTGAATTATGCGGGCATAGTGTGACACATAGGTGATGAACAATGAAGGGCAGTGACATTGAAGTAAAGCATAAGAAATCGATTTTTGATTATTTTGGCAGTCATGGGTGCCCAACTATGGTCTATAGTGCCCAGGTGCCCCTAACCTGATCCAGGTGCCTCAATCCAACTTATTCAGGCAATTTTGTAAAAAACAAGTTGTACGGTTGCGACAGATTCCTCCTCTTGTTCAACAGTTGTCCAGGTCAACATACTTCAACATTAATTACGAAATCAACTAAGTATTATATCCTTCACTTGAACTTATGGTTTTCAATTTTATCTAGCTTATTACTCAGTTCAGCTCTGTACTTTATTACTTATCTATTGTGTTGTGACTTTGCAATTAGATTTAATATTCATATTTTATTAAATTAGAAACAACGCTAATAGTAATTTTTTCTTCAATGGGCTTAGGAGATGGCTTGAAATTAGATTTTCCTTGAAACTGATTAGAAGATGAAGCCTGATCATGATATTTGAGCTTGCCCATAGATAATAGTTTACTTTCGTGTAACTTAAGAGTATGGCATAATTGATCAAATGATGGAGAGGTCTCAAAGATGATGTTATCTTGCAATAGATACAAAAGAATTTGGAAAAAATATCTTGTAATTCAGAATCTGTGAGTACATTAGACATCTTAGCTAAGTTGTTCTTATATCGTAACACATACTCCAGTAGATGCTCATTAGATCCTTGTTAGATTTTTACAAGTTGAGCATCGGATATTTTAGAATCGATGTTGATTAAAAATGTGCAAGAAAAGCATCGAATAAATGTGTAAATAATGTTATCGAATGAATAGGTAGATCATAGAACCAATGCATAACATAGTATTGGAGACTCTGTGGAAATAACTAAGCTAATAATGTATGATCATCCACATAATCTAGACATGCCACATGAAAATCTCAGAGGTGCTCTTGATGGTCATCATGGCCATTGAAGGTGGGCAGCTTAAGAGTGACGAAGTTTAGAGGAAGTGTAGAAATGGAAATGGTAGGTGCAAAAGGAGTGTGGAGGAGTAAGGCAGAATCAAGAGATGGAGATGCACAATAAGTAGCTTGCTGAAATTGAAGTATTTGAACCTGGAGATCATGATAGAGAGAGGTTAGGTCTTGAGTGCTAATAGAAGAGACTTGGTGTGTATGAGAAACAAGAGGTAGAGTGAAGTGGTTGGTAGGAGTAGGAATAGATACGGGAATAATAGAAGTAGGTGGAAGGGTGAAATTAGGGGGTTGAGTAGAAATAGGTATATAAGTGGAAGCATGTGTAGGAATATTAAGCTCAACAAGATTGGTGGCCTCCTCATGATAAAAAAATAAGAGAAAATCTAGATCTTGCTGATGTTCAACAAGATGAGCATTGAGATCATGAAGGTCTTCATCAGTAAAAGGTGTATGAGTGTCAGCCATGATAAAAAGATAAAAAAATATGTAGAAGTAAGGTTGGGTTCGAGTGATGGGTTCACCAAATGATTTAACAAAAATAGAATTATATGTTAAACCCTAATTGTATTGTCATGTATGATAAATAAATATTAAAGTATAGATTTGACACAAGCAATAAGAAAGTAAAATGTAAAACCCTAAGTGTGAGAGAGAGTAAAATACTTAGCTTATTTGTGTTTGCTCCTGGAACTAATCTGGACTAGAAAATTGATGAATAAGAAGAATAAACCGTCGCAACTAGGCACTGTAAAATCTAGATTTTTCGGATAAGCCTGGACTAGGTCAGGGGTGCCTAGGTGTCAGAGTCTACTATTGGGTGCTCATGACTGCGTAGGAGCTCGAAACTTGATTTTTTGGTGTCGCATAAATGTCACTTATAATCGATATTTGTCGCCTATATGTTGTTGGATGATCGTTGAACATGCATGTAACTTGCAAAAATATATTCACCTATAAAATCCTCAAACTAAATCAAATCACAAAAAAGAAAAGATGCAATATGGGTAGTTGGATTGATCCCATCACTTGATTGAGTTAACTTATGACTTAGTGTTGCACTACATCTTAGACTCCATGTAGTTCTTGTGTGTGTGTGTGTGTGTGTGATAGAATCGTGCCCTAGGAAGCACTTGTGCAAGTGCACTTGATAACAAGTGATAACTAGATGTACCAATGTAAATAGATGTGTGGATGGAAATATGAACTTCCCCTTCCTATGAAGTGCATGTAGGAAATGCAGTCCCTTGTCCCTTGTATGGATGCCTATGATGCTCTTAGATGCCTTTGGATGCAACCTCAGGTGATGATAATAGATTCTTAGAGATTGGTCCTTTATTTTGATCACATAACTTTGCATTTATATGATTCCCTTGGTTGAATTTTGTAATTGACAACTAGAAGGCTGACCCATAAGAAAACAAGATTCCCAAAAGATAAAAGAAACCCAAAAAGAGTGAGTAAGATAGAAAAGGGTCAGGGATGCCTAGAGGGGATGAGGACGCTTGAGCGCTGGCATCCTAACTAGGCACTGGTGTCCGAATTCATAAAATATAAACAAGTAAAGCACCCAATAGGCTGTAGGGTGTAAAAAACTAGAAATAAGACAAGAAACAAAGTAAAGAGGCCAAAGATAATTAGAAATTACTAGTTTTCTCACTTAGGAATCATATGAATGCAAGTATGCTTTTTGGACTTAGAAATGTACCCAAGTGCATGATTTTGTGTCTACAACAAGGGATAAGGGTTGTATTGGTCTGCATACACAACAAAGGAGGGGATTTCATTCTATTCCATTACACACATTCTGCATATTTGACAATCTATATCCAACTTGCTATCATTGTGCACCTTGCAAGAGGGAAACCTAGGGCATGAAACACACACACACACACATAAAGAAGTACATGGATTCTAAGATGTAGTGTAGTGCTCGGTTGTAAGTTCAATTTTCAGGTGACCTTCGAGGTCGATCCAAATCCCCATTCTACATATTTTTTTATTATATTTGATGTGGTTTGTGGACATGTGCATATAGTCCTATGTTTTGCATATTACATGTATGAATGATGATCTAACAATGAAACTAGAGCGACAAAGAGTATATAACAACAAAGATCTTCCAACCCAGAAAAGATCAAATTCCTAGCATCTGAGTAGACACAGGCACCCAGATCAGTCACTAATGCTCGGGGCACTCCTGTCCTCCCATGGGCATGTCTACCTACACATTTCTAGGGTTCCAAACCCTCATCGAGTGTTGACAACATTGTTTCTAGCCTATTCCAGTAAATACACAGTCCTGATCATTCCCGGGTTTAATAGAATCAACTAAGTCATCTTTCCTCTCTCATTTGCTTAGGGTATTACATCTTTGAATGCTTATTGCTTGCACATTACTATAGTTTATCACCTAAACATTATTTGTTACAGTAGTTACTCTAAATTTATATTTATTTCAATTTAGATTAAATCATTTGGTGAATGCCAACTCATGATTAACCACTCAAATACTTATTTTTGCCTACTCTATTAGATTTTCCTTTCCCTAACCCCAACCCCTAGTTGTATCAGGGTTCATATTTCAATTTATTGTATATCATACATTTGATCTATATAGTCCTTCCTAGGGTTTCATCCTTAGGCCTATCCTCTGGGTCACTTTATAGGGTTCTTATTTTGCACATTACCTCTTCTTTCATATCATGACCTCTCAAGTTCCTCAAGTATCCTTGTATCAATCACTACAAAAACACCCAATTTGTAAATATGCTCTTATAAATGTCATACATACAATGTACCTCCTTCACGACATGCTACCTTCACAAATAAGTGCAATTTTCAATTATCTCTCTAACCCTCATATTAGTCATGATAACATAACTAATCAATCCATCTTTGAGTCAATTCAAGCTTTACACCTTCTTTTTCAAAATAAATTTCAAGCTATGGAAACTAGATTATATCCCTCATAAATGAAATCTAACATCTTAAGGATGCTTCCCATGCCCATGCTATTTATTCTTCTACACATCATCCTAATCCCTTGTCTACTACATGTGCTCATACAAACAAAGTCAAGGTCTTCACACACCAAGCACCTCTCAAGTTTGATCGAAATGTAAGGCAACATGATATTCTCTCTGAGCTCCTCAATCACCAGTTCATCACCTTACCACCTGCTCATTATTACCATCCTTATCATCTTACAAAATATAAAGGTCACCCATTTTACAATTATAATAGAATTAATGAATATCATGACAATGATTTTTTATGCTTTGGAACAAAGAATCGAGAAACAGGAGCATTAAGGCCTCATTTCATTTATTATACAATATTTTGCCACATGCTCATGTCCAATTACCAAACCCAAAAACTCTTCGAAACAATTGATCCAAACCTATTATATGGTCTTTTGTTCTTATCATATGACTTTAAGTTATTCTTAGATGTCATCAATGTTTGGTGTCAAATAAATGACATAGAGAGTAAACTCGTGTGTGATTTCAAATTGCTCCCAGAAAATGATAGGAAGGTCATAAATACTTGTGATCATATGTGTTTAGCCTCATATAGTCATCTACAAGCAGAGACAACTTGGAAATAAACATATTAGAAGAAAGAAGAGCCTGATAATGATTGAAAATATGTAAAATGTGATTGAATGATTAAAATATAGGAATCATTTGTGATTTAATGTGGTCTCTAGAGGATCTCCATACATCTGAAAAAAATGAGGTAGAAAAATTCGTCCCGGAACTCCCTGGGATAGGTCGCAGAATGGTCAATTTTTGTCAAATTGTCTGGTTAGCAACGACCTTCTTCACTCCCCTGGTTTGGATGGAGCGCCTGGAAATTCGGCGGGCCCTAGTAGATCTGATTATTTTTCACCCATATCGGGTCCCAGTTTGGTCCCTTTGATTTTGTCTTCAAGTGATTGTTTGGGGAGTGCTCCAGAAATTGAAGACTTGGAGACCACAGATTTCATGATAGTCTCTCTGGAAAGTTCTGTCAACCTCGATTCTTAGCTGCACCTTCTTGATCAGTGGACCATCATCGCTAAGTTTATGGATCATCACCTTTTGGCTAATAGAATCCACGCTTGGTGCGATACCCAATGGGGTAGCGGTCTCCACATCAGATTCTTGGACAAAGGATTCTTCCTTGTCATTTTTCATAGCCAATCTCAAAGGGACGATTCCCTTGAGAGGAAAGATTTTTTGCTTCTCGATTCAGGGCTTCTTATTTGTAGGTGGTCGGCTCATTTCAATCCAGATCTCACTAATATGGAAGGTTTTCATGTTTGGATTCATCTTTATTCCCTCCCTAGTGAGTACTGGTCCCCATCTTCTCTTTCACAATTTTTTTCCAGTTTGGGGCATGTCATCCATATTGACCCTGTGACACTTGAAGGATCCCTTTCTTCTTTCACCAGGGTTTTTTTTTCTGTTGACATCTTTAAAAAATTGCAAGATTGGATTGTGATTCTCTCCCCCAGTGGAAAATGGGTTCAGAAGGTCGACTATTAGACCATTTCAAACTATTGTTTCCAATGTAAACAACCTAGTCACTTTTAGAAAGCATGTAAAGCTCCTCCCTCATCATGGCTGGCTGTTTGGCAGAAGAAGACTTCACCATCTCAGGCCTCTGTGGACTTGGATCCTCTTCCTCCTTCCAAGTCCTTCTGTCCCCCTCCACCTATTGAGGAAAATATTCTTCCTTTGGAACCCTTAAATCTTGATCCCAACACTATCTCCCTTGTCAAAGAGACGACCTCGGTGGTTTAGGACTCAACACGAATCCTCTCCTTATTCCAAGAAGGTATTGCTCTGGGTCTTGGCTTGGATGTAGCCTCCCTAGAAAATTGGGTTGGTCATAAAGAAGAGTACCTCAATGCTTCTAAGGAGGTTGTTGTGGAGGAGTTTGTCCAATCAGAAGAAGAAGGTGAGATTTTGAAATCTAGTCATGGTATTCTTCTTACTCCCCCTATTCATAATTTGAATCTTGGTCCGAAATCTCCTATTGGTCGGCCCTCCAAATCTCATTCTTCTTTAAAAGAGGTGGTTTCTGGTAATTAATCTTAGCTAGGCTCTTTTTTCTCTATTTCAAGTAAGAGAGGCAAGTCCTCTTTGAATAAAAGATGAATATCCTTTCTTGGAATGTTAGAGGCCTTAACGCCCCTAACAAACAACATCTACTTAGGCGCTATGTCACCGATATGAACATTTCCATTTATTTTCTCCAAGAGACCAAGATGTCCATCGTGGCCTACTTAGAGGGATGGTTTCGGAGTTGGCATGGCTGGGAAGGTTTCTTCATCAACTCGGAAGGAGCCTCTGGTGGGTTGGGCCTTCTCTGGAAATCCAATTCCTATGGTATGGTTCTCCTTTCTTCTCATTCCAATTTCCAATGGTGCCAGGTCAATTTAAAGCATTCCGATGAGGCTTTCTTCCTGTGCAATGTTTATGGTCTGAATAATCCCATTAAAAAATGGGAAACTTGGCTTAAAATCCAAGGATTCTTTGAGCTACCTTCCAGATCTTAAAATTATTGTTGCAGGGGATTTTAATGCTACCATCTCTGACCTTGATAAACGTAGTGGCATCTGTTGGCAACCTCGTTCCCAATATGATTTCATTTCCTTTGTTCATTCCTCTAAGCTAGTGGATCTGGAACCGCACTCTGGGTGGTTCACCTAGAATAATCGTCACCCAGGTTTTGAAAACTTGGTGGTTAGACTAGATAGATTCCTGATTTCAAAATCATGGCTTCAACAAAACTTCCTTCTACAAAGCATAGTCACCCCCCTTTCTAGATCTGACCATAAATTTTGATCTCCCCCCTCAGCGTTCGCTATTTAAGTTTGAGAGCATGTGGATGCAGGACCCCTCTCTCAAACCATTGATCAAATCTTGTTGGGACTCCTTCATCGTGAATGGCACCAAAATGTTCATTCTCTCAAAAAATCTCTCCCAGCTTAAAGATAAATTATTAGCTTGGAATTCTTTCTCCTTTAAAAATATCTTTTAGGAAAATCTTAGAGTTGAGAAATCCATTCGTTCTCTTAATGATCAGGTTCTTAGATTTGGTATGCGGCAAGAAGATTTTCATCTTAAAAAGCTCCTTCTCAGTGAAATGGGGGATCTCTTATTGAAGGAAGTATCTTTTTGGTGTCAAAAATCAAGGGAAATTTGGTTAAAAGATGGTGATAAGAATACTAAATTCTTTCATGCTTCGGTTAAAGCTAGGAGAAACTCAAACTATATTTCCTCCATCAAGTTGTCCGATGATACATTGCTTTCATCTCAACCTTTGATTAAATTGTAGGCAGTTTCCTTTTTCCACAAGCTCTTAACCGAAGAAATGCACTCTTCTTTGGCCACTCAATCTCCTTTACTGGATCAAATTCCCAAGATGATATTAGAGGCAGATAATGCACGACTATCTTCCCCTTTCTCTTTAGAGGATGTTCATAAAATTGTCTTCTCTTTGGCTCAAGACAAAGCCCCTGGTCCAGACGGATTCCATGCTACCTTTTTCCAATATTTTTGGGATGTTATTGGAACCACGGTTTTGAAAGTAGTGGAAGAATCTCGATCTTCTGGTAAAATCCTTGATTCTCTCAATCAAAATTTCATCTGTATGTTCCCCAAAAAATCCCCCACTGACAAGTTTGATGATTTTCACCCCATCTCCCTTTGTAATACTTCATATAAGATCATCTCCAAAGTTATCACCTCTCACATCTGCCCCCTTCTTAGTTCATTAGTCTTGGAAGAGAAAAGTGGCTTTCTTCTTGGCAGATCCATCTCTAATGGGGTAATAATCTCTCATGAACTTATTCATACCTTACAGCTCTCCTCGCGCCCCAAGATGATGATTAAGCTGGATTACAGTAAAGCTTATGATCGTATTAATTGGAGATTCCTTCTTAAATCTCTTCAGGCTTTGGGCTTCTGCAAGCTTTTTTGTCAATGGATTTTCAATTGCATCTCCTCTCCTCACTTCTTGGTTTTGGTGAATGGATCTGCTGAAGGTTTCTTTCAGAGCAGAAGGGGTCTTAGGCAAGGAGATCCTTTATCTTCCTTCCTCTTTATCTTGGTTGCAGAAGCTCTGAGTCGTTGTATTAAGTTAGCTGTTGCTTCTGGTTCTCTTTCAGGCCTTTAAATTTCCTCCAGCTTGCCCTCTCTCACTCATCAATAGTTTGCTGAAGACACCTTCCTTTTTGGTTTTGCCACTTTTCCATAAGCCCGTGCTCTATCCAATATCCTAAATTCCTATTCCAATGCTATTGGCTAGGTAATTAATTTCTATAAATCCGTTATCTTCTTCTTTAATGTTTCTCCTCGGTTGCAGTGTAGGATTCTAGTGATCCTTAGTTTATCTGGGTATCCACTTATTCTCTAGAGTAGGCAAAGAAAGCATATGGAATGATCTTCTTCAGTCCCTTTCGGCTAGACTGCAAGCCTAGAGAGGGAAATGACTCTCATTGGCGGATAGATTACTTCTGATTAAGTCAGTTCTTTATGGTCTCCCGGTTTATATGTTATTTGTTTTGGCTCTTCCAAATTTGGTTTTGTTGAAATTTGAAAAGGTTTTCAGAAATTTCCTTTGGTAGGGGAACAACGAAGACCAAAAATTTCATTTGGTCAAATGGGAAGTGGTTAAATCACCCATCTCTTTGGGCGGCTTGGGGATTGTGGATTTAGCACTTCATAATACCGCCTTGGGCACTAAATTGGTCTGGAACTTCATCACTTTCCCTCACAGGTTGGCACATCAGGTTCTCTCTCATAAATATTTGGAGGCTAGTAGGCTGGAGCTTCTTCTTTCTTGCGAGGATCTCCCTAAAGGTTCCTATATATGGAACTTCATGCGCAAATGCAAATCTTTAATCACGGATTCGGTATCTTGGTATGTTAATAATGGTTCTCAGGTTAACTTTTGGGAGGATGGTTGGAACAGGTGCCCTCCTCTTAATTTGGTCTCTTCCCTTAATAGAGTTATGAACATTACCAAATTATCTAGGGGTAGTCCTGTTGCGCATTATGGTTCCCATCATCCAGATGGTTCTCCTTCGTGGTAAGAGAAATATCTTTCACAACTGAATGTCCCCACCATGAAGAGCTCTTCTCTATCGGATGAGATTATTATGAGAAGGGTAGCCTTTAAAGACTCTGAGGATCACCTGATTTGGCTCAGATCCATCTCTGGCATTTACTCTGTCAAAGAAGGTTACCGTTTTCTTCTTTCGTAATCCGGTTTTGAAGCCCATCCCAAGCTTGGTTATTGGAAATCCTCTCTCCTTCCCAAAGTGGCGATCTTCAGTTGGCTCATTCTCAAAAACAAAGTTCTTACCCAGATGCGTAGAAGATCCTGGGGTTATGTTGGTCCTTCAAAATGTTTCCTTTGCGGACATGTGGAAGAAGATCTTGATCATCTCTTCCTTTTTTTCCCCTTTGCTAGTCAAGAATGGTATTGGATTTTGGGTAAAATTAACCTCTCCTGGGTCCACTGCAACAATATCAAAGATTCCTTTCTTTCTTGGCCATCTATGGGTTCTAATAGTTCCTTGAGTTATATTTGGAAAGTGGCCCCTTTTCTTCTCCTTTGGCACATTTGGTGGGAGAGAAATCTGCATCTTTTTCATAATCAATTGTGCGCTCTTCCCACCTTCCTGATCAAATTAGAAGTTACCATCTCTGAAATTGTGTCTAAGAATAGCTTGAATAATCCTTCATTATCCTCATTAGATGCTCGAATCATCAAGGCTTTGCCTCTTGTTAAAATCCCAAAACCTAGCTCCATTGTCAAGCACGACCTATCCCAAGTGGAGAAGCTCATTCGCAGGAAATAGGCTTATTAGAGCCCCCCCAAAGGTGTTTGGAAATTGAATTTTGATGGTTCTTCTAGAGGAAATCTGGGCTCTTTCGGGGCTAGATGCATTCTCCGCGATGATGCTGGTATCCTCATTGTGGCGGGATCTTTTCCGCTACACAATTGCTCTCACAACATAGCAGAAGTCTAGGCCCTCTTAGAGGGTGTCAAATTGGCCATCAAAATGGGAGGGGAATCTCTTCTTATTAAGGGGGATTCTCAAATTATTACCTTCACCATCCCAAAGGGTTCTGCCCCTTCCTGGCGCATCAATCCTTTCATTCAGTCCATCCTCTTTTGGCTTGGAAAACTAAAATTATGGAGCATTTGTCACATTTATTGTGAGTCCAACTCAGCAGTAGATCTCTTAGAGGAATTTGAAATTAACTCCCCACACACCACAACTATTTCTTGTGATGCTTCAGCCTGGGAAGGGCTCATGTCAATCATCTCTTTTGAAATATATCTCCTTGTGCTTCACGCCAAGTGATCCTTAAGTATCACATGGTGTTTCTTCTTCTTTGTTTGACTTCGGCCTGTTGTGATTTCTGTTTGCTATCTCCATGGATTTTGTTGGGTTTCTGTTTGTTTCTCTTTGCGGATAGTTATGAGAACTGTCTGAAAATTTTGAGATCGATCGTCACCGGCTGTCGGTCATCTTCTGTCATTCCTCACCCGAGGAAGTTGTAGTGATAGAAATCATCCTGGGGGATTCCTACCGCTTCTACTCTCGGTGCCCCAGGACTGATTCTGATATCACTTCTGCCTTCGTTTCCTTCTACCTCCTCCTCCATCCCGACCCAATTGTTGTCGAGTTTGTAGCGGAAGATGAAATTTATCTAGTTCACAGGGTGGGTCTACATGATCAGTTGGCCGATTTTTCCCTCTCGGATCCATTATTGTGGATTGAAGAGGTTGACAAGATTGCTTTGGGCTTTGGTCGCGGTATTCAATGGATTTTCAGTCAATACCATGATCTAGTTACTTTTGTGCAAAACGTACACCCTTCACTTGATCACCGTTCCCTTCCTTCAATCGACATCAATGCAACTTTATTTTCGGTTAACTTTGTTATCGACAATCTCAACGAGCTGAAAGATCACGCTGGTGCTGCCTTCTCTCTTTTGCTCAGAGCTACCAACGAACGTGCCAGTACGTTCCATGGTTGATTCCTTCGATCCTGTTTGGGTTATCGGAGTCCTTTTGACACAGTTTTCACCTTCGGCTTCTGTGCCTTTCGTTGTCCTCTGTTCTATCTCCTTCCTTCCCTCCTTCCATCCACGTATGTCTTTATACTTTCTTCCATCTCTCTTCCTTCTTCTTCTTCTGCTTTATTGTTGGGTAGGGGCCCTTACCCCTCCGGTTCATAGCTCCGGTCAAAAGCATTAAGTCATAATTTTTTTTTACCAAACCCAAATGGGATCCCAAATATGATCCCTCTATGTCTAGTGAGTATCACAAAATAGTCACTCATGTTCCTTCTCTAGTAATGCAAGAGTTACCACAAGCCTCATATAAGGCCAAACCATCAAAGTAAGAACAAGAGATTCCCTTGCCACAAGTTGAGATCCCACACCAACTTCCTAATATTCCATTTATACTTCCTCCTTTTGATCTAAATAATGGCTATGTTCTTGACTGGGACACATTTCCACATCTGCCACCATGGCATGGTCTATTATGTTGTGGAGCCTATTTTCATGTGTGGAAGTGTAGAATATTGTACACTAAAATTATTGTACACTCTCCACAGTTTTCTCATATGAGCGGGATTTTTGACCCATAGGTTTATGGGACAGTTTTGGCCCATGGTTTTGGTACCCACGATATTGTAAAAATGCTTAAGCAATTGCCTATTTATGTTCTTTTGTGCATATGGTAAGGTTGATGGTACATTGTAGATGTGTGTGAATTCAAGAGAGTTTGTTGAGCATAACTCCAAATAGATTTGGGTATTGTATTAAGAGAGAGGCAACTTGTAATAAAATATGAGCAAGTGATTCTTAGTGGACGTAGCCCAAATTGGGTGAACCATGTTAAATATTGTCTCTATATTGTGTTCTTTTATTTTTTTGCACTTTTGTTTCAGATCTGTAATATTTTCTATATATTATTTTCTACTATTACGATTATGAGTGGGATTGTTCTACATATTTTATCCCTTATTTCCTAACATGGTATCTATCGCATCGTTAGATAGCTCTCCATCACTCACACACTTGGGGAGCATCACACTTTCTCTCCCATCCACTACTACTTGTTGTCTCTATAGTCTACTCATAGCTCATTTACTACACTTCACTCTCTATACCTCATGATAAATCCTTCCTAGTGTCTGATCTCAATCACATCCAATAGCTTTGCCACCCAATGATGCACTCTTGTTCTCAAGGACCATACATGACTATTGAGGGCATTAAATGAACCTCACTTGCACACTTGGGGGTATCACACTTTATTCCCCCCATCATTATTGGTTGTCTTTATCATCTACTCATAGTTTATCTACTACACTCCACACTTTATGCTTCATAATAAATCTTTCCTAGAATTTAATCTCAATTACATACAATACCTTTGTTACCCGATGAAACACTCTTGTTCTAGTTCATATTTAATAGTTGAGGACACAATTCCTGCATGAACCTCACGTCACACACATCTGCTGGAAGGGTAAATGAATTGTAACTGAATTATAGCTGAATTGTAACTAAAACCAAGTGTGTGTAAACTGTTGGAAACTATGATGAACTGAGAAACTTTCTAATTTAGTCCTTAGAACACTAACACTCAGGTGGGACACAAGTTCCCACCGTTCGTGTCTCATACTGGGCGCTAGTGTCTACTTTGTGTTTGTGATCCAAGATTGATCTGGACCACTTTGCAACTGTGTGCATTTACTAATTTTGTACTGTGTTATTTTATTTTGGAGCTCTATGCCGTTGTAAGGGTGATTTGTTCACCTAATGTTCCCCCGTCGTTTGGGGTGTGTGTGATGAATGTAAGAGGATGTGGCCCAAACGAGAGGACAAAAGAGTGGTATGCATATCATATATTGGATACCTATAAAGGGTAGGGAATGTGCATGGTACAAACTAAGGAATATGTAAATAATATAGGATAGAAACAAGTGTTAGTGTAAAAGAGATAACATGCAATAGAATACAATCTATCAAGCAACTATGAAGACAAGATAAACCATGAAAAGTGGGTTGTATACATGGGAAATCACTTACAATGTCACAAGACAATCAGGGCCAAAGTGGCCATAAGTAAACAATGATCAAGAAAGACATAGGGCATAGATAACAAACAATGACAAACAATAGCAAACAAGAAGTAACGATTGTATAGTGTCCTACAAGGAAAAAGCTGCAAATGAAGAACCTGTTGGCATGTTAGAAAGATAAGTAGTATGTCAAAACATGCATATATCAATGAAAATTAAAGTGATAGTAACAAGAAGTAGTAAATATTGTAGTAATAGGACCTGTGATTGTGGAGTAGGAGAGTAGCAAAGGTAGATGCCCCAAGAGCCTCGAAAGGACTGATAAAGAGTGGTATCAAGCATCATATCATGTAAGAATCTGTGAAGGTCCTACATTCACCTCAAGATACTAGGTGAATGCACATGTGTGTATAGAAAAAGATAATGACATACTAAGAATCTGACTAACATAGGAAATAAAGTGCAACATGTAAATAGTATAAGCTAACAAGAGTAAATACAATTAAGATAGGCAGATGTCATGTAAATGTGATGGTCTACTGTGATATGCAAGATATGTAGATAAGGGGAGCCATGTTTCCCCCAAATGGATGTGTGTGACGTGAGGTTCATGTAGGAATTGGGCCCTTAACATTCAAGTATGAAACATAGAACAAGAGTGTGTCATCGGGTAGCGAGGTAGAGTATGTAGTAAAAACATTGTGTTGTATAGATAAGAATAAGTAATGGTATAAGAATTAAGTTAGAAGGGGGGAAGTCTGATGCCCCCAAGTGTGGATATCAAGAGCTGCTGGCAAATAAATGTGATCCTTGCGAGCAATAATAGCTAGAGTATGTATAGTGAACGAAATGATGTATATCATATATATGAAGTAGTATGTGCATCATGAATAAAATGATCCACAAGTAAGCATGAGGAGAAAAATGTGCATGGAGCAGCATAGGAGAAAAAAGGGAAGTCATAAACATAGATAGATGTAGCAAAGTGTGCTCATAGTGTAGGTAAGAGAAAGTGTTGGTAGAAAGATTGAATTGAAGTGCAAAGCAAAAGTAAGGTATAGGTGTGTATGTGATTAGTATGGATAAGCAACTGTTGATTAAAATGTGCAACTATGGGGGTAAGTTTTATGTCCTCTAGGTGTGAAAGTGATGGAGATCTATCCGATGATGGAAGAGAGACATGCAATGGTAGCAGATGTTGAAATGTGTCATGAGAAAATTTATGTTTGTCACACTGGTAGGTAGAATCAAGGGTATGACCAACATCAAAATCAAAGTCAACAACATTTCCAGGATTGAAATCTAATGTGAAAAAATTCTCATATGACATATCAAATGGCTCATCGACATCGTAAGCTTCGTCTGGGACCCAATCATGACATAGGCATATCTGGATCAAAAGGAGGAATTATAAGTTTAATTATAGGAAGTTGGTGAGGGAGCTCATCTTGTGGCGAGGGAATTGGTTGTTCTTCCTCTGATGGTTTGGCCTTAGATGGAGCTTGTGGTGAACCCTACATTACTGGAGAAGGAACAAGAGTGACTATTGTGAGATGCTCTAGTGTCCCCAGATTTCACCTTGAAATCTGGGACTACCCTTTGTTAAAAAAAATTCGTTCTCTTTAAAATAACAGGTCGTTTTGTGTTTTTTATTTTCTGCTATTGTTTCCATTGCCTTAAGGTACTCCCAGAGAATCATATGAGCCAATTTCGACAAATACCTAGATGCTAAAACTCATTTTATTCCCCTGTTAGGTTTTGTCTGTAAGAATTTTATTTAATTATTTATTAAAAAAAAAAGTTCTGTTTAAACTAAATTGTGTTGCAATTGAATCATGATGAATATTTACACCTCAATATTCCCACATATCAGTAGGGTATCTACTAGGGATGAGTTTTTACTAACCATTCATTCGACAAAGTAATTGTTTGTTTATTTTTATTTATTTCTTTTGTGTTTGTTTTTTGATTTTCTCAGCAGTCTATCTGTTAAATTCCTCTTGATCCATTTGTTCATCTGTATAGTCTGTTTATTTTCATGAAAGTTCTAGAAGTCATTCATGGTATCAAATAATGGAAGAAATTGATCATGGAGTGCTAACTTCTAACAAAAAGGAAGAATTTAGGCAAAATAAGCTTCTCCCGTGCAAGTCACACTATTTGTAATGATGGCTTTAAGCTACCAGTGGGAATTTTGGTAGTGGTAGGTAGGTGGGAATTTTATGCTTGCCTAACAGGGTAAAAATTTCCATGATGAAGTCAAGTCACTTAAATTGCCAATGAGAATTTTTGTAGTGGCAGACAGGTGGGAATTTTATGCCTTCCTGACAGGGTAAAAATTCCCACGATGAAAGATAAATCACTTAAAGTACTAATGGGAATTTTAGAGTTGCCTAACGGGGTAATAATTCCCATCAGGGAAGATTATTCACCCATGCAAGTCACTTTTTTTTAGAAAGAATATCCATTGCATGCAAGTCACACTTTTTGGAAGGAAGGATTTAAGCTGTTAGTGGGAATTTTTGTAGTGGTAGGCAGGTGGGAATTTTATGCCTATCTGGCAGGGTAAAAATTCCCATGATAAAGACAAATCACTTAAGTGAAGGATGATATTTTTGGAACTATCTGACAGGGTAAAAATTCCCACCACTTTGACTTCTTATTTTTAACACACCCTCTAGCCAAAAAAGTGTGACCCATTTTAGCATGATCATATTCAATAAATAATCTTTATTATTATTATTTCTAGCTAAGTTTGGTGCCATAAATAGGAGGAAAGCCTAAGCAAATGGTTGAGCTAAAGAGAAGTCAAGGATGCATGCTAAAAATAAATAAAATAATTTCATAAAAAAACAAGCAGGAGGATGCAAACTTGGGTGCCCAAATTAAGAGAGAGAACGTGGCTTATTATTAAATAAATTGCCAAAAATATGAGAAAGCAATTATTAAAAATAACATGCAGTTGGCTATATAAGCATGGGATGCCATAAGGAAGAGATAATTAATTCTTTTTTATGGAGCTTGTTGTCCTAGAGGATTTTGGCCCCAGGAGAAGGAGTAATTTGCATTAAAGAGTATTTTCCATTACCGGGAAGCTTCCAATTTTGGCGCCTAGGGTTGGAGAAGTTTTATTTTTATTATTCCAAGCATCTGCATGTTGGTATAAGTGCCTAGGTGAATTAAATAATATTATTATCTTGCTTAACATGCAAACAAGGTCTCAAATTTTAGGGCAGTAGGCTTTATAAGCAGATTTTGGTGTTAAAAATTGAGTATTCATGCCATGGAATCCATATTTTTCTAAATCAATTGTAGTTATTCATCACAGGTGCTCATATTGGTGAAAAGAAGTCAAAATCAATGCCAGATACATTGAATATATATTCTGAATCAGAAGAAATTGCAGGATCTGCACAAATTGATCTAATTACAAGGGATTCTGGCAAAAATAAAAGAAAAAGAAATCTTCAAACAAAGATTATTCTAGGTATGATGAAGCAAGATGAAAGAGAAGGGTCAGTAGAATCATGCATAACTCCCTAGCTTACTAAAATCAATGATACATACATGGGCCCTGAACCTATCACTGGTTTGATTGTCTAAGGCCATTGGTAGATCATCTCTTATGTGGGTAATAAAAAGCAGTGGGATTAGTCAAGATTTGGTGTTTCGAGTCACAAATCAATTGCTTGAGTTTGTTTTGGAGTGTGCAAGGTATTTTCATCCTATGTCTAGGACAATCTGTGATGCTACAGGGAAGACAATAATAAGGCTGGATGCACAATTTATTAATTATTACCTTAAGCTTTCGGCATGGCCAGTGGTGATTGCAATTAACATGCAGGATGCTGGTAATAGATGGGAAAACACAAAGCGGGTTACGTGGATATAATGAACAACAAATACATGAAGAAGCCCAAATCACCATCCATATTTATGAGGACTCTTCCAGAATCCAATCTTGTATAGAAAGTTGATGATATCACCAAATTGCTTTACATGATAAATGGAGAAGCCAATACTAATAACTTCCGCTCATGGATGCATGCCTTTGTGAGAACCATTGAGATCAACAAAGCCGATTCTATGATTAATTGGGTGGAGATCATTAGTGATAATATCAACGAGCAACTACAAAGTGTGAGGTGGACATTCAACTTCAAGATGACCTCATACCTTGTATATGCAACAATTTCTTAGGGGATATTTTCCAAGCTAGATAGATGAGGCATATTATCAAAAGATCCTATTTATGAGTGCTTCCCGCAGTTGAAATTTCATAAATGCTAAAAATATTTCAGGGTGGTCAATGATGGGTTCTTCTAGGGATTCATTTACAAGTTAACTAGTGATCTTAAGACTAACAAAGTGAGCAAAGAGGCTTGACAAGCTGTCTCCCAACATGGCTATATCTTCATCTAGTTTGTGGACTTCACATATCTTAGGGCGAGTGGTTTCTCATGGGAACCAGTTAAGTTTCCAAGATACTTGAGTGATAAGTGGGTCATCACGGAGTTATGCAGACAACTCGTAGAGTTGCATGACCTATAGTCAAAATGACATAAGTATACATGTAGCTTTTCAGTCTCAGCGGGTCATTATAATTGTCAGAGCATCGAAAAAGCTAGAGGAATTGAAGCATAAATGTTTGTTGGGTATGAGCATGAGTTATTCCTATCACAGATGAACTTTGACCCATATGGGATATAAAAGAGGATGGTCTCCCAAGAATACTCACATGTTCCATCACTTGAAGACTTTTGGATGAAGTGCAGGAGCGAATACGAAATCAGAAAGGGAGATTTCAACAGATTATCACCGCAGTAGGTTTCCGACTATGGTCTAGCATGGATACTTGCAAATCTCACAGATGATGGGCATGTGATACTTGAGACATACCATCAAATGGGAGAAGATAGAGATGTTATTCAAGAAAGTGTAGGCAGTTGTCATATAATTGAAGAAAGGTCTTCCGCAGTTCTGGTAACACTTCAAACTGGTTGTTGACAAAGGGGTATTGCATGGACAAGATTTTGATGAACTAGATCATAGGGAATTTTATTGCAGGTGATTCCAATAAGAGAAAAAATTAAGCTGAGAGTAGCAGGAGGCTAGAGAAGCTCAAAGTGTACAAGAAATATCAAGTAGCAGAAAAAGGCAAGCCTACATCCATTATACCAGTGCCACTTTTAGATGAAGCTTCTCCAATGTTAACTCACAACACTTTCACAACTCCATGACCTCAAACAGAGGTTATTATTCCACCATTCAATCCAACATCATTTGTATTTATTCCTTAGCCACTGAGATCTTCACCTCTCCCTACTGAGAAGTTGAAAACACAAACGACAGAGTTTGAGAGAGCATTGTCTTTGGACAATTCAGAAGAGGGCAGCCATAACACTGTGGTGAATTTAGATGCAGAAGATTCAGAGCATGAGATGGTGGTACATTCGACAACTTCTCATTCCCCAAAGAGCAACTTCTCATCTTGGTTGGATCTGCAGTCAGTTCCAATGGGCTAGAGAGGAAATCAACTTGGAAGAGGAGGACTTACAATTGCTTATGAGCTTGGAAGGTAGAGGCAAAAGGTCTAAGCTGCTAAAATGACTTCAAGGTTAATAATTGAAGATTCAGAGTAGAATTTCACTTCATTATCAGTTCTAGATGAAGGGAAATAGAAGGGAGAGATAACTATTGCAGACATATCGGTGACTAAAGTACCATTGCGAAAAATCACCATGGAAGGATTAAAGTAAGATACATGGACATAGATAGACACTTTATTCCTTAAGATTGACAAGGAGAAGGCAAAAAAAGATAAGCTTCAGATGTAAATCTCCTAGTTATGTGAGATCATCACAAAGTTTGGTAAAGCTTCTTCTCATCTCGTGTTAGTGCATAAATAGGTATGGCAGGCGTTTAGTTGAAGAGATTGAGGATGCAAGGAACTAGGTCAAAGCTATTTCTCAATGGAAAGAGAAAATTATTCACCAAGCTTTAGAGCAATGTGAGGGAATAACAACTGGCTTGGAGAGTATGATGCAAGGCATTATCTCAGCTAAAGGAACTAATGAAAAGGATAGAAGATAAGAACATAGTTGTTGAAATTCATCTAGATACCTTAGCTAAGATACATTCATTGTCAGAGGATGTGCTAATTATAGAGCAAATTGTACCTGATGGATTGATAGAAAAGGGGAAGCAGTTAGAGATAGTAATTTTTCTTCCACTTGGAGATCGTCAAGCTTATGCTGAAGAGGATGTAATTGCTAGAAAATGAGATGGGGGAAGTACCAGAGAACATTCCAGATGAATTTCTTGCTCCTGTGAGGAATTTAGTTTGGTTGTGCAGAAGAAGATTGATGAAGTCGTCATGCCTTTCACGTTAGATTCAATTGGTAGAATCATAAAGCTTCATGCAGATATTGAGGGGTATGGGCCTGGTTTAAAGAAGGTAAAGGCTAACATTGCTGCTTTGTCTAGAGGATTGCTATGGTTTAAGACTGAGAAAGAAGTTGTTGTTAAAGTAGATGGGAAGTTATTGAGTCATATGTTTGACAAGTATATTCAATTTCAGAACAAAGAAAAAACATAGAGTATGACGACCGACATTTTGTCTTTCTTCTTCACTTCTTTCTCTTATTCTTATTTTCTCGAACAAAATTGTAAAACTAAAGTAATTGGTTAAAAGAAATTACTTTTAGTTATTTGAAAAGGTCCTTAATTGAGAATAGGTGGTAGACATGAAAATATTTGATTTAGTCTTCAGATGCATGTCATGTAGAGAGAAATTTTAGGGGAAAGATTGCTAGTTGTTTTCTTTATAGCTTCTGCATGTGTCAGTTCAGTTATTGTTTTCCTATTTGTAATTTCCTTCTATACACTATAAATAGAAGAAGAACTTACAAGTTAAAGGATCATAATTTGTAATCGGTATTCTTAAGTTCCAGACTTTGTGCTGAAACCCTTGATATCTTTCTGAAAAATGAGGAATTAAATAGAGGCAGATTTCCAAAGAACTTTGTGTCATGGTGCATTGGCTTCTTACTTCTGTGTAGATCTTTAGATAAAATTTGCATTATCTAAGATTTATATTAGAAGCTTTCATTTCCTTTAATTCTATTTTGTGAGATCTATTTGGTTTATCTATGTGTATGAGACCAACTCTGCAAACTATTGGTTGGATTACACATCTTATTCTCTTTCTTTCCGTATTCAACTATTCCCCATCCTACAAATATTTCTTTACATCTGCTTACTTGCTATAGAATTACTTAGTTATGGTTCATGAGCTTCACATTTAAAGTAAAACCCACAGGTAGATATTAGGAAACATAATTAACAAAAATCTTACACGAGAGCCTCACCGGTAAATGAGGGAGATTTATCTCATGACTACCTAGATTTTAGCTATGCATAAAATCTAGCCAACATGCTCGCTAGATATCAAAGGATCAAATTTGGGAAACCATTGGGGTTTGGTATTTGGAGTTGAGCATGTAGCAGAATGTTGTGTAGCAAATGAAATAAAGTCTTGATGCTCAAGTTGTCTGACTCTTCAATCTAAAGCATAATAATAATTGTCACTATGTTCATTAATTCTATGATAATTGCAAAACAAGTGACATTTTTATTTAGTAAGTTGATAAGGAGGGTAGTAATGAGTAGGTGGCAAGGTGATTAACTGGTGATTGAGGAAATCAGAGAGACTATAATGTTGGCTAGCATTTTGATCAAATTTAAGAGGTTCTGGTTGTGGAAAGACCTTGACCTTGCTTGTATGAGCACATGTAATAGACATGAGATTAGGATGAGGTGTAGAATAACTAGCATGGGCATGAGAAACATCCTTGAGATGTTGGATTTCAGCCGTGAGGTATGTAATCATGGTTTCCATAGCTTGAAAATTATCTTGAAAAAAAGGTGTAAAGCTTGAATTGACTCAAAGATGGATTGATTGCTTTTGTTATTGTTATGATCCTCATGTGACGGATTTCACTAATGCCTTGAGGTTTTGGTGTAACGGTTCATTACATTTGGTATCAGAGCAACCACCCAGGTTCAAGTCCCGGCATGGGTAGCTATGCCGGCATTGTAGTGTTCACCTAGGGCTTGTATAGGGCAGGGTGTGGTCCCGCTATACGGGCACAAATCTAGCCCGGGGTCCGGGCTACGGAAGCGTGGTGGGATGTTATGATCCTCATGTGTGGATTTCACTAATGCCTCGAGGTTTTGGTGTAATGGTTTGTTACAGTTATTAGGACTAATAGGGGGGTCCGAGATATGATTGAAAGTTACACTTACTTGTGAAGGTGGTGTATCGCAAGGGAGGTACATTGTGTGTATGAATTTTGTGAGAGCATCTTTGTAAACTGGGTGCTTTTGAAGTAATTGATACAAGGAGACTTGGGGAGCTTTAGGATCCATGATATGAAAGAAAAGATAATTTGTGAAATAAGAGCAATAGAAAGTCTCCCAAAGGATAAAACCAATGATGAAACCCTAGGAAGAATTGTGCATATCAGATGTATGATAGATAATAGATGGAAATATGAATCCTGATGCAACTAGAGTTTGAGGTTAGAGAAATATAAATCCGATAGAATAGGAAAAATAAGGATCTGAGTGGTCAATCACGAGTTGGGGTTCACCAAATGATTTAATCTAATTTAAATTACATCTTATTTCATAGTAAATTACCGTAGTAAATGATATTCAAATGATTAAGTACAATAATATGCAAACACTAAGCATTCAAGGATGTAAAATCCTAAACAAATGAGAGAGGGATGATGACTTAGCTAATTTTGTGCAACCTGAGAGTGATCGTGACTATGTATATACTAGAATTGGTTGGAAACAACATCGCAAAGACTTGATGAGGGTTCAAAACCCTAGGAATGTACCAGGTAGAAGCGTCTACAGAAGGGTAGGAGCACCCCAAGTGCTAATAATTTATCTGGGTGCATGTGTCTACTCAGATGCTTAGTTACTGGTCTTTACTAGGTTGGAATACCTTCATTGTTAGTTGCTCTTTTTCACTCCAATTTTACTATTAGATCATTGATCACACCTGTAACCTATAAAACAAATGAATGCCTGCACATGCCCACAAACCACATCAAATCTAATTTTAAAAAATGTAGAATGGGGAGTTGTACTGAACCTTATGGTCACCCGAAGATTGAACTTACTAATGAGCACTACACTAAATCTCATAATCCATGTAGTTTTCCATGTGCGTGTGTATATGTGTCCTAGGTTGCCCTTTTGCAAGTTGCACGATGATAGCGGGCTAGATCTAGATTGTCTCAAATGTGTAAAATGTGTGCGATGGAATAGAATAACCTCCCCTCCTATGCAATGTATGTAAACCAATGTAACCCTTGAACCTTGTATGGATGTGCTACTTTGTAGTGCTCTTGTCCCTTTGTATAAGCTTAGGTGGTGATAGATAATGCTTATAGTGTTTGGCCTCTTTAATTGAAAGAAGTAACTAAGTATATATATGATTCCCTTGTTTGAATTTCATAATTGACAACTGAAAGGCCGACCCAAAGTACTAAAATGTGACCAATAAGTGAGAGATACTTAAAAGATTAAGAAGAATAAAGAGAGGGACATGAGCACCCAGGAGGGATAGGAGTGCATGGGTGCTTTTATCCTAATTGGGCACTAGTGTCTGAGGCCATCAAAAGGTAAATCAGATGTTACACATGCCCCAATGATGATACAGGTCTCCTCGCAAGGTGTTCGGGATCCAGAAAAGCTCACCAAGTATACGTTTGTATCCCGTATGCCTCATCTGGCCTCCACGTGCTTTATTTTTCCCTCTGCCCCCCTTTTTCCTTGCATTTTGGTCTTAAGTGATGAGACCACCACCCTGCCTAGGCGGTGAGTCCCATGACCACTGCCCAGGATAGGGCGGCGGTCCTGTAACCGCCGCTCTACACAGGGTGGCGGTCCAGTACGCGTTTTCCAGAAAGTTCTGACGATCACGTCAAACGTAAATTTTCAATTTCTATCCACATTTTTCAGCTACTTTGCTTTGCATTTATGTTTTGGCCACCCTATGAATAGTGTTTTCACTTTGTTTAATGGTAAAAGAGTTCCATTCCAAGTTACCTTCTAGTGAATGCATTTGCTATAAATAGCCAGCTTGTTTTCAAACAAATGGCCCCTCTCCTTCTCTATTTAATCATTCATTCTTTTGAGTTTCTTGCTTAGAATTCCAATAGTTTCATGTTTTGCATCCATTGTTGGTCTTCCTTTGTTGTTTAGAGGTCATTCAATCTTCTTGTTTCATTCTTGCTTCATTGTTGTTCCATGCAAGTCAGTTTAGAATAAGATAGTTTCATTCTTAGATTGGAATCCATTTAGAGTTGCAGGTTTTGTTTAATCACAAAGGATAGTTTCTAAAATTCTTGTGCATTTGTGTTGTATTCCCGCAATAAATCCTGCTAGGAATTACACAGTCAAGCTCTATTCACTTGCACTATCTCTCTCTTACTCGCATTGTATTCGGTCTATATCCAAAGCTGCCATTGTTCGAGTGCCTTATTCTGTTGATACTATCATATACATGCTTTTTCTGGATTCAAGAGAACATGAAGGAATGAGGAGATCACACTGAGGGGACAAAGTCACACACAACTGGATTTACCACTGTTCTGTAAATGCCAGGTTTGAGCTATCAAAGTTCTAGTTACAACGTATCAAATAGAGTAGTAAATTATTTTATTTCAGTCAAAACTCACTCTCGATATTTCCAGGGAAGCTATGGGGATTGATAGTTTCTAAGAAACTGTGATTCATTCCTCACTTCTGAGGTAGGATCGAGAGTCTTTCAATTTAAAACAATTAGTTGCTTAGATATTTAGGATAAATTCACAACTGCACAGGAAAATAGCCACACCGGGCTACTTTGTTTGTTTTAATTCTGTTACTAGATTAGTTGTCCATTTTCTAAATATATTAGAATAGTTGCTCTTTTAATTTCATTAAAATACTTCATCAAAAATACAAAAATAAAAGAATACATGCATAGTGTAGATACATCTTTCATAATTAGTTTATTAATTTTAGTTAAAAGTTGAATCATTTTGCATGACAATCATGGGACCTAGAGAGCCCAGAGAATACATATTTGAACCAATAGTGCCTCAACCAAATCTACCCACAACACTAGCTGATATAGATCAAGACCTTAGGATACAGGTCTTTCGAGCAATGACAAACCTACGAGCAATTAGTGAACAACTGAGAGAGTTAAATATTGAAGACGACAAGGCATACACATTTTGGTCAAATCATCCTAACTATAGACTGCCTTGATAGGATATCCATATGACTGTACAAGGACTTGAAAGAGAACAAGTATTTGGTTGTGATCCTTTAGTTCCACAACCTAACGTAGGAGACCTCCTCATTGACATAGATACTAGCTTACGCATTCAAGTTTCCAGAACACCTGTAAGGTATTCTGAGAAAATTACACAACTTCTAGTTCTAAACATAGAGGCTGAAAAGGTGTATGATTATTGGATAATCAGAAGGAGAGATTAACTCTTCACATGACCATAGGAGGTCTGACACAACCACAAACTTACGGTTGTGATCCACAGGTCCCACAACCCAACGGGCCTACTAATCAATCAGACATTGATGTTGGTTTACGAACACTAGTATTTAGGTCCTCACCACTTCCACCAGACATTATTACACAATTCTCCTTACTAAACATAGCAACCAATCAAGCTAAGGATTTCTGGACTAGACCAGAGAATCATCCATAAAACCCCAGAGAATCCACTACACCTCCCATCACCATTTTTCATGACCTTGTCTGGAAATATACACGAAGCTCCCACAGGTCACTTCCCACGTATCCAACAGCCAATAAACAGGATCTCGGTAGAGCTCGACATTGATTGGAGCCTCCGAACAGCTATTATATCCAAACGATCCATTACACCAATTTAGGTTAGGAGGGCCTTCTTCACCTTAGATTCACAGATTCCATTATTGTGTATTGAGGATATAATATTACCCAACTAGTTTGTCTGTATCCATATATATTCCACATTCACCAGCCATCTCGGCACGACCTCGGGAGGTCGGGTATGAGGAAGAGTTACTTGTAGATTCCCATGCTCGCATGTCACTTTTCCATCGTACAAAACTGGTGAACCCAACGTGAAACAAACAATTATTCCCCTTTTATTTTCATTTCTTTCATCCACCTTCACTCTTTCCCATTATTTTGTGGGTATTCATATACCCCCCGAATATGTCAGGATACGATGCATATGGTAGACCTCTCTCAGGTCTTGAAGCAAGTTATAGTCAAACAAATAGACAACCATCACCCTCGCTTTCTGCATGGGCTGATAACTATTCAAGTAATTACTTGTCATCTCAAACTCCCCCCAAAGAACTAGTTCCAGTTCTTCATTCTGAATTGAGGAGTTGGATCAGCTTGCACAAACACAACAACCAGAGCCCTCAAGCTCTAACAATATGATGTTTACTGGAGAATCCATTTCATCTCCTCGGGTCTTGTTCAGACCAAAGATCAGTAGATAGTCAGATCCACTCCCATTTTTGGATGAGGATTACTTAGCACGCTATGCTAGAAGTGAACAATGCTTCCAAAAAATGTACCCACCTATAGGGAGTTTACAAATACAATCTGATACCCTACTCCAAGAAAACACCCCCATTCCTCCACCTATGGGAAATGCCCTCAGTGAAGCTTGGCAGGGTACTGATCAATTCATAGCAGGGTATCATACCCCTTTACAACCTCAAGGTATACAACAAACACCATTAAGGAAAAACACTGTGTCTTCACCAATAGAGGTCATTTCAGCCTTAGTTGAGAAGGTTAGAGGGCTAGAACTTGCTCAAGCAAACCAAAATTCATATTTTGGGAAAGTAGGAATCCCCAACCCTCCGCATCACCCCAGTCAGGTTGACCTCCTTACAGGAACAAGCACATTAGGCATGCCTCCTCAACATCCGTATAATTATCCACAACAAACACCAACTAGGACCGCATTTTCAAATGCCGCTCCAGTTGAAAATATGATACCTCCCGGCTTGGCACCAAGCAACCCATACCAGAACAATGCTCCTCCCTACTTAAACATTTATTCAAAATCACCACAAGGAGACATATTCTCTTCTCCCGGGATGTTCATTCAACCACAGGGATTCCCTTATGTCCCTGCAAATACATATGTTATGCCATATCAACAACCCATTCCACCTCCACCCCCTCAGCAAGCACCATTAATGGTCGAGGCCTATGTGGTAGGGACTTATTCAGAATATTTAAAAGAGCCCCTAGACTTCACCATATGAAGTGTTATGCTTCCAAGACCTCTTCTTGATTTACCCAAATATAAAGGGGAAGGAGATCCAAATGCACACATTAAGGCCTATGCCACAGCCATACGGGAATTACTCCCTTAGGATGGGGTTGTTGCTAAGATATTCCCTAAGACCTTAGAGGGTATTTCCCTTGATTGGTATTACAGAATACCTGAAGCCTCGATACACTCATTTAAACAACTCGTGTCAGATTTCATCAAAGCTTTTGATATGAACAAATTGTTAAGAACAGGAATCAGGGAATTCTTGCATATTAAACAAGAACATAATGAATCCGCTGCTCATTTTATTCAAAGATGGCGTATGGTTCTCTACTCATCAGCAAGTGCTCCAAACATGGATCAAATGGAACTATGTGATTTATTCCTTCATTCTCTCAATAGAGAGATAAAGGAAGAAGTCCAGAAGTTCCCACTAAGAACTTACGATGAAGTACTTGAGAGTGCTCTCCGAATTGACCAAGCAGTGATAGATAGTGGTCATAAGACATATGGGACAAATGGGAAATTAACCACTCCCAATCAAAACACCACGGCCTATCCTAACACTGGGAACGCTAATCAAGGACCTAAGATCCTTAACAAGAACCGTGGAGTTACAACAGATGGAGTAACTGACCAAACTAAAAGAGAAAATGTTGTAAACATTTCGCCACCTGTTAATAATCAATGAAATAACAATTTTACTCCAACAATCAACGCGGTGGATTTTAATCGTCCACCATGACCACAACAACAACAACAACAACGATGATGACAAATCCAAACACAAGGTCCAAATCGAAACCCAACTGGATATCAGAGTCAAAACCAAAGGCAACAACCTCAAAATTTTAACTCTAACAACCAGCAACCTTATCAGAATTTTGGGCCACAACAGGTTTTAAATCAACAGCCTTGAAATTATAATCCCAATTTGTATTGTGGCTTCCACAAGATTCAAGGCCACGATACTAGGACTTGTTGTGACTACAATAAATTCATGCATCATTTGCCAGAAGATAAAAAAAACTCTTTATAGATATGTTTTTAGCAAATTCTATAGTACCCATGCCAAACACTTATACAGGGGTAGTTTCCCCTCAAAATGCACCCCTCAAGATCTTTAATGATCCACTCCCAAACCATTCTAACAATAACAGGCTAGATCCTAGTGGAACAAACAAGGGTGTTATAATAGGAAACAATGATCATGAAGCTTCAACTTCATTAAATCCACTAGTTGCACCCCAACTAGGAACTCGACCCCAAACTAAGATAGTTGGTCTGGTGGAGTTAGACACCGAGCTACCCATAGAAACCATAACAAGAACATGGGATTATTCTTCTCAACCAACTCCAAGTTATCCATTGGAACTAGACAACATTCAACAAACATTGGTAAAACCCATAGGCACCTATGATTTAATTAATGACTTAACTAAAACCTTCTCTCACATCTCCTTTTTGGATTTGTTAAAGAACTCTCCCACCCATAGGGCTGCCCTCTTAGAAGCATTAGGCCTTGGTCATTTAATCAACATCACTCCTCCTCGGAAATGCAAGTAAACCATGTAGACTTTGACATCTACCCTCCAGGGAAGCCAGATAGGGATACTGAGTTTATATTTGATATAAGAAAAATTCCAACAGATGCCGAGATTGCATGAAGAGGTGACCCAGCTTTACATTTACAAGTATGGGTTTACAATAATTATGTTAACACGCAATGATTGATGATGGGGCAGCAGTTAACATAGTCCCCTTCACTTTTCTTCAAAATTTAGGATATGGAGAGACAAACTGTTCCACAACACGAAATACGCTAAGAGGATATGATAGCCTCAAGGCCACTTCAATTGGAACCATAGTTTTACCAGTCACTTTAGGACCCAAGATGGTCCTCACCAAATTTTATATTATAGATCGGGAAACCAACTATAATATGATCCTCGGTCAGCCATGGATACACCGCATGAAGGAAATCCCTTCCACGTTATTCCAAGAAATAAGATTTCTACACTTAGGAAAAATATTTGTGGCACAAGGTGACCCAAAACCCTTCGATATACACCTAGCTGATTTGAAGAAAAGACCAGGCGTTCACTCCGAGTTTGAACTCCCAACAAATCAACTTATCAAACCAATTAATTCAAAACCAAAAGAGAAGTTGATACCCACCACAGAATTGGAAATTACAAATCTAGCCGAGGACATTCCAACACTCAAAAATGAGACCAACGTCATAGAAACAGTGTCACTAGGGACTACCACAAAAATTGTCGAGTTGCTAGAGAAAGACTTACCTATTCTCCTACCATTTGATTCTATGGGTATGGGATGCACCCTGGGAATTGCTTCTCTTCCATTAGATGAAGTTTTTATGGTAGAAGTAACCGAAGCAGAAGAAATAGATACAAAAAATACCCCAACATCCATTTTTCCAAGAAAATATTGGACTCTCCACTTCGATGGAGCTAGATGTCACTTTGGAGCTAGGGCAGGAGTGATCTTTACTTCACCTGAGGGAAAGATCCTACCTTTCACCTTTAAATTAAACTTTGAATGTACAAACAATGGGGCTGAGTACGAAGCTCTCCTCCTTGGCCTCATCCTAGCCAAAAGAATGGGTGTCGATAACATTAGAGTGCTAGGAGACTCGCAACTAGTTGCAAACCAAGTCTCTGAGGTATATGAAACTAGGGCTGAACATTTACAACTCTACAAAACAACGGTATTAGATCTAAGCAAGGGATTTAACTTCATATCAATTGAAGCAATCCCATGAGAGTAGAACCTTCTCGTAGACTCAATAGCAACCTCAGCTTCCTGTTTCACTCCAAATAGTGAGTTGGAAGATACAAATTTCACAGTATCACTTCGTACCGAACCATTAGTGCGTAAAATACCAACAAACCCACTCCTGACTCATGGAGAAGCTGAGGATGATTTTTCTATCATGGATCACTTTGACGATGATAGAGTCACTCTCGAATATCTAAACACCTATGCAGAGCTACACCTTGCTTACCGCATAGTGGATCTTTCCCTAATACCACATTCCTCTTCCTATTTTGGAAATCCCATGGTAGAGTCTCCTCCACAAAAGGATCTCGATATCTATGAGATAGAAGACAAAGAAAGCTTGGAACTACCTCCAGCCCCACCTAAATTTGAAGAAGGTAACGCTTCTTTAATAGAAGAAACCATTGACATAAACATCGGAATGGAGGAAGAACCAAAAATTTTGAAGTTGGGATCCTCGTTAACTCTAGAGGAGATAGAAATACACACCCAAATCCTCAAAGAACATCAAAAGGCCTTCACATTTAACTATAAAGAAATGATGGGCATTGCACCACACATCACGGTACATAATCTTGTCACTAAACCAGATGCAAAACCAATTAAACAAAATTCAAGACCAATGAAGCCAAAAGTGGCTCTCATGGTAAAAGAGGAAGTAATAAAACTTCTCCAAGTGGGATTCATCAAACCCATTGACTATTCACAATGGGTATCTAATATCGTCCCTGTTCTCAAAAAGAATGGGAAGATACGCATTTGCATAGATTTTCAGGATATTAACAAAGCTTGTCCCAAGGATGACTTCCCATTACCATCCATTGATGTTATTGTTGATGCAACAACTGGATTTGAACTGTTGTCCCTCATGGATGGGTTCTCAGGGTATAATCAGATTAAAATATCTGAACAGGATCAAGCCAAAACTACATTCATAACTCCCTGGGGAACTTATTGCTATGCTGTCATGCCATTCGGTCTTAAGAACGTCAGTGCTACGTATCAGTGGGCAATGACATACATATTCCATGATCTTATCCATAAAATTTTGGAATCCTATGTGGATGACTTATTGGCCAAGGCCAAGAAGCACTGTGATCATCCAGAAGTACTCCATATCATCCTCTCATGATTAATTGAATATGGTGTCACATTAAACCCAGAGAAGTGTGTGTTTGGTGTGATAGGAGGCAAAATTCTGGGCTACATTATATCTTCATGAGGGATTGATGTCGATCCAGCCAAAATCCAGGCTATTCTTGAAATGATTCCACCATCAGACGAGTCTAGAATCAGGTCATTTCTTGGGAAACTCGGTGCAATCCAAAGGTTCATCCCAGATTTAAGTTTTTCCATTCATCCAATCAACAATCTATTAAAGAAAGATTATAGCATTGATTGGACTGAAGAATGCAATGAGGCCTTTGAAGTAGTTAAACACTTCTTGTTGTCTCCACCCACACTAATGCCTCCCAGACCAGACCACCCTTTGATCCTATACTCACGAGCCACTCATGTCTCGCTAGCCTGCATGCTGGCTCAAGAAGACAATGATAAACGAGAATGTGTGGTCTATTTCATTAGCCAAATGTTGCTCGATTATGAAACACGTTATACACAGGTAGAGAGAGAATGCCTTGCCATAGTCTTTGCAACAAACATTTAAGACATTACATGTTAAACCAAGAAACAAGGGTCATTGTAAAGACAGATCATTTATGAACATTCCTCATGCAAGGGTCTTTATCTAAAAAGGATGGGTGTTTCATAACCTTAATGGGTGAATTTGAGTTAACATTTGTAAACCAAAAATCCATTAAGGGACAAATCATTGCAGACTGGTTAGCTAACAATCCACTAGATGGAGGTGATCTGGTAAATCTAGAATTTCCTGATGAGTGTATATACTTTGTCGAAACCAGGCCCCCCATCTCTACATGTCCCTGGTACACTGATATCATCAATTTTATCATGGACCACACATACCTGGAAAGTGCCACATCACAACAAAGAAGGTGGTTACGCATTATCACCGCTAAATATGTTGTTTTAGAACAAGTACTCTATCGTAAAGCCTTCGATGACATGCTTCTAAGATGCATCGACACAGAAGAATCCAAGAATATTCTTTATGAATCCCATAGTGGGATATGTGGAGGCCACTTCGGTGGTCATGCCACTACTCACAAAATACATCAGATGGGCTATTTTTGGCCCACTCTCGAACATGATGCAGTAGAGTTTGTACGTAAGTGCCACAAATGCCAAGAATTCTCTCACGAGATTCACATGCCAGCACAATCCCTGCAACCAATAGCAACCCCGTGGCCCTTCTCCACGTGGGGTCTAGACTTGATAGGGAAATTCTCTCCCTCATCAACTGATGGCCATAATTTTATAATTACAGCCACAAAATATTTTACCAAATGGGTAGAGGCCATGCCTCTCACCACCGTACCAGGTTCGGTAATTACCAAATTCATTCTGAACCAAATCATTTGCAGGTATGGTGTCCCACAAGTCATTATCTCAGATAATGGCACATCCTTTAAAAATGATGAGGTCTGTGAATTATGCAGAAAATTCAAAATAAACCATCACATGGCCTCTCTTTACTACCCTCAAGCCAATGGGCAAGCCGAAGCAACAAACAAAACATTAAAGGCTATTCTCCTCAAAACAGTCAAGGAGAACAAGTGAGATTGGCATTTAAAACTATATCTGGCCTTGTGGGCCCATCAAACCTCAATAAGAACACCAACAGGAGAAACCCCTTTCTCATTGGTATTCAGGGCAGAAGCAGTTCTCCCACTTGAGGTTGAAATACCCAGTCTCTGCATCTCATTACAAGGGATTTTGGATGAAGAAGCTTACAGGGAGACACGCCTCTCTCAACTGGAAAGCCTTGACGAGGCAAGGCTAAATGCCAAACAATGGCACAGAGCCTATGCTGACCGGATGTGTCAGAAATATAACAAAAAATTCTATGAGTGAGAAATATATGAGGGAGATCTAGTTCTAAGACTAGACAACCGGATTGATAAGAAAACCGATGAAGGAAGGAAGTTCTGGCCCAAGTGGTTGGGCCCATACCGAGTCATGAAAGACTACGGAAATGGTGCGTATCTCTTATGCACACTAGAAGGTGAGGAATTCAATGAAACTGTCAATTCCTTGCATCTTAAATGGTTTTACGCATGAGACATCGGAACCACCACTTATACATTATAGCTACCTACATTGCATTAGTCATCTTAGCTGTTTCATTTTTTCCACTCATTTCATAAAAATTGTAGTCAAGGAACTTACTCTTAAGCAATCTATTACAAATTTCTAAAAATATTGGCAAAAGCATTCAAATCACATCTCTTCAAACATCATCAAGTAATTTCAAATCTTCTCATCAAGTTTGACAGACAAGTATTGACGAAAACCATACCAAGGCCTACATACTTGGTTTTTCTCTTTCTTTCTACTAGGTGAAGTTGTCCTTACCTATGGTCTATTCTAGAAGCTTCTTGGTGTCACATCTATCCCTCTTAAGTCTCTTTGAAAGAAAGGATATCCCAAATTCACAGATCAAAGTGTCAAAATCAAATAAAATCAAAAGTGCCAAGCAAATAGAATATTTTATTTTACACACTTCTTTGCCCCACCAACCTTCGGTGATAAGCCCGCATCTCTTACCAGTGGTGTGAGGTTGGGAAAGGAAAGAAGTGCCCTTACTCGCCTATATCCTTCCTTTGGTGACAAACCCATGCTTCTTACTAGTGGCATGAGGCAGGGTGTGGGGGGTCCATTCACACAATTTAACAAATCTTGGTATTCTAGAAATACAAATCAAATTATATTAAGATAAAAAAAATGTCCAAATTCCAAAGAGATCAAATCCTCAAAACCATATTTTGTCAACCAGGTTGCCATTTATAAATCTAAGTCTAGATAAACTAGAAAGTAAGTGGCCTACTGAGCTTGGTGGTAGTTCTGAGTAGGGTAAGTGTGTAGGTCTAAGTTTGGTTTCTGATACTGGTTTTTCTGTCTCTCATCGTTCCATTCAGTCAAACTCATACAATTTGTGCCCTTCCCAACTCTTGGTGTAGAGCCCTCGCATCTTACTGGTTGCGTGGAGTTGGGAATGGGGCAAGTTCATCTCTTTATCACTATATATTCATCACGTTTTTCCAACATAAGAAGAAATCACAGACATTGCCCAAAGAGGTCGAAAGTTCAATACTACAATGTGTTCGTCATCACATATCAGCATTACAAAAACATACAAAGTAAAACATTCTGTTTACTATCATTTGTCATCCATCACATACATTCTGAAAAGCATGAAAACAAATACTCTAAAAACATCTAGCATACATATGGAAACGAGTCACAAAATTCTAGGCACCAAGAGTCTAGATCCAAAAAGATATATATATATATATATATAAATCAAGTTTTATATACAATGCCATCATGCACAAGGCATAGTCAAAATGCTCAATGATCCCGAAAAGTACAAAAACACTCATATAAATATCTGACCAAAACACTACAAAATGGCCTCTCAATCCCTATGGGATCCCTTAGAGGGTGCACAACCACATCTAGGATGCTGGCTACACCGGCACTCTGAATGCACTGAGGGCTCATGGTCACGACCAGTAGCTACCGTCTCACTATGAGAATGACTCCTCATCAAGCGCTCAGCCATCCTATATCTAGCTACCTCAACATGGAGAGAAGTCATGATCCTTGCCACCTGCCAGACAGGGGCAAAAACATCGGTATGCCTACCAGCTGCTGAAGGCTCTCCCACGTCCTCAGAAAGCTCAGCCCGAGTCTTCTCTGAGGGGAGCAGCAAGGTATTTGTACATACTCAGCGAATCAAGTCTCCCCACTCATCAGCAGTTGTTGCAAATAAAGGAGAAAATAAGTTAGAAAACTATCAAAAATAAAACCAAGAATAAATGAAATAACAAAAGGAAATAACAACTAAACAATTATAACTAAAGAAAAATCAAGAGAAGAGTGGTAACTCACTCGGATCTCTAGGCCTCCAGGAAGGGTCTCTAGGACCCATGCACCTTGCCACTGATGTTGCCACTAACTATCATCCCTCTCCCACATCTGGAGCAATGTGACGACCTGTGACAGACTCGCCATCTCCCCCTAAATCCTGAGAGGGCAAATCCTTTAAAATCAGAGTCACCCTCTCTGCATTCCGCTCTGCCCTTTCGGCCTGCAAGATATCCTGAGTGTCATGCCACTCAGAATCACTGTCATCCTCCCCACCTGTCCCTCCGGTCTTCGTCTCCTCTGTCTCCTCCTCTGTCTCTCCCCCAGTGAACTCCTCAGACTCAGAGTCCACGTCAATGGGCTCATCTCTGCTATGGGAAGGACCGGTGGTAATCCGAAGTAAAGGTGCCCGAGGAGCACTGGCTACCCCTCGAGCACGAACCACCCTCCTAGCTGTGATGGGAACACCAGGAGTAACAGTAGTCCAACCCCGGCCTCTAGGACCTCCCCGAGCCTCACGAATAGATCTATACACTGGCCCCATTGGAGGAAACATGTCAATGTATGGGAGGCCGAACTGTTGTGGTACTCTGTCAAAGGGGTGGATCTCCAACTTCCCCATCCTGTCTACCAGCTGACTGGTAGTGTGGCAAGTAATCAATGTAACAGTCTCCTCTCCCCATAACCCTGCCATGGCCTGATAAGGAGTAGCCTCCATGTCTGTAGTGGTCAAAGAGGCCACTGGCTGGTGAGGCACTCTAAGAATGGTCATCCCTGTCCACCTCACTACCCTGATGGCCCCAGGATCCTCTACCTCTACACCTCTCCCATACAGAGTGATGTGCTCATACACCCAACTCATGACAAGAGTGGGGTGGCTCAGTGACTATCCCTGTAGTCTTGACCACCCTATATAAATCATGGTAGGTGGTCCCAAGGATGTCTGCTCCCCAAGCATAAACATGTCCATGGCCCTCAATCTATGTAATGATGGGAGCCCAACAATATAAGAGAGTGTCCCCTCCCTTATCCCCAATCAATCTCGAAGCAAGGATGCCCATGATAGCCTTACGGAGCACAGGAATATCTGACTCAACAATGGAGTGGACCTTCACCCCCTTCTTCGACCCCATGGAAACAACGACATCCCCCATATAAGTGGCCCACTAAAATACCTGAGATCTCGACACTGTTGTCTTGAGCGACAACCACCTCCCAAGGATCAGAAACCCCAGTATATGGTAAACATCCTCCAGGGTAATGGTCCACTCACCCCTAACTCTTGGAAATTGGAAAGTGTTCTGATCCGCATCCCAATATGAAAATAAGTCACATAATATGTGACTAGCAGGTGCAACGTGAGGGACCTATGCAATCCTCCAAATGCCAGCCCTCTGAAGAGTATCTCACTCTGCCTGAGTGAGTGCCTCTAACACTGCTGGGAGCCAATCACACTCCCTCTCTCGGCTCCATCTGATGTACTCCTCCTTCTTCTGCATACACCCAAAAACACGGAAAAAGAGTAAGTTAGCAAAAAAATCTGACTGGAAAAGCTATCAAAAACATGTAAAAATGCTAAAAATGCAAAAACAAGTAAGTAAAGCATATTTTTTTGCATTATGTTGTGAACCACCGCCCTGTGCAGAGCAGCAGTTCCGTAACCGCCACCTTCTAGGGTGGTGGTCCCATAACCGCCGCCCTGTGTAGGGCGGCGGTCCTGTCCCGAACCCACAAACGGCTCGGAAGCCCTAAAAATGCCTAAAAATAAGCAAAATACACCATTTTAACTAAAATAAGGACCTACCCTATGGGCGCCCCCCTAGAGACTCATTTAAAACTAGTATTTTCAAAAATAACCCCCCCAAGACAAAGATTTTATCATTTCTACATTTTAGGTTCAAAAACAATAAATTGAGAAGAACTAACCTGAGACTTCGCGGGTCGATGTTCCACTCTCAGAGGCATGATCACTATCTCACCACGAACATTTTGACTATACTCTCATCGAAAACCATCACCGTGGGTCCCAGAGCTCAAAAACTATCAAATCAATCCACGCAAATGAATAGTAAAATGAGTTTGTATATATATATATATAGCTTTCTAAAAATTGATTTTGAATGTCTTTCACAGGGTTGGAGCGTCGACGGAGGTAAGTTCTAAACCCCGCATAGATGGTAAGTCCTCATTTCATATCAATTTAGTTTTATTTCTCAATTTATTTTATCTATCTGCACTTGAGTCCCCTTTTTCATTTTACAGATAGCGGGAGTTTGGATGGCGACTTTCTGACACACGGGCGTGTCAGGTATAACCCCTAACTCCCCATTTTGGGACCGCCATACTCGGATCCACCGTTTTATGCCTCTTCATGGCTAAGATGCTTCTCCAAGGGGGCAATATGTATGTACCCAAAATTATAGGGTACTGCACCACCGGAAAGATGTTACACATGCCCCAATGATGATACAGGTCTCCTCGCAAGGTGTTCAGGATCCAGAAAAGCTTGCCAAGTATACGTTTGTATCTTATATGTCTCACCTAGCCTCTGCGTGCTTTATTCTTCCCTCTACCCCCCCTTTTTCATTACATTTTGGTCTTAAGTGATGAGACCGCCACCCTTCTTGGGGTGGCGGTCCCTGCCTAGGACAAGGTGGCAGTCCCATAACCACCACCCTGCACAGGGCGGCGGTCCTGTTCACATTTTCTAGAAAGTTCTGACGATCACGTCAAATGTAAAATCTTCAATTTCTATCCACATTTTTCAGCTACTTTGCTTTGCATTTATGTTTTGGCCGCCCTATGAATAGTGTTTTCACTTTGTTTAATGGTAAAAGAGTTCCATTCCAAGTTACCTTCTAGTGAATGCATTTGCTATAAATAGCCAGCTTGTTTTCAAACAAATGGCCCCTCTCCTTCTCTATTTAATCATTCAGTCTTTTGAGTTTCTTGCTTAGAATTCCAATAGTTTCATGTTTTGCATCCATTGTTGGTCTTCCTTTGTTGTTTAGAGGTCATTCAATCTTCTTGTTTCATTCTTGCTTCATTGTTGTTCCATGCAAGTCAGTTTAGAATAAGATAGTTTCATTCTTAGATTGGAATCCATTTAGAGTTGTAGGTTTTGTTTAATCACAAAGGATAGTTTCTAAAACTCTCAGTGCATTTGTGTTGTATTCCCACAATAAATCCCGCTAGGAATTTCATAGTCAAGCTCTGTTCACTTGCACTATCTCTCTCTTACTCGCATTGTATTCGGTCTATATCCAAAGCTGCCATTGTTTGAGTGCCTTATTCTACTGATGCTATCATATACATGCTTTTCTGGATTCAAGAGAACATGAAGGAACGAGGAGATCACACTGAGGGGACAAAGTCACACACAACTGGATTTACCACTATTCTGTAAACGCCAGGTTTGAGCTATCAAAGTTCTAGTTACAACGTATCAAATAGAGTAGTAAATTATTTCATTTCAGTCAAAGCTCACTCTCGATATCGCCAGGGAAGCTATGGGGATTGATAGTTTCTGAGAAACTGTGATTCATTCCTCACTTCTGAGGTAGGATCGAGAGTCTTTCAATTTAAAACAATTAGTTGCTTAGATATTTAGGATAAATTCACAACTGCACAGGTAAATAGCCACACCAGGCTACTTTGTTTGTTTTAATTCTGTTACTAGATTAGTTGTCCATTTTCTAAATATATTAGAATAGCTGCTCTTTTAATTACGTTAAAATACTTCATCGAAAATACAAAAATAAAAGAATACATGCATAGTGTAGATACATCTTTCATAATTAGTTTATTAGTTTTAGTTAAAAGTTGAATCATTTTGCATGACAATCACGGGACCTAGAGAGCCCAGAGAATACATATTTGAACCAATAGTGCCTCAACCAAATCTACCCACAACACTAGCTGATATAGATCAAGACCTTAGGATACAGGTCTTTCGAGCAACGGAAAACCTACGAGCAATTAGTGAACAACTGAGAGAGTTAAATATTGAAGACGACAAGGCATACACATTTTGGTCAAATCATCCTAACTATAGACTGCCTTGATAGGATATCCATATGACTGTACAAGGACTCGAAAGAGAACAAGTATTTGGTTGCGATCCTTTAGTTCCACAAACCTGACGCAGGAGACCTCCTCGTTGACATAGATACTAGCTTACGCATTCAAGTTGCCAGAACACCTGTAAGGTATTCTGAGAAAATTACACAACTTCTAGTTCTAAACATAGAGGCTGAAAAGGTGTATGATTATTGGATAATCAGAAGGAGGGATTAACTCTTCACATGACCATAGGAGGTCCGACACAACCATGAACTTATGGTTGTGATCCATAGGTCCCACAACCCAACGGGCCTACTAATCAATCAGACATTGATGCTAGTTTACGAACACTAGTATTTAGGTCCTCACCACTTCCACCAGACATTATTACACAATTCTCCTTACTAAACATAGCAGCCAATCAAGCTAAGGATTTCTGGACTAGACCAGAGAATCGTCCATAAAACCCCAGAGAATCCACTACACCTCCCATCACCATTTTTCATGACCTTGTCTGGAAATATACACGAAGCTCCCACAGGTCACTTCCCACGTATCCAACAGCCAATAAACAGGATCTCGGTAGAGCTCGACATTGATTGGAGCCTCCGAATAGCTATTATATCCAAACGATCCATTACACCAATTCAGGTTAGGAGGGCCTTCTTCACCTTAGATTCACAGATTCCATTATTGCGTATTGAGGATATAAGATTGCCCAACTAGTTTTTCTGTATCCATATATATTCCACATTCACCAGCCATCTCGGCATGACCTCGGGAGGTCAGGTACGAGGAAGAGTTACTTGTAGATTCCCATGCTCACATGTCACTTTTCCATCGTACAGTTAGAGATGTCATTGGAGGCATATACATTGATGATGCCAAAAGGGTAGCTGTCAATATTAAAAATTATGAAAATAACTTGATGCATGGGGTCCAAGCCATATTCCACATAATGGAGCCACCATTTGGGTGATAGAAATGTAATTAAACCCCCACACCCTGCATTGTGGTTAGTTGTTAGCACAAGGTTGTTAGGAAAAATAGTTTTACTTATAAAAAAGAGCTAAAAATCCACCACCGTAACTCATTATAGGTAGAGAATGCCCATTTCTATAAAATTTGTTCAAAAATCATGCACAATATACTTGTGATTGGAGTCTATAAGACCCCGAACATTCCATGAGTAGCAATTTTGAGATACATGCATTAAGGGACATCTACTATGTCTTTAGGCTTTCTAAGGCATCAAAATGGTTTTACAACAATTGTGTATTATTGTGCTTTATAAACTCTTGCAATTCCACTTTTTTTCTCCCAACATATTCAATGTTGTATTCATCTTTTTTTGAGTCCACACTACACGTTGGGATGTGTGAGTAGTCTAATGAGCCTTGTTGGGATGGGCTATAGGTTCGCTTCGCAGGGCCTTGTGCAGAAGTTGACATATAAGGTATGGAAGTGGGAATTTTTAAGACCACCAAAAAGGAACTCGAGGATTCATTGAACACAATTACAGGTCTAGGTGTATTGGTTAATTTAAGTAAGAAATATTTAGGCTCTACTTGAGATGGCTCTCTAGAGGGGTGGTTTTCATGTGGTTGTTCCTTAACAACTGGTTCATTTGGTGTACCACTCATTAAGGGCTTAGCTTAAGAAATATTCGTAACTGATGTCTTATTTTTGTTATTCTTAAAACCCTTGACCGTCTTCCACCCTTATTCTTATTGGGGTTTGGAGGCATAGGTGGTTGACTTGGGATTGGGCCTATTGTGTGGTATATACAACAGGTAATTCATTATTTTGAGATTTATAGCTTGACACGAAAAACAAGTATTTAACAGAGTAATGTAAAGCACTCTCTACGAATAGTGAGAGTCTCCCATATGCATGCCAACAAAATCTTTGAGCTTCTGGAATAAATCTACTTCCACGTAGACTCACCTTTTGGGTCTGGCACTGTAGAACTTTTGAGGTTCCATGCAGACAATTATCTCAATGGAAGGCATTATCTGGTTGGGGATAAAACCAGAAAGGATTTCTAGACATGTCAGGTTATTGATTTATTGAGAATGGTGGGGACGTGTGATGGGTCAGAAAAATGAAACAAAAAACCCTTTGTCATGTTTCACATGCTTTCTAGCTAGATGTCATGGGAAGACCATGCAAAGTTAACCCATGTCTTAAGCATACTTTCATAGGGGATACAACCTACAATGCATCCTATTACGCAAAATGCTCTAGCCATTGATATGCAACATTAAAATCAGAAACAAGAAGAACAACATCATGGGGGATTCATTGCCTCGTAAAAGACCTTAAAAAATATATTTTGTGGGCACTTTTGCGATGACACCATTATTTGTAGCTCCACCATCTCTAGTCATGACATCAATAGTCAGACTGGATAGGGGAGGGGGATTATATAGGCTTGTTTGAAGGGTGAAGACCCCAATAAAAGATAGTAGTTGCATTATTCCACAACATCCAAAAGGACTATGGTATGAACATTTACAAGATTTTCCTAAACACCTAAATTTGATAATTAATCACTTGATAATGTTAATATCAACTTGATCCCTAAAGCATGACTTGAATTTAATTGTTATATTATTAGTTTTATTGTATGATTTGCTCTCTTCATTGCACTACTCAATTGTTCACAAAACAACTTACATTAGTCCCTCACAGTATAAAGGGGCTTATGGATATGGTCACAAACATACAAAGTCATTGGTATTTTTGCGCTTTTTAAAGGAAGAGATGTTTCATTAAATAAATTTCAAACTATGGTCTGACATACTTGTCAACCATTAAAAAATGTTATAATTTTTTCTAATGACTTCTATAAGTCTTTTTTTAGTTTATATAGTATATGTTGTGTATTGGTTAAAATAATCTCATATATAAACAAATTTAAATATAATTTTTTATAAAATTTATTACATATGAATAACAAATTATTTAAAGAATTATGTTAATTTCATTTTGGTCTATAAATTGGTAGAAATTTATTAAATAAATTTATTTGAAAAATCTCGATAGATATAAATCCCAAGGTTCTTGTGTTAGCTTTTGCACATACCATATTGATTAATAATTTTATTGCATTCTCTTTATATTTCCCATCTAGCGGTGATAGTAGAATATTTTCAGAAAAAAGAAAGAGACAAACCATATATTCAAGATATTACTATTTTTTATTGACTCTTCAAAGTTTGAAAAATCCTATTTAATGACGGTCGAATAAATGCCAAATTTAATGTAGAGAATAAAAAATTTACACAGTCACACCATTAAGTGTCATTGTCAGCATTAATGAAACTAATTTTAAATTAAATGAAGATAATTATGTTAATCTAATTTTTAATTTAGTTATAATCTATAAATAATTCTATTTTTTCAAATAACTCAATAGATAAATAAAATAATTCAAAACCTATATTGAAGAAAATAAAATGAATTAGAACTTGTTCTCCTTTCAAATTTTGTAAAGTATTAAAAACAACTATTATTTTTAATTTTTATAGTAGAACCTTGTATTAAAATAACATACTACTTCAGATATTTTATATACATATATCTTTTAGAAAGTTAATAGGCATGTATTTCATATTTTTCATGGTTTTATTTATTAAAGGGACATTGATTAATCAATCTATTAATTTTTTTAAATAAGTTTTTAATTGATTGATGGTAGATGGCTTCAATCTAGTTGCACCATTTTATCATATTTTTAAAAAATGGGATAAAATTATTGACTCCAAACTCCATTATATGTACAAGATATCTTGATTTTTCAATCACTTTCTATATAGAAGAATAAAGATTGTCATACAACACACGAATTCATATCAAAATTAAGGTTACTTGTTTTTATTAACATCTCACACAATTGCACTCTTATCAGTATCTCTTTGGTTTTTATTGTAAGTTACGTTTATAAGCTTTAAAAGTTTGACAAATTTGAGGATAAAAGTCCTTATTTCTATAGATAGAACTTAAAACTTGTTACACCTATTTTCAGAAATTTATTTTTAAGGGCGTGTATGGAAAAAAAAATGTAAGGTGGCCTTCGTAAAGTTCTCCGCAATCAATTATTTCTAATACGGCATTTCTTGGCCACAAGGGCACTATTTGAATCATCCCTAGAGTGTGGAACTTGGCTCCATGTCCTCCCTATGGTGATAGTTGCAATGGGGACAAAATGATGCAATCAATCACACTACTTCTTCCTCCACTAATATGGCAAGCAAAGAGCGTAGATCAAGAAGCGGAGTGATAAAAATATTCCTAAATAATACCAAATTCTCATCTCACATATAGTATGTTCCATTTGATATGTATTCACAGTCTATAATTGCTCAACTTAAACATAAACTCAAGCTTGTGGAACTTCATGCCACCAAAAGACTTAAATTTGAGTTTGTAAGCATTAGCTCAAGGAGATTATGCCTCTAAATAATTTTTTTAATTCCTTAGATTGAGACAAACCAAGGAGCAAGTTAAGGCCATCCAAACTACTTATGCCCATCTCACTAATCTACTTTAAATTTCCTCAACTTTTGTGAAACATTACAAATTAATGCTCCAAACCTTACAAAGTAGTGTTCTAAGCATAATATAATATGATGGAAAGAACCCAAGTGTTCCGAGAATGCCTTAATACGGTTCCTTGCAAAGTAAGCATTTCTACTCAAAAAAATTGTTATTCCCCTCTCACTCTTGATGAGCCATATGATTCTAGACACTCAAGTTTGATAACTTATCCTTTCGCAATGAAAAGTTTGGATTTTTTCCTATAATATGACTTACACTTGCATTTTAAGTTTAATCGATATATCCTTTTATCTCCCATGTGACTTTCTAATCTCTGCACACTACTCTAGTACTCATTCATTCATGCAAACTTAGTTATCCAAAGTAGTAATTTTTCCCTATAAATCTCGTCACTAAATCCATGTATGGGATTGTACAATATAGGGCCATATCATACCATAGTCTAGGTCACCCTGTACAACCTCTTCCCATCGCTTCCAATGTGTCTTTCTCATTTTTAATATCTTTTATGCATCATTTTATCTCCCCTAGGTCATCCTTAATGCATAATCTGCATAAGCCTATATAAGCAAGTCATATACACTCAAGAACTAACTTTACACTCTCAAGAGAATACATTACAAATTAATTTCTTGTAGAAACTTAAATTTGGCAGCTTATCCTTTGGCAATGACAAGTTCTGTTATACTCCCTTGCTAAGACAAATGCTCACATTCTAATTCCAACAAGTATATCTCTTTAGATCTTCTTTGAATTTCTCATTTATGCACTCTACTCTATTGAAAACTTTGTAATTTTTAAGTAATCTCTAGAACTTTATCTTTCACATCACATGCTTCTTGTCTAAGACTATACAGTTTGGTTAAGATAAGTTGTACGACCCTAGATGACATGTATGGCCCTACCCCCTTCTATCTTCTGACTTTACTTTCAATAGAATATTTTTACTGTGTCATTTCATATTCTTAAATTTTTTCCTTACAAAAATATTTCACCTACACAAGGCTATATAAGCAAGTCAATATCACTTTGTAACTCACTTGACACTCTTACAAGTTTTTATTGCAATCGTCATTCCAAAATCACTCAAGGATCTCTTAAATATTCCTAAATTAGTTGCACATCATTTAGAGCAACCACTACTATAGGTATGAAGAACTCAACTAGGTCAAAGATTATAGTTTCATCCATTTCCAAATATGTAAAGGTATTTGTTGTCGTGTAAATGTGCAACAAGGAAATTGGAAATTTCCAAGCACAAAAACTATACCCCTATGCCAAAATTTTCATGCTTTATCATTCGTAGGCAACCCCAGCTCTGTCTAGTCAGTCCAAATTACCTCCCAACCAATGTTATATCATCCTCTTAGGTGATTTAGGAAATTCCATTCATTCCCCTAGGTGATTTTAGGACTTCATTGAAAATGTAAATTTTGGGGAGTCACGGGAAGGGTTGTCCCTAGCCTTCCCAGGACTGGATCGACCCCATGAAGTGGAATAGAAGGGAAAAATTCAACATGGAGGTGATTGGAGGACCTTATAACATCATGTAAATGATACTGGAAGGTTTGGGGAAGTTTTTCAAGACTTGGAGTAGTCTGAGTTAAAAATAAGGTTCACAAGCCTAGGCAGCACACATGCCTAAAATAGCTATTGGGCTTCAGAAGAAGATTCCGAGAGCTCTAGATGGAGTTGGAAGTAAAAAAAAAACATATTTGGAAATAGGATTCTAATAAATACATGATGGTAAAATAATATTTTTCACAACACCTTGGCGCATATGATTGACAGGCAGTTTTTCTCAGGCACAAGTGGAGTACCAGATCAAAAATCCTATTTTTCAGGGATCATATGGCAGAATCAAGACATGAAAACCCAATAATTTGATTCAAAATTCCATTTCCATTCATTATAATATAAAATTTCACCAATAAATTCCACCGGGAGCTCAAGTTATCTTCATTCTAAGTTACCCTCTCAAATGTAGTTTAGGATAGTCATTTTTTTCGAGAGGACACGTGTCAGCACTAGGAGCCTGGCGGGATTTCATGTCCCCGAAGTCCCTGAGGTCAGGTACATAAAACATTGGAAAATGTGCCCAGCCCCCATGTGACCTTTGGGGCCCTCATATGACCTCCATACTTGACAGATTAGCCCCCAGGTGCTTATTTGGAGCATGCCTTCCCTGCCATTGGATTGGGCGCCACGTGTCAGCTCCAGGACCACCATGGAAACTTATGTCCCTTATGAACCTGAGGTGGGGGACATAAGACCTTGAAAAATGCACCCATCCCCCATAGGGAGTCTTCTGGACACTCACATGACCGTAGTTCAACCCCCAGGTGCTTATTTGGAGCGTGCATTCCCTACCGTCGGATCGGGCGCCACGTGTCATGATCTTGACCACCGTGGAATTTGATGTCCCTTATGCACCTGAGGTGGGGGACATCAGACCTTTAAAAATGTTCCCATCCCCTATAGGGAGTAATTTGGACACCCATGTGACCTCCTTTCAGCTCCTAGTGCTTCAAATAAGCTTTTTCCTCGTTCATTCTCTGTTGTTGGATCTAGTGCCACGTGTCACTGTCTTGCTCATTGTGGAAATTGATGTCCCTCATGTATCTGAGGTTAGGGACATAAAGCATGGAAAAATTCACCCAAGCCCTACCTATGCATATCTTTTTGAAATTTTTCCAAGTGCCGCTTTTTCCCACTTCTAACTTCTAATAGTTATATGTGCACTTCATTCCTCCATACTTCCTCTACAACATTCTTCCATCTCTCCACCATTGCAGATTCTCAGAAATGCTCAACTGAATAACTGAAACACATTCCCCACAGTGATGTGAAGGTCTTAGAAGGAATCCTGATCAAACACAGAAGGAGAAGCATGGAGCACAGAAAGAGAAAACAGAGAAAACTCCATAACCATGAAATGAGAAGTTGAAGAAATCTCCCAAACAGATGCATAAAACAACAAGTTATATTTTTCTGCTCATTCCTCTACCCAAGGAAATCAAAAAGACACCTTCAAACTCTCCCCATGTATGACAGAGCATCCACAACGAAGAAATCTCCTTTCCGGCTCAACAAAGAAAGAAGTGGGATTTCCCGTCAAATTGGTTGCCGGATTGAAGTAAGATTGTATGTGAAGCACCAGAAGAAAAAACCCACATCAAAAATAAATTTTTCTTCACAAACGGAGGAGAAAACCGACCTGCAATTTTGAGGTTCATTAATGGCTGCCGTACCCAGAAGCACTGCCAGGTCTGAAAAATTAAAACTTTAAAATCTCTTGGATTATTAAGCGGGTGGACCCGAAATTTTAGAGGAATGATATTCAGAAAAAACCCATATCAAAAAAATTTGTTCCACATCAATCTAACTCCTAGAGGCAAACTTTCTAAAAATAGTAGGTCTACTACATAGGAATTGCTATTTTGGGAAAGTCATTGATAAAAGAACCTGCGAAGAAGACGAAGACATTGGAGGTGCACTACAGCTGAGAATCCACCAGAACAAACATTTTTGGCACTTACTAAAAATAGTAAGTGTGCCCTTGAGCACCTACTAAAAATAGAAATTTGATCCAAAGGAGTGAGGAATGCAGGGAGAAAGGGGAATCAAGGTCATAACACTCAGCAAAGGATCGAGAGAGTTGATTTTTTTACACTTACTAAAAATAGTAAGTTACACTCAAAGAGAAGTTTTGGCACAATGGGATGTACAAGGATAATCATTTAGGGGGACATCATTGTTTAGGAGCATCCTAGTCATTTTTCATAGGGCATTCAAGATCCACCTTAGTTCATTCAACTTAGTGAGCGTTCATGAGATAATTTGGAGGAGTTTCACAGTGTGCAAGGAGTTCGAAGATTCAGAGTTTCATTGCATTTGGAGCTTTCCATCAACGAGGATCAACGGAATTCATCGGGAACAACATATCCTCTTCTTCTTCTCCCTCTCTTTCTCTCTCCTCTTCCCCCCAAATTTCTCTCACTTTCCAATATTCTAATTTTGTGTTGGGGTTTGCACTTTTAATATGACTTAAGCGACTTTTGAAACATAATGTAAATTAATTCACCTTGCTATTATAAAAGGGACTTACATATTTGAAGTGGAATATGAACAATCTTAAGTCATATTAAGGTATTCAAAAGGTCATGAGGAAGCTGAAGAGTCATATTCTATTCTATAAATTGTAAAGCCATTCCCATTTCAAAGGGCTGGAAATTGATCTTGTAGACTCAAGAGTGCATTGTACCTAGAGAAAGCAAAGGAGATAGCCATTTTCTTCTACTCTCTTCCCCTCTCAAATTTCTTCCATTCCCACATTATGTACAACTTTGATTTGAGCAATCAATACAAGAAGAAGGAGTTTCTAGCTTTCTTTGACTAAGGGGTTTCTTGATACTTGGTGATCGGTGAATTCTATTTGGTCTTGTTGCTATTCGCAGAGTTGTTTCTTCCAATAAATGCATGTGTTGAAGTTTCTAACTAGTGTGTGTGTAGGAATCTGATTTTCTACCTGAATCATTAATTCTCCTACCTCTTTTCTCACTCCCCTTTCCTGCTCTACAGACAAATACTTCCGTAGCAAGAGATTGCTAACTTTGTCACAGAGTCAGTGGAGTGCCCTTGTTGGATCCCCGGTCGAAAGACCACCACAGAAATCCAAAATTTCTTGTGCATGCACATACGGCAGCTGCATTGGTTAAGTAGAGGGACTTTGATTCCCAGAGCATTGGCAAGAAATCCAAAAGTTTTTCCACCTGACAATTTTTCTCGCCAACAGTTTTAAAGTCACATCTGGGCAACATAAAAGTCACTCAAGGTCCTTAAGGGACAAAGTGTTTAGTCATGCAACTAAAGAAATTTAAATCACACTACTACCCCTTTGGGTACATTTTATAATCGATAGTTAGCCCAATATATTTGTGTTAGCAGACACAAGGGAACTCATATGTATTTGGCATAGATCACACTCATACTTGCCCATGTAACTAGGAGAACTACATGAAGCTTGATCCTGCACAAAGACATGTAGTACAAAACTTGGATTTATTTTACAAGGTTTGAATCCCAAGTGTGGTCCATCCTTACCACACACATGAATTCTCCCTTTGTTATACAATTCTTTGATGAAGGGTATTTCAAGTATCTATGTTTCCAATTTGTTGCAAGTGATTATAGGTTGCATTGAGGTTGTGTGAATAAGAGCATCATACAATGAAGCATATTTCTAGACAAGTGAAGGGTACATAAAGTTGTAGAAGCTCATTATGAAAGGGTTTGAGGTGACCTATAAGTTTCAAGACTGTATAGTCATTCTTGGTAGAGTGGTATGGTCCGACACTAACTCAATCTCTAGTTCCAATACCAATAGTGAAGCGTTTTTAGTCTTTGATTATCATTTTCCACTCGTCTCCACATCCGGATCTCCTATATTATGACTTGTAAAACAAAGTATTCATATCTTCTTATGTATTTGATCTATCAATCTATTTTTTTATCATTTTTGCAAGTATTACCATGTTATCCCAATCATGCATGGTTAATTGTGAATTAATTAGATCAAAACAATCTCATGTAACGAACCCTTACATCTTATACATTTTTGTGTACTTTACATAACATATTTGATTAGGGGGTAAATTTTTTAAAAACAACTCATGGCTCTCTCAAACATTCATAAATTAATTACACATCAGTTATAACAACCTTTACACATGTATGAAGCACTCAAACTAGCTTCAAGATTATCTCTTCCTCCATTTACAATCCTTTAAAGGTCTTAGAGCCATGACTTAGTAAGAGTAAGATACTCCAATTTTTTTTAGAATTCTTAAGGGATTAAGGGAAAAAATTTAACATTTGAATAACATCATGTTATATCACTATTTCACAATGCACATCTCTATTTTATCTACTATTATGATTATTACTTGTTATGTCAAGAGACACAAAGGCACGATAGGGGGTTGGTTTAGATTTGCATTCACTATTGCACCTACACTGAGATAACTACATGAGGATTTTTCTTGCTCAAGGGGATGTAGTGCAGGGCCTGGATTGGTCTAGTAGGGATTGGTTGACCGGTAGCGTCAGTCGTTCCTCATCCAAACACAAATTTCTTTTTTTTATATAATCGTTGTTCTATTTTTTGTAGGTCATCATAAGAAGTGGAAAATTTGTAAGAATCATAGTGATAGATAATGAAGCTTAGTTCCAGACCAGAAATAAGCACTCATAGTTATATAACTCCATTATTTTTATGCAAATGTGCAACATGAAAGTTTCAAAGTTTCAAACATGATAATAGACCCAAGTGTCGAAACATTTGTCCAAAACCCCTTCTGAGTCATCCTCCAGATCAACCTACCTTCTGTGTCATACCCTTCCCATCATTGAAAAACCTCATGATGTTATAAAAATACTTCCCAAATATGTTAAATATGGTCATGAGGTCATCTAGTCCATTCAGTGAAGCGTCATCAAGGGTTGAAATCTATACTAGGTCTAGAAAGGCTATTCCCCATCCTTTTCTAGATAGGTGTGCACCCCATGGAGTTGATTAAGGAGCCTAAAATAATCTGGAGATGTCTTTGAAGAGTATAAAATTAAATGGAGAAGGTTTATGAAATTTTGGGAAATTTTAAGAGGTTTTGGAGTCAGGACAGTGAAAGTGGTCTTTAGAGGCTTGAGGAGCTTACAGTGCAAAAAAACATCGAACCTTCAACTGAAGATTCTGGGAACTCTGAGATGATTCAAGAGGAAAAAAAATACCATTTGAAATCTATTTCAATTCCCTACATGATGAAAAATTTAGAGTCTTCTCAAGGAATAGGTAATTCTTATGTAAGGGTAATTTATGCAGACTCCCCTGGTGATCCCGAATGAAAAAACAACATTTTTTGAAGGAGGAGGCTGAATAAAGTATTTAAAACCATCTCATTGAGCTAAAAATGGTCTTGAGAGTCAAATCGATATATTTTTTTTCCTAAAAATACCCATACAACTTTGGGAAAGTTCGTTTCAAGATTCTGGGAGTTAGTCAAATTTACAGTTGGAAGTCTGGTGCATTTTGGTGTCTGGACTGTCCCAACTATCCCGACTGTCCCAAATGTCTAGGAATGTTAGGATAGTGGGAAAATTAGGGACAAGAAATTTCTCCCTACCCCCTTTTTAAAGCCCTTGGACCCCCATGTGACCCTGAATCTTCCCGACAGGTGCTAAATGATCAAACATGTAAATTTGGATAAGTTTTTGACCTCTTAGGCTCTGGGTGCAATTTTATGCCCCTACTGTCCCAACTATCCAAGAAAATTGGTACAATTTGGATAGTGAAATGTGCCCCAACCATAGCCTCGTCTATGGTTCATCGTGTGACCTCTAATCTTGTTCATCGGGTGTTAAAACCTTTCCCTCTCCTCCTCCATCCTCACCCATTCATTTCCCACCACTTGTCAAGATTTGAGAGTAGGGATTTTACTATCCCAACTATCTCAGAATAATGGGGATAGTTGGGAAACAAAAATTCACCCACCCCAAGATTGATTGAAAACTAAAAAATAAACTAACTATTTGTTGGGTTTCAGAATGGAACATGGGTTGAAACCACAGTCAGGGGACAATAATTCCCTCCTGTTTAATGGGAGAGATTCCCTTATTGAAAGCAGGAAAAACAAATGTACAAATTTCAACTCTCAATTTTTGGACCCTGATATACTAGAATGTTTTCATACTTAAAAGATTATCAATCAGAAGGAATAAAAAAATATGGAGATGGGAGAAGGAAAAAAATAACAATGTTTTTGGGAAATATAGATAGCAAAGTATCTCCCTACTTACATTGAACCAAGAAAATATAGAAAAGGATCAATTACTTCACCACTAATGCAAATCTGTAGACACAAAGTTCTAAAGATTCACAAAGACTAGAACACGAAGTTTCTATTGAATGTAAAACAAAATATCTATTGAATCGAGCAAGGAGAGAGAAAAATATAATAGAGGGAAATAAGAAAAGAAAGAAATAACTTGTGTATTGAATTACTTCAGAATTTACAACCTTCCCAGAAAACTAGAATCGCTTTTCCATGGCCAAAACCATGTTCTTATAACAATTTGTATACATCCATACTTTGTCCCCAAGAAAATAATATCTGAAAGGAATAATGTTTGTTGCAGATCCAATTTTGGAAAGTGACATGAAACAAACACACTCATGAAAACTAGAGGTTCAAAAGGTGAATATTTCGTTAGTTCGAGCATGATTATTTTAGCAAGGGTCATCTCATGATTTTCTTCTTCATGTGGTCCTGCCATTTTTACCTTTTAACCACTTTCATAGCACTCAAGTGCTTACTGGTAAGTTTTCTCCCTTTTTTATCGCATATGCCCGATAAAATCCATTTTCTGATGATTAAACTTTACATCCCCTTAAACTTATCAATTTGGCTCCATAATAAACCAAAAATACATCTCATAGAGAAACAACAAGGATGCAGAGAAAAAGAATGAAGAATGATCCATTTTTGCGTTTTGTAGAGCTCTGGTATGTTAATGGCGTCAAAAACCAGATGAATGCATTTATATATCCTTTTCCCCCTTTTCTCTTCAAATTTAGACCCTACACGTGGCAAGATCCAAGCAATGATGACCCTGGGGGAGAAATCTACATTTCCTGACATTTGGGAGAAAAATCATGATTTCTCATTTTGCTCCGCCCTCCCGCAGCTCTGCCAAAAGCTGAACACGTGGCGCCATCTGAGTGGTTGAGGAAATGTGGTTCAAATTTTCCATTTAAACTCTTTTTAACAAAAAATTCTCAAAAACCTCCGCCGGCCCACTTTGACTTTTCAACGTGAACATGTGGCACACCACGATTGAAAAAAGGGGGCACGACTCAATTTGCAACATTTTAACCTTTTGGTGAAAAAGGCTCAAATTCTCAATTTCCCCCGCAGGCCCGCTATTCCGATTTCATCCTTCAACACGTGGCATTTCCTGACTAGGTGCGGGAATGCGCTTCAGTTTTATACTTTATCTATTTTTGAAAAGGGGAAAAATTCCAAATTTTCCCCAAAAGTCCGTGCCCCTGCCGTTGACTTTTCAACATAGGCCAGGTGTCCCTTTCTAATCTGCTGCGGGCCTTAACTTAGAAATTTTCCCTTCACATGAGTGGGGCCGCGGGCCATTTTAGAAATTTTCACCTTTTGTGGAAACAAGGATAAAATTCCTAAATTCCTCCACTGGTCTGCCAAAGCGCCTGTGAATTGAAAAACAACCATGTGTCCTTTTTTTATTCCTCAACACGTGGCCTCACCTGATTGGTTGCAAAGACGTGCTTCACTTTTTATCTATTTTGAGAAGGGGAAAAAATACAACTTTTCCCTTGAAATTCCATGCCTTTGCCATTGGCTTTTCAACACGAACATATGTCCCTTTGCGATTTACTGTGGATTTCAACTCGGAATTTATCCTTTCACTTAGGTGGGGCCACGGGTATTTTTAGAACTTTCTACCATTTCACCGTAATGCCTTAGAGAATAAAATGGATCCATCACCCCGAACTTCAACCAAAACTGCTCCAACCAATCAGGGACCGGTGGGGATGTGGGGAAAAACTGGCATTTGTTCCAAAATCACCAAAAGTGATAAGTTCAAAAAGAAACCCGCCTGACCGCATCCAATGGGAAACAAATCCGTAGCTTCACCTTTCTGAGCAAGAATTTGATGGGGAAAAGAACGTAGGAAGTTGCAAGAAATGGGAAAATGCCATTTTTTCTCCCGATGAAGAATTTATTTCCCTGCAAAAGGTTAAAAACAAAAGATGCAAGGTCCCACGCATTCCAAACGCATAAAAGAAGAATTAGAATCATTTCCCATCCATTGAAAATAGGTAAAATGTTTTAACGACAGCAGACTGAGGGAATTTTGATTAAAAACATCGTGGGAAATGAAAATGAGCATATGAGGAGTTTAAAACATGAATTTCTTTCATGGCAGGGATCCAATTTTCATGAAATTAGATTTGAAAGGGTGGGAAAAATTTAGAGGACAACACTATTTACACACTGCTTCTTCCTACCTCTTATGCCTGTGAAGTTAAAATGTTGTGGAAAAGTTTTTACCATGAAATAAATTCTTGTTCACTTCATTTCTTCTCCATGACTCCATGAAAACTATTGCAAAACCTCCATTAAACCTGCAAATCCATCATATACCCCATCACATTTCTCTCAGATCATCCATGGTTGCGAGAACAAAGATTTTTTCACTACCGACGAACAAAGAAATCAATCGTACCAAGGGTTTGAGCTAAGTTATCTTCTCCAGAGAATATATGTGATTTTTCTCGTTATCAAAGCTTTGAGACTCCATTAATGGCTATCATGATGTAGTAGTGAAAGGGAAATGAGCATCATATTCACTTCTAAAAGTTCTAATGGGCACAATCATGCAAAATTTAGAGGAAATGATCACCAAAAAATCTAGTTTCAGGTGAGCTAGTTTTTGTGCCATGAAGCCCCTATTTTTTAGGGATACAGAGGGTTGTGTTTTTCATCAACATTATTCCCTCTTTGAATAAAATCTCAATTTCTCAAAGATCTGGAAGGTGAAATCACCCAAGATTTGGAGCGTGGAATCTTGGCATAAAACCCATAATTTCAAAAACTTTTTTTGTTGCAATCTGATGCCCAAAATACACTTACTAAAAATAACATATACCATGCCCCTTCACATGCTAAAAATAGTAAGCTCCTCAATTTGCAAGCTATGATCACCTAGAACACTCAGAAACAATGCATAATGGTAAGCATGGTAAAATTGCCAATTTTCCCGAAATAGTAAGTCGGGAAAAAACAAATGCTAAAAACAACAATGGATCATCAACAAAAGAGGATTGGAATGTGCCAGAAGGTTCAAAAGGTCATATTTGAGTAAAAATTCTACCTGCTAAAAAAATAAAGTCTTTGTTTTGGATGCAGATAGTTGTAAATGGCTCCATTTTCACTCATCTTTCCACTTTTTAAACTCTTCACAGGGTTATAAGATGATCTCATAGCTCAAATAAAGAAATGAATCATCCATAAGGGTCTTATAAGCATCTTCTTGATATTAGTTGTGCATGAGAACATGGTGAAGTATAATAAAATTAACTCTGGATGACTGAGTAACTGGAAAATATTCAAAGGGCATTAAGGACTCCATTGATTCATTAGAATAAGTCATCATGCTTATCATCTAGGCTCGGAAACATCATCACCTCTTCAAGATGAGCTAGTTGAAGTAAGAAGGTTGAGTTGAATGAGTTGAACTCAGTGAGTAAGGCGGTTTCTGGTTAAAGAGCATATCAAGTGAGTTGGTTGCAATGAGTTGAACTGACTGAGTGAGTTGAGTTAAAGTGAGCTCATCAAGTTGGTTGGCTAATTAGGTGGATTGAGGTAAGTTAAGTTGAGGTGATCTAGTTGTAGTGAATTTGAGTTGGGCTAGTTGTGGCGGTGAGTTAGTCAAGAATTCATCCTTTTTCATGAAGAGGCATATGCAAGTGAGCCAGGTCAAGCAAGATGTGTGAACTAATTGGATTAAAATGAACCAAATAAGATTGGGCAAGCTCAATGATCTAGTTAGAGTAAAATAAGTGATATCAATGAGCTCATTGAGCTAAGGGAGTTGATCATTCAAGAATAAAGGGGATCATCATGAGAAATGCTTGCGGTCATCTTAAGCTCACATTAGGGGATCTCTCAACAATGTTTTCTAACACTCATTCATCATCCCAAGGTGTTTGTTCATCATGCTTTAGATAAAAAAATCTACATCAGAGGGAGCTTCTTCATTGGATGAAATAGTACCTATCCTTCTCTCCTGTCCTTTTATTCTAATTCTTCATTGTACACAATCATTTTATTTTGTCATATTCACTTAAGTGACATATTTCTAATTTGTAAAATTATTCTATCAAAATTATAAGAGAGATAACTAATTTTTCTATTCTAGGGGGAATTGAAAGGTCACAAGTAGAATAGGAACATGAAGAGTCATGTGGAGGGAGATGAAATTTCAATTCACAAAGCTATAAATTGGGATGGCTTCTCCATTCCAAGAGATCCTAAAAATTTAGTTCTTTGTAGAAATGGTGTATTGTGATTTGAGTGTTGAGATTTGTATCACCAACACATGAAATAAAGTTACATTTCTTCCATTCCCCTTTTCCTATGTGTTCTTATATTTCTCTCTTTTATGCACTTTGCAAGCATAGTGATCAAGAAAAAGCACTGTATCTTTAATAAATGAATCTAATAAATGTGTGTCCAGGTTTATTCTTCTCACTAGATAGCCTCATCATTGATTTCCTCTAAATTTAATGATGAACTACTACAATTATTGGGTGTGAATTTTTCTTAGGCCTACTCGCAACAAAAACCTTACTTTGTCTAATTTCTCTCCTTCACCCCTCATTGCTGCAATTTATTCCCTTATACCACGTACATTGCCACAGGTTCAAGGAAGTGTTCTTGTGTGATTCCTAGCCTATTTGGCCAACCCACAACATTTAGATAGGAGTATATTAGTTTACATTCAATAATGGGAGCTGCCCCATTCAATGTAGAGGGACCTAGCTGCATGAGCATTGATGGAAACACCTAATTTTCCATATTGAAAAATTATTTCACCAACATTTTTTGTCGACTCCGCTGGGAAGAGATTTACCATTGTGCTCCTGAAAAGATCTCTGCAAAATACAAAAAAATAATTAAAAAAATACTTGAATGATCAAAAGCCTTTTTCCAAGCCTCTTAGAAAACTTGGTTGAAAGAAGATATACCAGATTGAATAGGTTGAGAGGAATCATTGACCCTACTTTTGAATCTTTGCAAAATCAACAAGCATGAGTCATAGATAATCCATACTACTTCTATCAAGCTTCATCCCCATTTGATTCATCAAGCAGTACCGATGGTAAACCTATTAAAACTCCTACTGAAACTCCTACGAATTCTCCTATCTTCCACCCAACTTTGAATTTTGAAATCCCAAGAGAAGAAGGAGAAAGAGAAGAAGAAAGAGAGGAAGAAATGGAAAAAAAGCACTTGTACTATGGGGACAAAACACTGGTCAATTGGCTTTGACTCCAACACTTCAGAGCTTCCAAAAGGATCAAGAAAGAAATTTTTGAATTTCTATGGAGATGGAAAACAACATCCTGATAATCATATCACAACCTTTATCACATGTTGTGACATCCTTTGAGTGCAACACGAATATTTCACTGTGCAGTTGTTCATGGAAACATTACAAGATGTAGCTATAGATTGATTCTATTACCTACCACCACACTTAATCTCCAATTGGGGTGATATAAAAAGAAGTTAGAAGAGAGTTTCAAGACCACTGAATATGCTCATGCCCCCATCACTCAACTGAATTAGATGAAAGAAAGAGTCACGTAAGAGTCCATGAGAGACTTCATGGCAAAATTCAACAAGATGAAAAAAATTCCTATTGTTTCTCTTCCCATTGCGGATAACCTAAATATGTTCTTTGTGAATGCTTAATTATTTGAAGTAAGATTCATATTGTGAAAATTTCAACCAAGAGATTTGGATAATGCTTAAGAAATTGCGGTTAAGGTAGAAGATGACCTCATCTTGTCAAGTATGATTAATAATCCTTCAATGAAGGATAGGTCCCAGGGTTCCAAAGACGAGAGAACTGATCCAATGTTGCAGAAGTTGGAAAATGAATTGACAACATTGAAAATGGAGGTTTCTCAAAAAACACTTCATCCAAATCAAAACAAGGACCAAATTGCAGGAGCGCCCCAAAGACTTACCTTGGAGGCTTTTCCAATTAACTTAATATGTGAGATTAATGAAGATATAGATATTTTTGAATCAGAAGTTGAAGATGAAGGAGAAGAAGAATGTGTTCAGATCAATTTTTGTGAATGCAAACTTGAAGATGAAGAATCCACAAATATTTACTCATATGCGGTGTTCACTCAATCGTAAAAGGAGAAACAAGGCCCTTCTTTTTCCACCCAAGCTAAGAAATTGAATCCTCAAATGATGACTCGAAGAAAAACAACAACAAAAGGAGGATCATCGAAGTCTGCTTTAACAAGGTCAGCTGAGAAGAAGAATGAGATCAATCCAACCAAGAATCCTTCTTCCTCTTCGAGTAAGTCCCCTTCAACTCCTCTTAAAAAATCAATTTCTACAAATCCTAAGAACATCCATGTCAAAGCTACCACAACCCATGATGTTCCTATAACTTCCTCATCCTTTGACATCATTGATCATTTCAAAAGATCCAAAATCCAAATTTCCTAATTTGAGTACTTGAGAACTCATCCCAAGCAACTTGAGAAACTTGTGCAACATATTAAAGGAATTAACTATATTTCTAAATATTCCACCACCAAAGAATCACCTCATGCATCTCAATCCAATCCACCTCTAAACCATCTTTCCTCCACACCCTCCACCTCTAGGAAGGCAAAACCTTTCTACATAGACTTGTTAGTCAACGGGTATAAGCTAAACAATTGCATCATTGAGTCTGGTGCCTTAGAAAATGTCATGCCTACAAAAGTTGCTAAATCCCTCTACCTCTCCCTTTCCCCTACCTCTGGCTAATTTTTCCCCATGAAAATGAAACAAGTGCTTCTTATTGGACAAATAAAAAAATGTCGAGGTAACATTGGTAGACTTCCCTAACAAGAAAATCACAATGAGAATACTTGTAGTAGACATTCCCCCTCGTATGGTATTTTTTTGGGTCTGAATCTTCTATCGATATGTCAGAGGAGATATGCAGCTGGATTAGTCGCACGCCACCATCTCGGTCAATGGTAAGACAAAGAAACTACTTCCCATCAGAAAAATGAAATATACTATGGAAAAACTAGGTGACCCAACAACAGATATCCCGTGTCAAAATTTTAAATCTTGCAACGTTTCATGACCTTTGAGGACAATATTGAGCTACCCATGTTGCTGAAGTAATGTCCGATCATCATGGAGCCGATCAAAGAAAATCATGATGGTTTGATGAAATCAGAGTTTGAGAGTGCATACTTCTCATCGGATGAGAGCATAATTTTTTTTGCTCCATTAGATGTTGATGGTGGTGATGAGGACCTTGATTTGCAACAATTTAATCTTGAAGTGATGAGAAATGCAGATCAAGAAGGAGTTATATGCAACAATTTCTTTACAAGTAACTTCAATATTTCTAATCATGTTCTTGAGGATCAATATGAGTTTCCATGTGATGAGTATATTGGTGAACTTGAAAGCTTCTTTTTCTTGTTAGAATAAAACAACAAGAAATGAAAAAATGGAAACATGTTTCTGCCTCTTGAATGTACACCTATTCAAGGAGATGATGATTTTAGCAAAAAAATGGATTTCTCGATTGTTGGTGATCAAGATTGGGAAAACAATGATGAAAAAATTTCAACTTTGATGTTGTGCTCATTCCCTTTTCATGAGGACAATATAATTCTTAACGAAAAATGGAGAGATGGAATGATGCTTGGTCTTAAGATTGATTTTGTTCAAAATGGAAACATTATCAATATACTTCAACCTTTTAGTTCTCAATCTACCAAAGAGGAGGATATTATCAACACATAAGTGGATGGAAATGCCCAAAATGGACAAGGAGAAGGTGAAAAATTCCATGTTGTATCACCAATATTGAACTCATTCTCTTTCCAAGAATATGGTGCAATGCACATGCCACACTACATTGACCAACATATTGCAAAATATCCACAGCGTGAGAAAGATTATTTCCTAATCCAATATAGAAACCAAGAAAATAAAGAGGCTAGTGACAATGATGAGGTGTTTGAAAAATCCATCAAGAATCAACCTTCAGAAATAGTGGTTATGAAGAAAATGATAGGTGGATAACAATTATCACTATATACTGATAATTCAAGTGTAATCAATAATCATCTTCATGGAAGCGACAAAAAATCAACAAATGGAATGAACCTGAGAATCAAGGAGAGGTCTAAAATAAATTTTGAAAGTGATAAAGCTAATGAAGGGAACATGTGGTTCCTCAGTTACAATAGCAATCATGCTAGATATATCAAGAAGCTAATGAGAGGTCCATACTTATGTGAACTATCAACATATTTTCAGTAAAAAGGCATCTGGTGATACTCGTTTATAGGTAAGCACTCAGTTCAAGTTTGTACTTCAGTGAAAGTGGGTTTTCCCCCACATGTACATAGGTGATTTAGTTTGTTTTCCTTTTTTTATTGTGTACTTTTTTTCTTGTTACAAGTCCCTTGTAACATACATAACATAAGCCCTTCTAAGAATAAAATACGTTCTACAATCTCTCCATGGATGCTCCTTGTCTATCTTTCTCAACCATTCTCTAGCTCTATGTCTAAAAACATGACATGAAAAATAATATCCATTAAATTTTCTCTCATACCTAGATGCATGTGGTTGTTTGATTGACTTGGACCTTCCTGTGTTGATCTCCTTGGTCTGCTTCTTATTTGTTTTCTTGTTGGGACTAACCTTTTCCTCTTTCTTGTTCTTTGAACACCTTTGACAATATTCATGGCTTGATTAATCCTTTAACTCTCTTTTCCTTGCTTGTTCCATTTATTCTCTGAGAGTATTCATATATGCTCTTAATTTTTCACATTCTTCACTCTTGGCTTGAATAGCTACCTGACATGTCTCAAGCTCTACTCCACTAGAATGTCCTTGTTTTCTTTGCAAGTTTTTAAACTGATTAGTAACCTGTACCAACTCAGTATTTAGGGTCTTTAGTTCCTCTTAAAATTTAAAGAAATAAATTTCTTTATGTTTCAAGGCCTTTGATACATTTTCAACAAATGAAGCCATCTAATTTAGTTCTTCACCATGGTTAACTTCCTTAAGATTTATTTCTTCATTTAAATATTTTATAAGGGCTTGAGCAATTTCATAGCTCTTCTTCAACACTGGCTTTGTTGATGTACACATGTTTGTGACTTCAGGATCACCTCTAAGATGTTAGGTTTGATTTAGAAGGATCAGGCTCTGATACCAATTGTTAGATATCACAAGAACTAAGAGGGGGCGAATCAATGCTTATCACAATTGAGGTATTTTCAAACTTTCAAAGTTACTTAACTTGGTTTAGCAATTATATCATGAGCACAAATGAACTTCAAGAAAAAAAAACAAATGAACATGACACAATGTTTATAGTGGGAAACCCAAGAAGGGAGAAAACCCACTTTGAAACCATAATTTTTTATTTAGAGCACCAATTCTAATGAAATGATTTATAACTAATTAAGCACCCACTTAATCATTGAAGCACCCACTTAAAATGTTCATACAAGCACCTAATTGATGAATGCTAAGCACCTACTCAGATGGATTTGTAGAAGCACCTACTTATTCGGTACAAGAACCTACTTAGATAATGTTTGCAATCAAATGACCATTTATTAGTTATGTTTCTCCTTTAACAGATTATGATCTCTTTTCCTGATTACAATTTTCTCAAAGGTTTATACTTCTCCTAGATTCTCTAGTTTCATATTCTTTTTCATAGTTTAGACATTCAAACTGTATTCCATGCTGTCATACATGTTCAACAACTATACTGACTCCCCAATCTTTGTTTTTCAACACAGTTCATACTTCATAAATGGCTTGTTCCACCTTGCATCTCATACTCTGTTTGCTCTCAGAATACCTCGATTTTTCCTAGAGTATCACTGTTTTCCAATGTTGTTCTTTATGATAATCATATGTTATATGTTCTACCTTGTTATCTTTTATCAAACCTTTCTCTGGAGTTACACTTGTTCATTTGTCTGTATAATACTCATTATTCCTCTATATTAATATATATATGTTTTTCATACTTCACTTATATATCTCACTGTCATCTTGTCTAGAGTTCAAAGATATATATTCATTTGATATGCTAACCTCTTTAGCTTCAAGTATCCTCAACAGAGGCCTGACCTTTCAACTCAGCCTTAAATGATCAAATGATATTTCCTTGAAAGAATAAGATAAAAAGAACTTTGTCTCTTCACATTCCATCTCAAACCTAGAAGATAACTCATGCATACAAGACTAATTTTGAACTCTTCACACACTTGATAGTCTTTTTGACTTCCATACATTTGGTTTTCACTCTTGTAGGTTTCATAGTATAGTTTTTAGGAGACATTGGACTTTAGGACATTATGAAATTTAACACATTCATGTATAGCATTTGAATACTAAGGTCACAAGTTGATTGATATCTTCAATTCTATATCTCTTCTATTAATTCAAATAAGCTTTTCCTTGCATCAAGTGTTTCATAGAAGTAATAGTTCAGTAGAGAAACACTAAAACTTAGAGAATTTTCCAAATTTTCAGATTGTACACAACTACAAATGCATTTAACACCTCACACCATTGTATATGTGCTTGTTAAACTATTTGAGACACATCAAGTGCCTTGAAGGATGATCTCATCTAAGTTATTGTCTTGTGATTCTCAATTTGTATGACTGATCAGGGTTATAGGTACCTGTAGGAGAGCTTTATGCATAAGAAGAACTAAATAAAACTTACTCAACCTAAAAGGGCTCTCTTCAAGCTTCATTCCATCCCTTTGAATCATAACACAATGAGAAACCATTTTTTTTGCATGATTTACTTATTACACAAACAAAAACAATTGGTCTTCTGCTAGGACTGTGATTGTATACAGGTTTTAGAATTTATGCTAAGGAAAACTCTCAAGTCCCTTAATGAAATCTTAAAATTCTGTTTGCATTTTATTTGTAAACCTCCCACAGACATTTTAATAAAAAAATCACAAAATTTCATTGGTTATTTTGTGAGATTCAATAAATTATTTCTCATAAACCTTAGTTTCATGGTTGCATTCACTGTCATGGCCGGAACATAAAAAAAATTGAATATAAGGCAAAATAATTGATCAAATTTGATAATTTCACTTTTGGAGGAGTTGTGCACTAATTCTCCATCAATTCCAATTCTCAAACGACCATGTAACAACTTTGAATGATCCCAACAAAGAATAAAAACATTCCACAGTAATATGAGGATGACGATACAAGGTTTTAGGGAAAAAGACCATCTTAGATGACTTGATTCAAAGTTTACATATTGAAAGGAGATCAAGGATGAGTATAACATCTTGAGACATGATCACAAGTATCACCTTAAGATCAAGAACTCACCATTCCTATTTTGCTCATACTAGCAAATTGAAGCACATGACTATTTTTCAAGAACTAAGCCTTCCTTTACCCAAACTTATCATTGTCTCCATTTGCAAAGGCTAAATTTTCCATTTATAACAATAATTTTGAAGAAAAACTAAGAGAATACTTCTCTGAGCCAATAATTTCTCAAGAAACTACATTTTCAAGAGTGCTTATATCATCCACAAGGGTTGAGACAATGTTTCTTGGCTCAATCTTCAGGACAACATAATAAAGTTGAGTTCACACTTTTACCTCCACCTAGAAACCATATCAACTCATAAAAACCTTGCAAATGAATTGCGAAGAAATTCTGGGTCCTTGTCGCAAATATTTTACCACTTCTGAGGTCTTGTACACGGCTGTACCAGTTAGACTTAAGAGAGCAAAGTTTCCATTTCAAGAGAACTAAAAGATATGCTTGAGAAACTCACCTTGACACCTTATTATTGTCATCATCAGAGCATGATGATATTATTAGAGGTTCCCAAATACTTTTAGCACTCAACACATTGATTAAAGATTAAAAAAATAACTCAACTTAGCCTTTGTGTTCCAAGACATATGTTAGGAAGGAGAAGAAGCATGTTAGAGAAAAGCTCATAACTTTTCCAAAAATTAACCAAATTTCTCCAAACATTTTGCAGCATCTCAAAATTTGAGTTATCTTTAAACATTTCTTCTATACTTTATCCGAAAGAGCCCTCATATTTTTTGTTTGAAACCTAAGAAGCCAGGAGACCCAAAATGAACTTCTCAAAGAACTAGTTTTTCAAAAACTTGAATACTTTTTGAAATGACCACGTGAGGACCTAAAATTTTGAATGGACCTCAAGGACACCTACCTCCATCATATCCCATGATTGGTTTGAAAAAATTATCTCTGAATTGGTCTATCCCATCTCATTTTCATGCAAGAATAATTGGGTTTCTCAATGAAATTTTTGGCTAGAAGTGACATATTGCTAAAAAACATATTCATTGACTTTCTGAGCCCTGAAACGAGTTCATCCACCTAAGATACACATGTTCCAAGTGTTTTATTACTTTAATTTGCACCACAGAGACTCAACCTACAAGACCACAAGCACATATAAAGCATCAATTTGAATCGGCATGGACTGACATAAAACAAACTCTCTGTGACTCCCTAGACACACCAGTTCCATGAAAAATATGCACTGGGAAAATGCACAGAGGCATCAATTCTATAAATACCAAAAATGAAATCCAAAAACACCAGATCCATAACCAATGAAAGTGTATCTCTTGGATTTTACATCCAACTTTTTTCTATTTTCCTTATCAACATGCACAAAAGCTTCTGAACAAAAAACTTTAAGAAAAGAAAGATCTACCTCTTTTTTGATCTAAGTTTCCTCTGGTATTCCTCCATCTAGTGAACTTAAAGGCCAACAGTTAATCAAATAAACTATTGTATTAAATATTTCTACCCAAAAATGTAAGGGCAATCCAACATGTATCATTATACTTCCTAGCACGTTCCATGATTGTCATGTTCATTCTTTTTTCAACACCATTCTCTTGTGGTGTTGTTGGAACCATCCTTTCTCTACGTATTCCATTCACTTAAAAATAGTCATTAAAATCCTTGCTACAGTATTAACCACCATTGTCAGATATAAGGCACCTTAACTTTGAATTTGATTCATTATCAACAAGGGCTTTCCATATTTTATAAGTCTCAAAAACATCAGATTTATGTTTAATACAATAAACCCATACCTTTCTTATAGCATCATCAATGAAAGTAACATAATACTTGGATCCTCCATGAGAAGCTACTTGGGATGGTCCCCACACATCTGAGTGTACAAGCTCCAATTTTCTGCTCTTTCTTAGTTACCCCAACTTTGAGAAATCTCACTTTCTTTTTCTTTCCAAAGACACAAAACTCACAGACAATCAAGATCTAAATATTTAAAATATGATAACCTTACCTTTATCCTTTAAGATCTATATTTCTTTTTGACTCACATGGCCCAACCAATTATGCCACATGCATGCATCTAAATCTGAAGTAGATATACAAAAAAAGAATCAGTAACGCAGGTAGATAAATATAATGTTCCTACCTTATTTGCCTTTTGCCACAACAAAATCACCCTTGATGAATTTCCAAGAGTATGTTGTGAACGTAATCATGCAACCAGCTTCACCTAGTTACCTTGCAGAAATAAGATTCCTCCTTGAAGGCTTAGCACATGCCTCACATCTTTCAATACCCATGTATTTCCATTTTGTGATTTTAAATGAACTTCCACTTTATCAATAATACTACAAGGTTCATCATCACCCAAATAAACATGCCCATAATTTCCCTAGACATAATTTATGAAAGAACCCTTATTAGGGGTTGCATGGAAAGAAGCTCCTAAATCTAAAACCCAATATTCTATTATACTATCCATAGAAATAATAAGAGCATCTTGCATTACCTCTGCTATAATATTTGCCTCTTTACCTTTATCTGGGTGTTGGTTCTCTTTATCCTTTGACCAACAATCTTTCTTGGCATGTCCTTTATTTCCACAATTTCAATAGGTAATTCCCTTACCACGGGATTTAGATCTAGCATTCCTTGAATTTGATTTCCCATTATTCTTACTCTTGGATATCTCCTTCTACTTGCATCTGATTTCTACATTCAAAGCATTCCCACATGATGATTCCTCTGTAATTTTCTTGTGAATTTCTTCATTCAAGATTATACTAACCACATCATCAAACTTCAAAATATTATTAGCAGATGTTGTATTACTAACAACCATTACCAACTTATCCCAAATATCACGTAAAAAACATAACAATAAGAGTGCTTTCACTTCATCATCAAACGGAATATCAATCTGATTTTAACTGAGTTACAATATATTGGAAATCATTCAAATGACTAGATGTAGATCCACCTTCATGCATCTTAGAACTAAATAGTTTCTTCATCAAATAAAATTTATTTGAAGCACTATTTTTCATATAAATTATCAAGATATTTCATTAGCTCTACCATAGATGTCGCTTCTGTAATATTAGAAGCCATTGATGTTGTCACACTCAATCTTATGGATCCCAAAGCCTTTTTGTCAAGAATCTTCCATTCTTCATCAGTCGTCTTCATAGGTCTAGAATTTTCATCCCACAGTAAGTAAAAATATCTTTGATATAGATAATCTTCAATTTGCATCTTTCATAATTAATAATTTCGGCTGTCAAATTCTCTAACTTGTATTTATTTTCTTCTACCATTACTGTAGCTCCCACTCAATCAGAAAACCCTTTGTGAGTAAATTTGTCAACACATAAAACCCTCAAACAAATATTTGATACCAATTGTTGGGATTAGCACACAGGTTGTATATATAATATATCAGATCTAAGCATACATGCAATAAAATGAATATTCTACTAGAAGAAATATACAAAACAAGAGATATAAATCAACACCAAATTTAATGTGGTTCACCCAATGTGGGTTACGTCCACCAAAAAATAATCTAATCTATTATCCAAATCTTTTGGAAGATATACAATGAATATTTACAATCTTCTACACCTCTCATGATGTACAATACTTTCTTTTCTCTCAATCTTCTCATTCTTCTCCAAGAATTCTCTCTCACAATTATTTTCATAATAATCATTAAATCTCTCTTCTAACCCTAGCTTCCTATCTTATAAATACCTTATACAAACTTAGGGCACTTACCCATGTAATTACAATCAATAGATCTGCTTTAATACTAAAATTAGATCTAATTCCCGTGAGTTAAATAAAACACTCACACACAGGTAACTGATGTCGGTTAGGTCTAACCGATGATGATTCCTACTTTCCTGACTGATGCTGCAGTGCCCACTTCCCTTTGACACCTTTTGATACTGATATTGATACTGTTGATTAAATTATGGACATTATTATAGTTTTGATTTAGTACGACGTTAGATGTTGGATCATGGATTATTGTTGATCTTGATTTAGTTATGATGCATGATGATTATTAGAGACACTTCATATGTGGATGATGATATATTATTTGACATGGATATATTTTGAATGTTGTTCAGACATGTGATTTTTGATATTGTGCATAGACCTAGAAAATGGACATTATATGATGATGATATAGTTGTTGATATAAATTGTAAGTGATATTGTTGTTTGCCTTGATGTTGTTGTGATTCATATGTATAGATGATTTTGTGATTATATTTTTATAATGTTGGATGTTATGATATGGCCACAAGGCCAAATGAGGTATTTGTGTTTTGTAGGTTTAAAATATCACAACAAACATCAGGGGATTGGAGACCAACCACAATGGAATTCTAGGTGAATTCAACAAGGTCACCATGACAACTTGTTTTGTTGTGATTGTGTTTGATTGTTGTTAGGGATTCCCATGGGGGGGAATTACCTTTAAATGTGACCATGGGTATTGTGTATCTGTTTATGTGGTTCCTTGTTTTATTGTATGTATTTTATTGGTGATGTGTCCCTTTCTTTTATTTAATTAAATTGTGGTAGACTAATGTGATAAGAACTTTGCATACAATAAATCTATAAATTATAGAAGATAACACAACACCAGATATATGTGGGGCCAAGATGCCCTAATAATCAATATATGTAGAATAATACCCTTAAGGTAGGGCAACACCATACAATGCTCCTTAAGGAAGGAGTAACTCCACAATCTCCCAAGATGGGAATCCACTTCGAGGGGGACACCTCCAATATACCTCTACCAAGTAGAAGAATCAAATCATAAATCCCTCCTAATGATACTCACATCCTTTAAATAGGATGGGTAACACCTAATCCCAATGTAGGCCGACCCATTACCCAATATAATTAATTCCTATGTGAGCCCATATAACTAACTAAGGGGATGTGTGCCACATGTTGGCATCTCCATCAACCCATCTACATTATAATATTATATCCCATGTGAACCCATACATATAACTAAGGGGATGTGTGCCACATGTTGGCATCTCCATCAACCAATATATTATTATATTACCATAGCCCAAGGTACATAGCATTGCCTCCCTCTTTGACATGTTTCGTCCCCGAAACATAAGAATAAGCCATATAATGAGTGCACTTTAAATTATTGCACACTTGTCACCATGCTCGATCATCCAACCACCCATATGAAATCCTACTGGGTGATGCTGCTCCAAACATGATTCCATATTCCATTGTGCTCATCTGGTTCCATACTGGTCCATATGTGTTCCTTCTCGGCATCCATGCATATCCATAATTATTATTCTTGTGATTCCATGTCATATAATTATTGTTCCATTGATTCCATGTGTAGCCAAAAGTATTCTTGTGATTCCTTGTATATCCATATGGATTTATATCCTCATGTGTCCTAACATGTCTCCATGATTTTTTCCTCTCATGATGGTGTGGGTGTCGATATGGTGCCACCTTCGTATACTCAGCCTTATCAACCTTTTCCTCAACTTTCTTGTCCTCTTCCACCTTGTTTGTTACTTCTTTTTTCTCTTGAGTAGAGAAATTATTTGTGACTTTATGTTCTTCATCCTCTCCTTCTGATTCATCCTTATTCCCTTCTTCACCATCTTTAAATTCATCTACATGATCCAATTTTACATTACTTTTTTCTTTGCTAAGTGTGATATCTTGCAATGTAATTTTCTTTCTCTTGTACCATAATTTCATGAATTTATTTTGCACATTAAGATTAATTGTTCCCAAGCTCTCTAACCAAGGATATCCAAGAACAATATCCATACCATCCATATCTAAAGCATAAAAATATGAATGTAAAACATATTTATCCATAGAAAGCTTTAAATCTTCAAAAACCTGAATCTGCTTACCATCCATTTGAGATTCCTTGATATGATTTTCTTGCACCTATAGATTTTGAGCTATAACCATATTGATGAAGTTATATTTTCTGCTAGGGTTTATGGAAACAATTACCTTTTTTCTTTGAATACACCCTTCAAACTGAAATATTGAAGCTTCCTTCTTTGGAGATGCACTATCATGTGTAACAACTTCAATTTATTATTCTTCTTCTTCTATTTTTGATTCTTCTTCTTTTTCTTCTTCTTGAAAAAAAATAAGTTTCTTTTTTGTTTCCCATCTAGCTAAGAAAATATCCTCCATTTCCTCCCAATCCCAATCCAATAGATCTATATCCAAATAAGAATACCAATGTCGCGCTTTCCCACCAAGATGAAGATAAAAACTAACCCATATTAAACATTCTTCAAAATACATTTTTTTAAATTGTATCCACCATTCATTTGCATCAATTTCCCCATTACCATAGAAAATTGGTATATCCATGATGCATAAAAATTAGGGTTTCAAAAACTTACTCCTTTGACCAATATTTTACCTGATGATTTTGTCAATCAGTCAACCTAAAATATGAAACCACAAAGAAATAACCCCTCCTAAACTTTTGAGAGATTTCCGAAAATATAAGAAATTCAGGAAAATTCCTCAAATTGCAGCCTGTGGAGCAAAATAGTGAAAAACAATAAAACTAAAATAACTATATCCAAATAGATCCACCAATTCTGAAATTTTAGTGCTATCACCATTTAATATATTACCAACAACAAAAAAATTTTTTTTTTTTCCTAATTTATCATTATTCAGAAGATATAGATGAAACCTTAGAATTAGGGTTTCAACCCTAAAACAGACACATCTTTTACAAAACAGCTCCAAAAAATATGAAATTAGGAGGGAAGATCACTTGAACTATGTATCCACTCCCCACAAAAATTATATGAAAAATTCCATGCTGATCTCCAAATATAGATGAATCACCAACATTATGGTTTCATCCCACAAATTACCCGAATCACTGCTCTGATACCACTTGATAAGAACTTTGCATACTATAAATATATAAATTACAGAAGATAACACAACACCAGATATATGTGGGGCCAATATGCCCTAGTAATCAATATATGTAGAATAATACCCTTAAGGTAGGGCAACACCATACAATGCTCCTTAAGGAAGGAGTAACTCCACAATCTCCCAAGATGGGAATCCACTTCGAGGGGGACACCTCCAATATACCTCTACCAAGTATAAGAATCAACTCATAAATCCCTCCTAATGATACTCACATCCTTTAAATAGGATGGGTAACACCTAAACCCAATGTAGGCCAACCCATTACCAAATATAATTAAATCCTATATGAGCCTATATAACTAACTAAGGGGATGTGCGCCACATGTCGGCATCTCCATTAACCCATATATATTATATTACCATATCCCAAGGTACATATCAAGTTTCACACTCTTTACACCTCATTATGAATCACTTGGCCCGATCGTACTTAGCTTGCTTAAATGCTTGTGATCATAAAGGTAAAAATGAACCCACATCATGTCCTTATATAGATTTTCTAAAAGTTAGTGCATTTATTGCTCCTTCACCAACCAACAATCCTCTCATTAATTGACCATTTTCACAATATCCGGGTGGTACATCTTGGCGCCCCAGCTATAACCGTCTAGTATTCCTTCCTACCTTCTAGCTACATACTTCTCTTCAATGCGCTTTCATGCACCTGAGTACCTCGCTACTACGCCTTCCCTTGGTACTCTCCATGGCCACTACTTATCCCACATTATATTGTTTCATCATTTATCTCCATCTATGGTCATATTTTTAAAGGAATCTTCTTTCTAACAACTCCTCTCCAAACCCGGATAACACCCATAACATTTTGTTCCTTTATGTGTACCCACTTATAAACAGCCACCCTGGACCAATGGTATGTGTAGTCCTCTACACATAAAATTTCTTCAAATGGTAATTAGCTTCCAATGTGAAAATGCGCTTATCACACAAAACACCAACTAAATTGATAAAGCATAGTGACGAGAAAGGAAATACATGAAGGAAATACATAAATGAAAACCTAGTCTAAATGGAAACACTGCCTTATTACAAACACCAAGAAGACTTATTTATAGTAGGGCTTTGGCCTACTCCCGTTAAAGTAACCGGCTAACTATATTCCATCAATTGCCTCTAACTGAAAAGTGCTTGATTCAAGTATATGAGTGACAATATACGGTCCCAACCAATGCACTTTAAGCTTTCCTAGATGGCACATAAACTTAGAGTCATAAAGAAGCACCATTTATCCCATATTAAACTTTTTGTCTCTGATGTGCATGTCATGCCATGCCTTCTTCCTAGCCTTTTCATGCTTCTAACTCTAATGTGCTATGGCATGCCTCTCATCCAACTATATCAATTTATCAATTCTTTCTTCCAAATCTTTCTCATCAGCTAGACCTCCAATGCACACAATATGCAAAGAAGGTAATATGAATTCCATAGGAAGAACTGCTTCTACGTCAAAAACCAACTGAAATGGTGTGGCCTTGTTCAATCTCTTATATGTTGTTCTATATGCCCAAAGCACAACAGAAAATTTATCATCCCAATCTTTCCTTCCAACGTCACAAATTTTTGTCAATGTCCAGCTCAAAATATTGTTGAAGGCCTCAAAAGTCCCATTTTACTAAGGATGATAGGGTGTAGTCTTACGGTGTGTAATCATAAATTCATCCAATAGTATCATGATCATTTCATTCAGAAAGTATGCACCCCTATCACTTTTCAAGCTCAACGGGCATCCATACCTTGTAAGAACATTTTCCCATAAGAACCTGGCTACTATAGCAGCTGTACAATCCTTGGTAGGTGATGCTTCTGCCCACCTTGTAAGATAATATTTGTAAGTGATGATGTAGCACAATCCAGTTCTACACGCAGCTAAAAATATAGGACCCATAAAGTCTATAACCCATTTCTCAAATGGCTATTCACTCGGAATAGGTCTTAAATGAATTTAATCTCTTTTCCTAGGTTTACCAACACGTTGACATGGATCACACAACTTATAATATGATTTACAATCATTATAGAGGGCCTCCCACCATAATCCAATGAGTAGAATCTTGTGCATAGTGGTGTCACTTATATAGTGCCCATCTGCAATACCACTATGAGCCTCTTCCATAATTTTTTTGCTCTTGTGCTCTAGCACACACTAACGCAACACTTCATCTCGGCCTAACTTATATAGGTCACCACTAATCAACATAAAAGGTGCTGCGTGAATTACAATTTATTTCTTCTCTAAGGATTTAATTCCTTTTGGTGCCATCCTTGTACATAGAAAGATAACAATATCCTCCAATTCCAAAGGCGAGCATTGTAACTTGTACAACTTTACATCTAACATTGTATCTTCAATTGTCTACGCGTCCTCCCCTGATTGAATTCTTGATAAATGGTCTAGGCTAGAATTAATTTTACCTAGTTTTACCACAGCTGTGAAATCAAATTCTTGGAGTAAGAACACCCATTGACATATGCACCCCTATAAAATGGGCATGTTTACTAAGTATTTCAATGCCATGTGATCGGTGTAAAATATGAATGGTTTTTCCAAAAAGTTTTGTTTGAATTTATGTAGTGCATAGATCATTGACAAGGCTTTGCGATTAGTAGTTATATAATTTTTCTCTATAGGAGTAAACTTTCTACTAGAAAAATAGATAGGATGATCTATAATACCTTCTCCAGTTTGAGCTAGCACCACACCAATGGTTGTGTCAGAAGTGTCCACATGTACATGAAACGTTTGGTCCCATAAGGGAAAATGCATAATAGGCGTTGTAGTAAGTCTCTCCTTCAATGTCTCAAATGTGCACTACTGCAGTTCTCCCCAATAAAATGTCCCTTTTCCTTTTGGTAACTCTTCCAAGGGTACAACAACCTTAGCATATCCTTTGATAAAATTTCTATAATACCCAATGTGACCCAAGAATCCACACACCTCACTCTGACTAGTAGGCTCTTATAAGCCTACAATAACTGTAACCTCACTTGGATCTACTAAAAAACCTTCCTTACAGATGATGTGCCCTAACAGAGTACCAAAAAGTGTAGCAAACACACACTTATTGATGTTTAAAGAGATGCTTAAATTTCTACATCTTTCAAATATTAAGTGAAAATTGTCACAATGATCCTTAACCAGTCCATACACCATCCAATCATCCAAGTAAACTTGCAAGAAAATGTGAATAAAATCCTAGAATGCTTGAACAACTATTCGCAAAAATACAACAGGCACATTTTTCAGACCAAAGGGCATCACAGTATATGCAAAACTTCCCCATTCAGTGGTGAAAGTTGTTTTTTCTTGATCCTCCTGTGCAATCCAAACCTAATGATACTTAGAGAATCCATTTGTAAAAGAATATATTTTGTGCCCTAAAATGTCTTCTAATATATCCTCTACGGAAGGTGTAGGAAAGGGATCAATCACATATGTAACATTCAGTTCTCTGTAATCCACACAAATCTGAATCCGACCATATTTCTTTATATTGATAACCATAGGGCTAACCCATTCTGATTCTTCCAGGGGCTTGATGATGATGGAATTCAACATTATGTCAATTTCTTCTTTAACCTTTATGCACAGATTAGGGTTCATCCTGTAGGGTCTCTTTCTGATCAGGCACACACCTTCCTTAAGATTTATCTTCATCTCTCCTAATGATTCATGCACTCATTTTAATTCATGGTAGCCCCTAGGAAATAAGTCCTAAAAATCACAGAGAAACTCCACTATCTTTGCAACTTAAGATTTAGACCAATAGGCTCTGATTATTACCTCCTTAGGTTCAACATCCGTACCAATATTCACATTCTTTGTCCTCACAGGTTCATGATAGGCATGTGCATTGTTATCCAAACTATCCAAGACCACGCACGTACCTACTGAATGATTTATATCCAAATTTTCTACTTCCTCATCATCCATTATGTAGACCATATTTCCTTTTTCTAACTCCAAGCAAGCGTGCTTAAGTAGTGTGGCATTTGTCTTTGCTTCTTCATCAAAGCATGCTCCTGAGTCATTCTCATCAAATAAATTCTAAATGAGTTATTCTACCTTTGCAATGTCTCCCATAGTTAAATGATTTATAACCCTTAATGCCTCTTCTATTGGAGGTTTAGTAGAGAAGTAGTCAAAAGTATGGACACTAACTGCAATAAAATCCTGCCAATTTCAAGTTTCTCTATGTAGTTCCACATATACATACCAAGCACGTGCACAACCTTATAAAGTTTGTGCACCCATAGAAAACGTGGTAAAGCTTCCTGCCCCTATATCTAGAGCCTTTTACATTGTTGAATGTGGTGATGAACAAGTTGATTACCAAGATATGTGTAGATTTGAGTAGGTGCATTGCTCTTGGAAAACCGAGTTGTAAGAGCAATCCTGTTTTCATTCCATTCTACAAGATAATACCTGTGAACCACCCACCAACACATTGTTGTTTCATGCATGGTATATGCTAAATAATTTCTTTTTTCCAATTGGTCTACCCACTATTCCTCCATAGCACGCAGGAATACCGTAGGGTCTCCTTCTCCAGTGTACCGAGGTACACAATAGTTACCTATCCTCCTAATGTAATGAGGCTTGCTTTTTTGCTCAAATGCGCTCCTTACTTCATGATAAACCATATCATAAGTACCATGAGCTTAATTATCACAAGCAATACTTTTAGTATCATTAATAGATGGTGCATCTTCCCATTGAAGGAGTCCTTCCTTAGATGGCTCAAGTACTTTTGGGTCTTGGATGACGCGTACATAAATCCTATTCAAATCTTCCTCACTCAAAGGCTCAACATAGGGTGTAAATTTTCCATTTGTTAAAGGGATAATAATTCTTTCCTCCTTGTTCTCAAAACTAATATATCCCTTATTGAACCAAAGATCAACATTATTTGTGTAACACCAAGGGTGGCTAAGCAGAGTTGGGAAACTATCTGCTTTTGCAAGTGCAAAGACCTCAAAATCCCCAGTGAAGTTGGCCCGTTCTATAGTAATGGAGGAATCTTTTAAAACTCTGATAGGAGTGACCTTAATCCAATTAGCCATAAATAGTACATTAGAAGATGGTTGTAATGAAGGTTTCCCCATTTTTACCCATGCATCTAAAGTAAGCACATTTACTTCCGCACTTGTGTCAATCAATATATTACTCAAGAGTCATCCATTGATAACAACATCCAGAGTGATCTCCTTATCATAATATATGCTATGGGGGGGAGATTTACATGTAAGATATGACACCCATTCTCATTATTCATGTGTGGAGTGTTTCCCTTTAGCCAACTCCCTAGTAATGGAATAATATTCTCCTGGTATAACATTATTGTTAGTGAGAATTTTTTTTAGGGGGACAAACTTGAGGATTTCTTGCCAACGCTCTGGGAATCTAAGTCCCTCTACTTAATCGATACAATTTTTTTATATGCATGCGCATGAAAAGGTGGATTTCTGTGGTGGCATTTTGACCAGAGATCCGATAGGGACACTCCACTAACTATACGGAAAGGCTTGCAAATACCTGTAAGAGAGGACTTTGTCTATAGAGAGGGAAAGGGGAGTGAGATATTAGATAGGGGAACTAATGTTACAGGTAGAAAATCAGATTCCGGCATACATCAATTAGAAGTTTTATCACATGCATTAAAATTAGGAGGAAACAACTCTATGCGTAACAACACGACCAAATGGAATTTATGATTACAAAGTATCAATAAAACCCTTAGTCAAAAAAGGCCCATAACTCCTTCTTCTTATATTGATTGCTTAAACCAAGTTGTACATAGTCTGAGAATGGAGAAAAAATAGAGAGTGGGGGAAAAGAAGAATTTTGCTATATCCTTTGTTCTCTCAAGATAGAATGCACTCTTGAGCTTATAAAGTTAAAGACCAACCCTTTGAGATTGGAATGGATTTACAATTTATAGAGTAGAATTGACTCCTCATTTTCTTCATGACCCTCCATATGCCTTATTTATAACTTTAGACTATTCATATTCCTACAAAATATTTAAGTCCCTTTTATAAAATCAAGGTGACTTAATTTACATTATGTTTCTAAAGTCACTTTTAGATGACTTAAAGGCATATCAAAAGGTGTAAACCCCAATGAAGAATTAGAACATTTGAAGGAAGAAAAAGTTGGGGGAGGGGGAAGAGAGAGAAAATGAGAAGATGTTGCCCCTTATGAAGTCTGATGATCCTCGTTGATGGAAAGATCTGTTGTGAAGAAGTTCTAAATGTCCAAATGTGCCAAAACTGCTCTTTGAGTGTGACTTACTATTTTTAGCAAATGCCCAGATGGGACACTTACTATTTTTAGTAAGAGGTGATTCTTTCTTCTTCTTGATCATCTTGATGTGATGAAAATCTTCATTCAATCCTACACACACTGCCTTTGCTTTGACCACTTCTTGGGGTGACTTACTATTTTTAGTAAGCACCCATATAAGGGACTTAATATTTTTAGTAAGTGGTCATTTTCACTATTTTCTGCTCTGGATAATCATTCTGGATTCTTGGAGGTCTTTAGTGCACACTGCCTTTTCCATAGCTGCTTTTGATGAAGATTTACCAAAAATAACAAGCATGTGTAGGAAAGCTTACTATTTTTGGAAAGTGGATTTCCAGTGCTCGATTTGTGACAGAGAATATTTTTATAGATTTGTCTTGTCATCACAGTCACATCCTTCTAATTTCACATAATGTTTCCCACTAAAATGTCGGGAAATAAAATTTGAAATTTTAACCTGGTAGTGGCTTTGGAGACAGAGCTACCATGGTGGCCATTAATGGAGATTAAAATTTACAGGTCTGGTTTTTGTCTCCGTTTGTGATGAAAACAACTCCATTGTGATAGGTTTTTCATTTGGAGCTCATGTGCAATTTTTTATCTCACTTCCATTGCCAAAATGATAGGAAATTTGACGAATGTGAGATGGTGCACGAAGTGAGGATTTTGTTGGAACAAATAATTTAGAGCACCATTTGACCTCCCGTTTATTGCATCATGATCATATTGAAAAATGTGGAATTATGTAGAAGTTGACACCTTGATCTGACTTGTATCTTGTGAGATATGAAGATTTCTCGATCAGGTGACTTCACGGTTATCTAGAAAAAAACCTTCTTGTTCTTCAATTATTCAGTATTTTTGATCATTCCTTCCCCTAAAACCTATGTATTTTCATGTACTAGGTGTTTATGTGGCCATGGCAGAGCTGGTTTAGAGTAACAATGTTGGACCAGGTGTCTGGATGATCATGCACGGAGCGATAACAAGGTATGAAGCTGTGAATGAGAAATGAGGGGGAAGAAATGACTAAGTGCCAGATTTGAATATTCAAAAATGTTCATACAAGGGTGGGGAAATTTTTTTCATGTCTAATGTCCCTAACCTCAAGGATGTGAGGGACATCAAATTTCGTGGTGAGCAAGAGGACGACACGTGTCCTCGATCCGACGACAGGGAATTTGAGCTCCAAAAATGCACCTGGGGGTTGAACTATCAAGTATGAAGGTCACATGAGGGTCCCAAAGGTCACATGGGGGCTGGTAAAATTTTTCCAAGGTTAGCATACTTGACCTCAGGGACATCGAGGACATAATATCTCGACAGGCTCCTGGTGCTGACACGTGTCCTCTCAAAATTTGGTTAAGTCCCAAACATGCTCCAAGAGGGTAACTTGGAATGATGATAACTTGAGATCCCGGTGGAATTTATTGGTGAAATTTAATATGATCCTTACTATAAGTTTAATTTTTAATCCAATGGTGTGGGTATTATGTCTTGATTCATCCATTTTATCCCTAAAAAATCAGAATTTTTATTGGGTACTCCACCTATGCCTAAGAAAATTTGCGTGCAGATCTGATGTGCCAAAGTGTTGTGAAAAATATGATTTCACAATCATTTAGGTCTTGAAATTATCTTTTAGAATATTTTTTTTTACTTCTTACTCCATCTGGAGCTCCTAGAATCTTCTTCTGAAGCTCAGTAATTGTTTTAGGCATGTGTACTACCTAGGCTTGTGAACCTTGTTTTTCATTCAGACTGCTCCAAGTCTTTCAAAACTTCCCCAAACATTCAAAAATCATTTCCATGATGTTCTAAGGTATTAAATTCACCTCCATGTTGAATTTTTCCCTTATATTCCACTCCACAGGGGTTTATCCATTCCTGGGAAGGCCAGCGTAGCCCTTTCCAATACTGCCAGAAGATAGGATCTTTTCAAAACTTCCTAAAATAACCTGGGGGATTAAATTGAATTTCCTAAATCACCTAGGGGAAAAATTTGACATCAAATAGGGGGTGACCAGACTAACGGATTTGACTTGGGCTGCCTAGGAATGATAAAACATGAAAATTTCAACACAGGGGTATAGTTATTGTGCTAGGAAATTATCGATTTCCTTGTTGCACATTTTCATGACAATAGTTGGATTAAGCTTCAGGACATGACATGGACTGAGTATAAGGAAGACATGCTCTGTGAGTCCAGAATCTCAATTTTAGACCATATAGTTCGTTGACCAGTGCCTTATCCATTGGGCCCTGCAGAGTCATGTACAACTTACAACAAGAGAGAGGGAGAGAGTGAAGAAGGAAAACACACACACACACACAAAATGATGGAAAGGAAACACATGACACACAACAGAAAGGGAAACATGCTAACAAAAAATGAAACACACCTAACAATCACCTATGGTACAAGGCAGGGGATAACCCACTTTCACTAAAGCACTTTTCATTTCTCAAAAGTTACCCCTGAAGAGGAAACACAAAATGATGATGTTCTACGAAGTTGTTGATGGGTTCCAGAAAGTAGCCTCCCCTCCTCAGTTCCTTATGAAAGCTAGGTTATTTCAAAAAAAAATGTGTACTTGGTAGGAGTGATTCCATGTGAGCCTCTTGATGCTCATGTCCTTGCTTGGAAATTACACTACCTTCATGTTCTTTGAAATTGGTTTCATAGTGCTAATTGCCTTCCATGTTTATCCATATAGTTGATTCTCCATCGAGCATCTCATTTCTGCCCCAAAGCTGATTTTCATTTCAATTCCTTGAATATTATGAGTTACTTTCTTTCCTGGGTCTATGCTTATTGACATCTTCTCCATGAGAAACATTAGATTCATCCTTTATCTCTATTCCACTATGAGGCATTTGAGTACTGATGGGGGATTGGAGGTGAACTCATACTTGTCTTGTATGTCCATGACATGAGTGAAGAGATCAAGAATCAGCTCGGGTTCTTCCGTAACTTCTACTGCATCTAAGATTTCTTGTATAGAGTTATGCTTTGTCATTTCCTACAGCTCCTCTTTGTACACCTTTGAAGAATCTTTATTTCCTAGCTCAAGGAAAATATTTAGAGGGATTACCTCATCATCTTGGGAATGCTGCACTCTATAACTCCTTTGTCAAAAGGAGCTTCAAATTCAAAGGACTCAAAACTTCTTGCTTTAATTTGTTCATCATGGAAATATTCTTCCTCTTCAAATGGGAAAGAAAATACCTCAATTTCATCATTGTATCCACCAACCATTGGATCGAGAGTGGCATCATATTTTTCATATTGCCTTATCTCAATATGGCCAAACTTCACATTGGTTAAGACTTCCAAATCAGCTTCACGTTTATCTTGCATATTCATGGCTTGCATCATGAGTTCAAGACCGAACTTGGGGTCCTTTGTTTCTTCCATGGATCTAAGCAATTCTTATACAGAGATTTCTTTCAAGCCTTTCATGGGCTCATCACAAGTTGATTTTGTCTCTTCATAGATGGCTTGAATAAGATCATCTTCATCCCCAAATGGGAATAATAATAATAACTCCTCATCTTAGATAAGCATATAAGCTGATTTTTCTTCTTGAAAATCATCAAGAACCATCTCCTCTTCCTCATGGTTTGCATCATCTGGTAATTCGGGGATGCCCTCTTGTAACTCAAATCTCCTCAATGCTTCTTAAAATTCCAAATATCTCTGAGAAGGCATTTATGGCCCTATCAATATGGGAATATCCTCTTCCTCCTCGGTTGTCACAAAGTGATTCATCTGCCTACTACCTTGATACAAGATGTTAGCTTTCGGGTTGCTGGAATTTCATACTGTGTACCTCATCTTCTTCTTAGGAAAAAAATTGCTCCACGTCTCCCTTCACTGGTATGGTTACAAAAGACCAATTCATCTGAATATTCCCTCCCAAGTCTCGAAAAAATTCTACTCAACAACATTATGAACGAGACAGGGACGTCTACTACCAAAATCATTGCTGAAACTATCTTGTCCTGAAATCTAGAAAGAGCCACCTATGTATCTTAGACCTTCCCTACAAGTGAGACCTCTTTTGACTCTAAAGAGCAATAAGAGCCATTATGTGGAGTCATGGTAAGTTTGAGAGCCTTTACGACCTTTAAAGGCATCACATTGTCTAAGGCACTAGAATCTATTATACAATTGTTCAGTACATATTCTCCAACAAGAAGGGAGACATAGAAAGGTTCAACTTTATCAGTCTTTGATACACTCAGAGAAAGCATGTTTTATGAGGGAGGTGTAGTTGGGTTTGGTAGTATTCCTTTAGGATGACGAGCTACATCATTGGGCGTTAGAATACCATTCTCTATGTATTGAACAAACCTCTTAAACTATTCAGGATGGGTATGCAAATATTCGGTTTTGGTAATGTACACTTTGGATTTTTTGCATATTCTATGAAGTCAAAGGGAGTAGATGTAGACAAGGGGGGTGAAGGGGCTGATTTCAGAGTTTGGATAGGCTTGGGAGCTTGATTTGATGTTTTAGGAATGGAGGGTATTTTGAACGACACACTAGGAGATTTCAAAGTATTAGATTTTAAAGGAGTAGATTTAGATTTAGACTTGGAAAAGACATCGAAAAACTTACTTGGGATTGCATGAGCCTTCTTACTTGCTAGGGGATCAGGCTCCAACAATGCAAACTTCACGGAAGATGGAAGTGGGGATCCTCGACTGATTATTTTATTTTTTGGAGTCGCAATAGGAGGATCATCAACCTTATTTTCTTTTACAGCAATGGAGGAAGATGCTCTTTCTCGAAATGAGAATGAGTGAATACCGCACATGAGAAACTGGGTGCATCCTCTTCGTCTTCTTCATTACCTTTGGAATACTCACAAATTCTGATTTGTCTATCATTCTCAAGTTCATCAATCTCTAAGAAGTTGCCACCTTCACTTTCTTGTTCAATCTCTTCTTCACTTTCTTGAAATCTACAATTTATGTTCACTGATGGGGCCTCTAAGGCGAGCCTTTGGGGTGCTCCTGCAATCTGATTTCTGTTGCTTCTTTAAGAAGACACTCATTCAAATAATTCCCTCTTCAAAGATGCCATCTCATTCACCAACTTTTGTAGCGATGGATTGGTTCTCTCATCTCCAAGATGTTGGGCCTTACCCTTTGATGGATTCTTGATCTTTCTCGAGAGGATGAGATTGTCATCAAGTTCAATGGAAAACCTTTATTCTTCTACAATGTTCCTTGGTTGGGATCTTCGTAGCAAAAATCCTACTTCTGATGCTTGAGAATTGATGAAGAATCTCTTGATATTGTTTTCAGATGGCGAATCTTCTTCTGGTGTCTTGCGAAGCAAAACCGTTCGAAGTGAGCCACGAAGTCTCTCATAGTTTTACTTTATCCTTTCTTCATTTGAGCCAGCTGCACCAGGAGGTCTTGACAGTATTTAGTTGATTTCAATCTCTCTTTGAAGGCATCCTTGATTTCATTCCAACCCGTGATGAACCAGGTAGGCAAGAGGTAAAACCATTATGCTATTTTTTCTTATAGGGACTCCACAAAAAATATTACAACAACATCTTCATGTTGGACACCAATAATTCCACATGATGTCATGAAGGCACCGATGTGTTCTTTAGGATGTTGTGTTTTGTCACCTTTGAACTTTGGCAAGTTCTTGCGGGAACTTGTTGGTAGATCATGGAGAGGGGGTTCAAGAGCAAGCAGGCTTGTATTTCTTCCCCATGGAAAAATGGGTTGGGGTCTTTCTACTTCATCTTCCATTGTCCTTTATGATTCTGCTTAAACCCTTGTTTCTACAAATTCTTCTTCTTTTGGGAACTCAATGCTCAAGGGTGATTGAAAAACGAGATAATTTGAAGGGGGAGTATCTACAGGAGTTTGGATAGGATTTCTAGGTGAACTTCTTGAAGATCCAGATGAAGAAGAGGCTTGAGAGAAGAAGTATGGATTATCTCTAATTTGTTCTTTCTGATTTTGCAAAGCCTCAAAATCAGAATCAACAACACCTCTCGACAGGGTGTATCTTCCTTCAGCCAGATTTTGGAAAATCTTAAAGTAGGAATATGAAAAGACATTGTGGAATATGAAAGGTTACATGCAGGAATTGACAATGTATCTTTTAGCAATGGCTTTTTGTGAACTCTTTTTGTTGAGTTTTTTCAATATCTCATTTTTTTTAACTTTTGGAACTTGCAGTCAAATTTTGGGTGCACATGCTGCTAAATATGCCCCACCATGGGTGCCAAAAATTGTTGGTGAGAAAATTTTTTGGGTGGAAAAAAATTACTGATTTCTTGCCAATGCTCTAGGAATCTAAGTCCCTCTACTTAACTGGTGCAGTTTCCATATATGCATGCGCATGAAAAGGTGGATTTCTATGGTGGCCTTTCGACCAGGGATCCGACAGGGACACTCCACTGACCCTATAGTGAAGCTTGCAGATACCTGTAAGAGAGAAATTTGTCTGTAGAGAGAGAAAGGGGAGTGAGATAATAGATAGGGGAACTAATGTTACAGGTATAAAATCAGATTCATGCATACATCAATTAGAATTTTTATCACATACATTAAAATTAGGAGGAAACAACTCTACACGTAGCAAAAAGACCAAATGGAATTTATGATTATAAAGTATCAATAAAACCCTTAGTTAAAAAAGGCTCGCAACTCCTTCTTCTTGTATTGATTGCTTAAACCAAGTTGTACATAGTCTGAAAATGGAGGAAAAATAGAGAGTGGGGGAAAGGAAGAATTTGGCTATATCCTTTGTTCTCTCAAGGTAGAATGCACTCTTGAGCTTACAAAATTAAAGACCAACCCTTTGAGATTGGAATGGATTTACAATTTATAGAGTAGAATTGACTCCTCATCTCCTTCATGACCCTCCATATGCCTTATTTATAACTTTAGACTATTCATATTCCTACAAAATATTTAAGTCCCTTTTATTAAATCAAGGTAACTTAATTTACATTATGTTTCTAAAGTCACTTTTAGATGACTTAAAGGCATATCAAAAGGTGTAAACCCCAATGAAGAATTAGAACATTTGAAGGGAGAAAAAGTTGGGGGAGGGGGAAGAGAGAGAAAATGAGAAGATGTTGCCCCTTATGAAGTCTGATGATCCTCGTTGATGGAAAGCTCTGCTGCAACAAAGTTCTGAATGTCCCAATGTGCCAAAAATTCTCTTTGAGTGTGACTTACTATTTTTAGTAAATTCCCAAATGGGAGACTTACTATTTTTAGTAAATTCAGAAATGGGAGACTTACTATTTTTAGTAAGAGGTGATTCTTGCTTCTTCTTGATCATCTTGATGTGATGAAAATCTTCATTCAATCCTACACACATTGCCTTTGCTTTGACCACTTCTTGGGGTGACTTACTATTTTTTGTAAGCACCCATGTAAGGGACTTAATATTTTTAGTAAGTGGTAATTTTCACTGTTTTCTACTCCGGATAATCATTCTGGCTTCTTGGAGGTCTTCAGTGCACACTGCCTTTTCCATAGCCGCTTTTGATGAAGACTTACCAAAAATAACAAGCATGTGTAGGAAAGCTTACTATTTTTGGAAAGTGGATTTCCGGTGCTCGATTTTTGACAGAGTATATTTTTCTAGATTCATATTTTCTTCGTGGTCACTTCCTTTGAATTTCACATAATGTTTCCCACTAGAATGTTGGGAAATAAATTTTGAAATTTTAACCTGGCAATGGCTTCGGGCATGGAGCTACCATGACGACCATTAATGGAGCTTGAAATTTTTAGGTCTTGTTTTTATCTCCATTCGCAACAAAAAAAACTCCATTGTGATAGGTTTTTCATTTGGAGCTCGTGTGCAAGTTTTTAGCTCACTTCCATTGCCGAAATGATAGGAAATCTGACAAATGTGAGCCGGTGCATGAAGTGAGGATTTTGTTGGAAAAAATAATTCAGTGCACCATTTGACCTCACATTTGTTTCATCATGATCATCTTGAAAAATTTAGAAGTCTGTAGAAGATGGAACCTCGATCCAACTTGTATCTTGTGAGATATAAAGATTTGTTAATCGGGTGACTTCATGGTTATCTGGCAAAAAACCTTCATTTTCTTCTTGTTCTTCGTTTCTTCAGCATTTTTGATCATTCCTTCCCCTAAAACCTATGTATTTTTATGGACTGGGTGTTTATGTGGCCATGGTAGATTTGGTTCAGAGAAATAATGGTGGACCAGGTGTCTTGACGATCATGCACAAAGCCATGGAAAGGTATGAAGCTGTGAACGAGAAATGAGGGGGAAGAAACGTCTAAGTGTGGGATTTGAATATTAAAAAAATGCTCATGTAAGGGTGGGGAAATTTTTTTCATGTATGATTCCCTTGACCTTAAGGATGTGAGGGACATAAAATTCCATGGTGAGCAAGAGGATGACACATGTCCTCGATCTGATAACAGGGAATATTGATCTCCAAAAATGCATCTGGGGGCTGAACTGTCAAGTCTGAAGGTCACATGAGGGTCCTAGAGGTCATATGGGGGCTGGGTGCATTTTTCAAAGGTTGGTGTACCTGACCTCAGGGACATCGAGGACATAAAATATTTCTAGGCTCCTAGTGTTGACACGTGTCCTCTCAAAATTTGGCTAAGTCCCAAACATGCTCTAAGAGGGTAACTTGAAACGATGATAACTTGAGCTCCTGGTGGAATTTATTGGTGAAATTGTATATGATCCTAGCTAAAAATTTCCTTTTTAATTCAATGGTGTGGGTTTCATGTCTTTATTCATCTATTTAATCCCTTAAATAGTGGAATTTTATTTGATACTCCACATATGCCTGATAAAAACTGCTTGTAGACCTAATGCGCCAAAGTGTTGTGAAAAATATGATTTCACCATCATTTAGGTCTTGGAATTATATTTTTGTTGATGTTTTGTTTTACTCCTTAATCCATCCATAGCTCCTAAAATCTTCTTTTGAATCTCAGTAGCTATTTTAGGCTTGTGTACTGCCTAGGCTTGTGAACCCTGCTTTTCATTCAGACTGCTCCAAGTATTTCAAAACTTCCCCAAACCTTCCAAAATAATTTCCATGATGTTATAAGGTCTTCAATTCACCTCCATGTTGAATTTGGACTTTCTGTTATGCTCTACGGGGGTTGATCCAGTCTTGGGAAGGCTAATGAAAACCCTTCCCAATATTGTCAGAAGATAACTTCTTTTATGAACTTCCTAAAATAACCTGGGGGATTAAATTGACTTTCCTAAATCACTTACAGGACCAATTTGACATCAAAAAATGGGTGACTAGATTGATGAATTTGACCTGGGGTGCCTACGAATGATAAAACATGAAAATTTTAGCACATGGGTATAGTTGTTGTGCTAAAAAAATGTCGATTTCCCCGCTGCACATTTACACAACAACAATATCTGACTATACCATCTCTTCTGACTTTTTCTATTCCATCTTCCATGATTGCTCCTTTAAACATTGTATTTCCCCTTGAAGGTCTCTGAGTACTTTCATGGTCTCCTGATAAACCTCCTTCATGTGCGCAGGATCCGGGTACCTTACATACAAAACGTACTCCTTAGTGATGATAGGCTTCTATGGTAATGCCTCTCTAGCACGCGTAACTTTAGCACATGTAGTGATATTCACAAGAAATACCTTAGGTTCTGGTGTCAAATTTGGCATCCATTGATTTTCCACAGCTTGTATCCTAATCATCCATGCACCTTTGTTCTCCTATTTATACTGCTTGCTAAGATGCTCATATAGATCCAAGCAATCCTCATAGCTATGATTCTTTTCATAGAAATAACATGTAATATTATGAGGACATTCATGCCTATAGTGGTTAGGTGATCTGAATGTAAAGCATGTTCTATGAGGGAATTCACTTCGTCCACCACCATGGCCTTGACCCCTGAATCCACCATGGTATCCTCGACCTCTGCCATGTCCTACTTCATAGCGCCCCTCATTCCATTCATAGTGCGCTTGATTGTGATTCTGATCATGGTGCTCACCTTTACCCTTAGATTTATGTGATACTCTATTTTATCACACACCAATATCTATAGGTGATCTGAATGTAAAGCATGTTCTACGAGGGAATTCACTTCGTCCACCACCATGGCCTCGACCCCTGAATCCACCATGGTATCCTCGACCTCTGCCATGTCCTACTTCATAGCGCCCCTCATTCCGTTCATAGTGCGCTTGATTGTGATTCTGATCCTGGTACTCACCTTTACCCTTAGATTTATGTGATACTCTATTTTATCACACACCAATATCTATAGGTGATCTGAATGTAAAGCATGTTCTACAAGGGAATTCACTTCGTCCATCACCATGGCCTCGACCCCTGAATCCACCATGGTATCCTCGACCTCTACCATATCCTCCTTCATAGCGCCCCTCATTCCATTCATAGTGCGCTTGATTGTGATTCTGATCCTGGTGCTCATCTTTACCCTTAGATTTATGTGATACTCTATTTTATCACACACCAATATCTATAGCATCATGGATTTGACCAATCAACCTACAGTCTTTTGTATCGTGATTCGTGGACCAAAAAATCCTACAATAGCAGGAAACATTCTTCCTTATTGCGTGTTGTAATAATGGGTAGCGGCTGGTGTCATGGTTTCGGTGACATATCTAACAATCTAGCAATAATGAATGTACTATTCTATAAGGACAACTATCTTAGGTGTGCTCTTCTACTTCACAGTATGTACAACAAATCCTAGTGCACGTCTCATGTGCTAAATTCATCGATAGTTTCTCCAACTGCTTTGCCATAGCTATAATTTGTGCTTCCAAGAATGGTTTGAATCCAGTGTCTATACTCCCAACTGCCTCAATGCACAAATCTGATTCAAGTGCTTCATGTGGATCAATGTATGTCTTATGTGACAGTGCCCTTCTTAAAGGTGTGATCAGACCTTCAATGAACCATTGTGCATGTTGGCTTGCATTGATATCATAAGAAAGCTTAGATAAAAGTGTTTTGAAATGTGCATCATACTCTCAGACACTTTTATTAGTGCCTTGTTTAATATCTTTGAGCTCACTTATACTCTTCTGCTCAAACTCAGGGATATAGAACTCTTTAAGGAATGCATCTTTGAATGCTCATAATCTATGTAAGTTTTATTAGGATCAAACTTCATGTACCAATTTTGTGTGTGTCCCTGCAATGTAGTTACAAATTGACTTACCTTGCACTTAGAAGATGTGATTCCTTTTGCATGGTATCTCACACATGTGCACGTGTTCAACAACATCTTCTATGCCCCTATACTTTGGAATACAAAGAGAAATCTCCATGTAAATATTTTGGGGTTGGAGCGTACCCTTCCCACCTTATTCAGAACCTCTTGTGTTTCCTCTGCCTCCAGAACCACCAGATCCACCTGAACCAGAGCCACCTACACCCCCTTATCCTCCACCTGTAGCTAGAAGTGGACCAGAAGATTTACTTCCCCATGTCCCAACAATAGTATTGTATTGAATTCCTATAGTATGCATGGTGGTACTACTCTCAGAAGTGAGCTCTAAATTTTGTGCGCTCAAATTATGTGCAGATGATGTGCCTGAAAAGGTACATCTAAACACAAATGAAGACATTTTCCCTATCATATATGTACTTGTTATGTGCTTTACTCCTTCTTCCCTACTGCCCAAATTAGCTTGATGACTATTGGATGTACTAGTGACTGGAAAATTGAGCGTAAGGGCTAGGTTACTAGGTAGATTCAGATGCACGCATGCGGCCCAGGTCGTCTCTACTGGTGGGCTCCTATGTAAGGCCAAGGAGGATTCTCTGTCATTCTTGCCTAAATGGGGGAGTTCCTGATGCTCTAGCTCCACACCTTCTATATGAGCTCAAAATCCTTCACAATCCATCTCTCTCCTCAATGCCATCCATTATGGAATGTCACATTGCTTCTGTATCTCTCTCTCTCTCGCATGACTCATCGTACTTAATCCACCTTTCTTCTCTCTGCATTTCTACAGCTAGGTCCACCATATTTCACCAAGCATGCTCCTACCTCTGCTCATGGTGGGGTTTAGTTAGCCATTAGTTTTTCCTCTAAGTTCAGGGTTACCATCAAGATCTTGATTTCCAGTGGAATGCCTTGCAAGTAAGTTCCCCTAGGATACCGTAAAAATTGGAACTTAGCTACCTTTGGGAAAGAATAAGTGGAAATTGAGTACTCCGTAATATATCCATTCAAAACACCACAGAACCAAGTATCCACAATGCATGTACAAATCATATCAGCATCATACAAGGCCTGAAATTCTTCTTGTGTCTAGATAAGTGTGTGATACCTCCAATTCCATTTAGATGCATAAGCAACCAACCACTCGTACAATTCTACTGGAAAAAATAGCAAATAAGCACTCATATAGACAACCATACAAATTATTTTCCACCCACATGCCTGCATCAAACTCAGATCCAATGTTGAACCTCCAGGCATACTCTTCTTCTATATCTTTTATCAACTCCTCAACACTTTCTAGGGTCAACCGGTACATCTTCATCGCGAACCATCCTGAAAACAACTGAAAAAGAGGCCTCGACAATGAAACTAATGATGTAACCTAGAATTTACCACAAATAACCCAGGCACACTAGCACATAACCTAGCCTGAGCTAAGCACTCACCCGAAGCATGCAAAGGTACGAGGCCCCTCCTTAGAGTTTCTTGTATAGGATGTGAACATGATGAAGATGTAATATATTCATATCCATAAATAGCATAATTATTCCACATAGCATATTCTAGATCTAGATCTAAAAGAATCATGAATTAAGCGATAAACATAGTGAAGTCAACCATGCAAGAACCAGTTACATTCATGTTTAACACCATTATTCACCCAATACACTCCATTATATTAAAACACAGTAAATACAAAAGCTTCTTACAATAATTAGTATCATAAGTTTATGCGTGCATCAGATCTGGAAGCATAACTCCACAATAGTTCATACATAGTATATATCCCTAACTACATAGATTAATACATATTTATAAGGGTGGGGACTTTCCCTTCACCACTTACGCACTTCCCAAAATAGGTCGCATGCTCAAAATAGTCATGCGCCTTTACAATAACATGCACACATGCAAGTGCACTAATAATAGATATCTTACAGTTAACTGGTAGTAGTAATCCTATTTTTAACTCAAACTCATGCATGGCACTTAGTAGACGCTCTTCCCAAAATAGCATTTGCATGTCGCGTAAGTCTCCATCCCATTGTGTGCTCCATACACTATCTCCAAAAATAGCCTGTAACCATGAAAATGGCTAAGTCCCGAATTGATCTGTCTTTCACATGTGTTTCTTTCCATATCCTTTTGCACCTTCAAATATGCCTTGCTACCATAGGTGAATCCTCTGTGTGCCCTCTCCTTCGTGCCATATTCTTCCTGCTCAACAATATGCGTGATTATGTACTCATGTTATGACTTAAAAAAATTAAATTTTAATTAGAGGACTAGAGTAAATAAGATATATCATAAACACACAATATATCAACATATAACGATGAGAAAATGCAACCAATAAGAGGATAAGAGTGACTTAGCTGATAACTAGCTTTATGGACTAGATCTAGGCTAGAATGATGTTAGAACATGCTCAATGTGAATTATGTATGCTTTGTCTCGAAAATAGCAATCTAAAAGTTATGTTGGACTATACCGCCATGAATGGGGATAACACTTATTGGGCACTAGTGTCCTAGTGATGGGTGTAAATATGGTTTTTTCGGTGTTTGATAATGTTACCTTAAATTTTCTCTGTGTCACATCTACTTCATTGTAGGGTTCTCATGTCAAACATGTACCTGAATAACAAATCCTAATTACATGCATAAGACTCAAACACACATTAGAATAAATAAAAGATGCATATGTTTGAGTCAAATCGACCTTGACGGTCACCCTAATGTGATTTTCGTTAAGTGTTATACTACATTTTAGAATCTATGTAGTTTTGGTGTGTGTGATAGAGATCGTGTCCCTTAAAATAAGGTTTCCCTTGTGCAAGTTACACAAATATAACAAACTAAAAATACTTTTCCCCCCAAGACAAAGTGTGTCCGTGAAATTCAAAAAATTTTCCCTTTTTTATGCAGTGAGTAACGCAAACCCAAATGTAGTCTTTAAGATGCTCTTTTTTCCCAAGTAGTAGATAAAAATTAGTAACCCAACACCCCTTTAGAATAGTTAGTAGGTTGTGTATATATATACGAATCCTTTGTTTGAATTTTGGTACTTAGTGACACTAAAGGCCAACTCCAAATATGGAATAGGAATTATAAAATATTTAAAAATAGGTGTTAAGTGGTAAATTAAATATAAGTAAGAGTGGAATAAAAACCAAATAGGGACAATAACGGTGGGTGTTATTGTCCTTTCTAGTTGTTATTGTCCCCAAGACATGGAAAATTAAATTAGACAGTTCGGACAGAGCCATGGATCCATGTGTCAGGACCAAAAGCATAAATCCATAAAATGTAAGATAAAGTCACAATCATAATCAATAGAATAACCAAGAGAGATGTCACCAATGTCTAATCTTCCTACTTAGAAATCGTGCATATAGTGACATACTAGAGGCTTAATATAATAGTAATATGTGCATAATTTTGTTTCTACATGATCTAGCTCTAGGTTCTTTTCCTATACATCTATGAGAAGTTAATTTTTTACCTTAATATCTTTTTCAAGTTAGTCTACGCGGGTTTTTTGTTTCCTCAGTGTGATGTTGTTTAATATATTTTGGAAAACTACCTCAATAATCATTTCAAGGAGTACATCTCTATCATGTGGTAGGTGTCCACATAAGAAATGGACAAGAACTTTGTATATTTAGTGGGTGATTGACAAACACATACTATTGGGATAAAAAATGGGGCTCATGTTAAACACTACACAATTATAAAAACACTGAATATAAATATATTGAATTAAGAATTCATTCGGGATCTCTTTACATAGATGGAGCATACAATTTATAGTGTTTTATCTCCTACAAATATGGATTCAACACTCATATTCAAACCCTACAATATCTTACCATAAATCTCTCAGATATATCCCTAGGATATCTCTCTCATCCCTTTATTATCTCACACACCAAAAATAGCTACGTGAGTTTGTTTATTCAACAAATTCACTCACACACAACTATTAAGTATATAATTAATATGAGTTGTATCAACTCACTATTAATAATATTACAATTTATTAATATTATTACATGTTATTTAATAATGTTACACAATATTTTTGGTAACATTCCACTCCCCCTATTGTTAACCATTATTAATTCCCAATATACACTCCCCTAATGTTGACATGGTATAAACATAACTCCTTTTTTCTGCAACATGCTGCACGAGCCTTGCCTCATAATCTAGATCAAAGAAAAGGCGTGTAAAAATTCCAACTGGCTGACTGTCTTGCTGCACATGGACCAGAAACTATGTGAAGGAATGCATCCCGCATTTACTACATGAAAAAGAACGCACTCGGAATTCCACTGGCAGATCATCTTCATAAAGAAGGAAGGCAGTTAGAGGACTGCTACATCTAGTAAAAAGTTTATCTACCTTTTTTACATTTGTGGTTTTCTGGATCTACCACCAAACCCTTTCCAAATCTAATGAGTGTTTACAATAAACTTAGAGACATAATCTACAATGTTTTCTTCTATGAGGTTTAACATATATGAATTTTCTCACACATTACAATTGAACAAGAATGTGACATCTATTCTTATTTTCACACAGTGGAAAATAAAACACACAACTGAAAAAAAAATGCCACAAACTTCATTGTGCGGGCCCCATCGCTTGCAGTTGGTGAGAGGTCGTTGATTGACCTCGTTCCTTTATTTCCTCCTTCCTCCATGACATCTGTTGCTAGCTCAATTGTATTTGATCATGAGGCTCAATTTATATTGATGGATGTTGGTTACCCCGAAAATGCATCCGGAAGACAATTTTTTTTAAAATTTACAAACATTTACAATGACTCAATTGACACTTTTGAACATGAAGAAATACATTATAAAACAAATTTTTTTTGACAATGACACAAAGTTACAATACGAATTTGATTATTTCAACATAAAATGACTCTTAAAGTTGTCACACCCTAAATATAAATACACTAAATCAATAAAAACTTTTAAAAAAGAAACACATAAACATTGTATTTTAAGACTAAATCTTAAAAGACTATATAAAACATAAACCAAAAAAAGAGAAACGTGAGACTACATATTTTTATAACATAAAACATGAGCATATAATAAAGTTTAGACTCACACTATTGATTTAAAAAAAAAAAAATTTATGACACAAAATTAAAACGTGAATAACTACAAAGACAAACTAAAATAGACTATTTGGAATTGAAAAATAATATAATGTAGAACAATGCTAAATAAACAAAGGTAAATTCAGAGGAATCCCGTATATCAAAGTCATGTTGTCAACATATTTTTGCATGCAAGACAAGAATTGACAAACTGATCAAGTGAGAATTCATATGAAACATGTAGTGATGTATAGGAGCTGAAAAAATATATACATAATCAAATAGCACATGACGCATGAGAAATTTATACAAAATTACTCGTTGTAGTCACTCTGATCATGTCTATCACATTTTACAAATTATGGAATTCCACTCTCTGTTGCACCTTTTCCAACAGATAGAAGTAAACACAGATAAATGGTTGGGCGATGATAGAGATCCCTCAACAATGTGACATCAACATAGAAATTCTTGCGCCATGAATAAAAAACTAGACTAGGCGTGATGCTAAAATGAATCCAATCGCTCTAATTTGTATTTAAAAAAAAACTCTTAATGATGTTACGATAAAACATAAGTCTGAATGAAAAGTAATAGAATTGAACTCATAAATATGGGACAACACTATAAGTACGAAATTGCCCATTTTTTCTTTTAATTCTCCATCATAAGAATGATTAGAACCTGCTCTGATACCACTGTTAAAAACTACAAAATTATAAAAACACCCAATATAATTATATTAAATTAAGAATTCATTCGGGATCTCTTTACATAGATGGAGCATACAATTTATAGTGTTTTATCTCCTACAAAGGTGGAGTCAACACTCATCTTCAAACCCTACAATCTCTCTTCATAAATCTCTCATATATATCCCTAAGATATCTCTCTCATCCCTTTATTATCTCACACACCAAAATATCTACGTGAGTTGTTTATTCAACAACTTCACTCACACACAACTATTAACTATATTATTAATATGAGTTGTATTAACTCATTATTAATAATATTACAATATATTAATACTATTACATTTTATTTAAAAATGTTACACAATATTTTGGTAACAACTCATCTATGTACACATCCATCGCAAAGGATATCCTCTTTTTGTCTTCATTGTTTTGCTTCTCAAAGCTATCTCCTCCTAATTATAAACATATTTATCCCTTTCCCCTTTTAGAATTGAGCAATGAGAGTTTCTATGGGATCTTCTTCATTTGATGGCTCATCCTCATGCGTCTGTTGTTTTATTTTTATTACTTTCCATTTGTACTTCATAGGTGTGCCCTCTTCATGTATTTCTTTATTTTTATCCCCCCTCGTCTAAGTTTATGAACATGGGGGATTCCTTTAGCGACGAGTTCTAATTAACTCTAAACCCTTTTGTTCCCTATTCCAAAGAGCCCTCCGCTCCTTCCTTTCAACCATACGTACAAATTTTTGTAGTGTTGATGACCTAGGTGGAGTCTTAACTATGTTCTTTTCCCCCTCCCCTTTTCTATTTGTGCGATTCATGCCTAACCTCGTCACTTGCTTCTCATCCACACATATGTTTGGGTTTTCCTACTTTCCATGAATAGGAATGAAATAAGGTTGACACTCCTAATCTAAATGTAGTTTTGATTTAGACACCACATGTTCTTTACAAGGTCACCGTAGACAAAAAAATATGCACTTATTATTATTACATCATGCCTCTAGTATGTTGTTATACACATGATTTCCAAGTGCAAATGTTATACATTGGTGACACCTTTTTCCCAACCTTATATTGACTTTGATTGATTTTGATTGTGACATTTGCCTATTATACTTACTTGTATTTACATCTTTTGGTTGTGTCATAGAGGATTCTTGTCCTCATTCTTGGTCTTGTTTCTATTTATTGGATTTGAGACATAGTACCATTCATGGTAAAGAACCACTACTGCTCAGGTGTTAGTGTCCCTTTTGAGTGCTTTTTTTCCAGTTCTATTTTATTTTCTAACTTTTTAATTGACTACTTAACTTTGAGTATTTTATTATTTCTATTTTGTGATTTGGGTCAGCTTTTGGTTTCACTAATTGTCAAAATTAGAAAAAGGAAGTCATATATATATACACTACATACTAACTAATCTAAAGGGAAATTGGGGGCTATTACTTTACCATCTACCATCTTAGGTAAAGAGCAACACTCAAGGACATACATTTGGGACTCCATTATTCACTACATAAGAGTGGTTATTTCTGAATTCCATATAACACATTCATCTTGGGGGAAAAGAAGTTATAACCCACTATTTTGGTGCATGACCGACATGAGGGAAACCTATATGTAAAGAGAAACAATTCAATCACACACACACTAGAACTACATAGAGTCTTAAATGTAGTGTAGTGCTTGAGTGACAATCACATTGGGGTGACCGTTGAGGAAATTTTCACTCAAGCATATATATTATTTACTTTATCCAGTGTTTGTCTTGAGCCTTGTAAATGTAGATAGGATTTATTTTTACAGGAACAAGTGGGACATAACAACCATACATTGAAAATTGGATGCAAAAAACATTGAAAGGAAGAAGATAAGTTCAAACCCTGAAAAATAATCATAAGCAGAGAACCTTCCAGGACACTAGTACCTAATTAGTACACCAATGCCTGGGCAGTCTTGTCCCTCATTTGGGAGGTTCTGTCTAAAGAGGTTTGAGATTCCTAGTTTCTCATAAAAGAGCATATATAGTTCAGATCCAATTTCTATCCTCATCCAGTATTTTTTCCAGCCTAGAATCAGTCCATATCTCATGATATAAGATAAGTCAATATTATCTCCTATGTTTCTTGCACTTGCTTGTATCTCTTGTATGATTGATATTTTTTGTTACTATTATATTCATTTAATTTCAGTCCTCTGATAAAGATTTAAATTTCTGTAAATCATTTGGTGAACCCATTTATTGATCAAACCATAACTTTCCTCTAGGATCTTTCATCTTGTATATTCCTCATGGCTTATCAAAATTTGTTATGGTAATGTCATCTTAAGCCTCTCTCCCCTAAGTATGAACCTATTATTATGAATGGACTTCAACCTCTTTTTGAAAATTCCTAATAGGAAGTGACCTTCTATTGCAAGTCACATATTATTTCTACATGTCATCCCAAAATTTCTCATGTCTTTACGAATCTTTTCAACCTCCGTCCTGATGTTGTGCTACCTACCCCCTAATTGAGGACACTAGTTATTGTGAATTTGATGGTGATGTTTCGTATATTAGTACAAATGATACATGTGTTGAAGATTTGATTAATTTTTCAGATGAGGAAGGTACTTGTTAATGATGCATGTGATACCCACAATTATTTTGATATTGTAGATGCTATCATAAATGGTCATCATCCTATTCCTCCTTCTTCCTCCACTTACATATGCATAAATAATTAGAGATGATCCTGTTACTCTGTTGATAAGGATAATCTGGGGGGGGGGGGGGGGGCCCCTCCTTATTATTCTCAACCAAGTGACTTCTTCATTCAATATTGATGCCTCGAACACTCATATCTTTCTTCCTCCACCTTTTGTACGCTTCCTAATAATGTTAGTACTCATTATTATCCTCTCATAATGTGTTAAAATATACAGAAATTTCATGATACATGTGTTTCAAATCTTGATGTTTCCAAATATATTATAAATGATGATGATCATAAGGATAGTGTGCATATTTCTTGTATGTTCATTCTTCCTACTAAACTTGTTGATAAAAGTATGAAAACTTAATTTTCCTATTAATTCTTCCTCCCATGTTCCTTTTTCTAGCTTTCCACTTGCTAATCCAAAAGTTGACTTTCAACCCAATATTGTCACTTTATGACTACTTATAATCGCAATATTAAACCCCTCAATGAACCCCTTAATGTTTATGTCATTCCTCCACAAGAATTTATTTCTCTTATGCACTGTCTGTACAAGTTATTCAAAAAACAAGATCCACACCCTTACCCTTGAGAATAGGCACCTATTATGCTAGAAATGATAATAATTCACTTCATGGAAATACTTATTCTTACCAATACTTACAATTCATATTTTCGTAAGGGTTTTATTTTTCCTAATTTTAAATTTTTTGATGGAACTGGTAATCCTTATATGAATCTCAAGGAATTTAGATTAGCTATGGATTCACATTTATAATGATAGATTACCTCTCAAAGACATTTCCCAGTAGTCTTGTTGATATTAATTCTCATTTGGTTTCATCATTTTCCCAATGGATGTATTAGTACTTATCTTGATATGGAAGAAACATTTCTTAGACGTTTTATTTATAACAATGGTCTTAAAGTTACATTTGAGTGTTTTCCTTCTTTGCATCAAGGAAATAATGAGCATGTTAATGTTTATATCTTACGTTTCAAATCATGACATGCATCATTTACTTTATACAGCCTATTGATTTATAAATGTACATATATATTTTATCATGGCTTGATTATTCCATTGAAAGAAAAAAAATATTTTATGATACATGTGAATCTTTGACACTTCTTTGCTTTAAGGTTATAGCTTTATAACAAGAGATGACTTAATGAACATTATATTGCACTATGCCACTAGTTCCTCTACCGCTCCTCCACATAATACATCTTCCCTTACTTCTATTACACCACCTTCACATCCTATCCATATCATAGTTGACATACTCATGATCATCCACCATATTTTTGTAGACCTCCACCACATTCCAATCCCCCTACTAAGTGGGAGCCATTGTACTTATCACATTCTACTAGGCATCATGATATGTTGTACACACTTTGATTGATGAGAGGTTGATTAGGATGCCCTCTAATGAGCATAATCTTATCCTCATCTGGTTATAGACATAATCATAAACAAACATTCTATAACTTCCATAGGATCAGTGGTTATAGAGATAATGATTGTTATACATTGCATGATAGAATTTATTTGTTTGAGGAAAATGATTTGTCATTGATCTTTGTGCACAAACCATGTTGATAGATCACAATCTCCCATACCACAACGCTACACACTGACCATCTATTACTTTGACTACCTCTCATCCTCCTCACGGTAATTTTGTCTCCTCATCCCTCGGCTTTGACTATACATGAACCGCTTCCCCTAATTTTCATTTACCCTAGACCTAAGTGAGTTCCCAATGGAGTCACCAATCACCATTTTATGATTTACATCTTCCTAGTGTTGCTACGATCACCTCAGGCTTATCATTTGGTACATATTCTCATGACACTGCATCATTTGAGTTGCTTGTGTGTAGTCGTCATCTTCTTTATAGCTAGATGTTATATGTTCTTTAGTACTACATGATTGTTAGGAAATATAATGTTTACATAATAATGGGATATTTACCAAAAGGTAAATAAGTAGTTTATTAGTTAATATTTAATATTGTTATATACAATATACAATATTAGATTAGAATTTATATTGTTAATTTTTTGTAACAAATATATCGTATTTAGTGGTTTGCTGAAGTATAGGATTTCAGAAAATGGTGGAGAGATAATAGGAATCACATTCCTATATATTTGTATTGTATCCCTGAATGAATATTTGTTAGAATACTATGAATAATATTATTGTGTGATTCATGTGTAAAATTGATCCAAATTTTATATTTGGTATCAGAGCGAATGGTTTGTGTCTCTTGGGTAGTGTAATATTGTGTATTGTCAAGATGAAATGAATTTTTTCTAAGGGGCATAAATTATAATCCATCACCCCACCATATGAGAAGTTTTTATAAATAATGTGTGTGTGTGTGAATTAGAGGAGAATTTATAATATTCTAGTTTGTTCTTAAAATTATTACATAACTAGGCTGCATCTGTGCCTGATGGAGTTCAGTGAATTTGATTAGATCTCAATTATTTATCAGATTACGTCAAGGTTTTGATAGCTCACTTGGTGGTAATTTGATGAGCATTGCAACAATGTTGTTTCAGATTGGAATTTTCTTGGATCTCCTACATTAAATGTATCTCTGCAAAAATTTGTATAATAGGAATCACATTCCTATATATTTGTATTGTATCCCCGAATGAAGATTTTTTAGAATACTGTGAATAATATTATCATGTGATTCATGTGTAAAACTGATCCAAATTTTATAATGATTTCATGCCTATTATTTAAATGTATGACACCGTTTCTACCACTTCGTGTGATCTATTCTTTCTTTGTTCTCTTTACCATCATTATAACTTTTACTATAGGCTCTATTCAATGACCACCTTACAATACATGTCTATCATCATTCTACTATCATCACGATATTATGTACATTATCAACACACATACCCTACACTACAATATCAAAATCTATAGTTACATCATCACCATTTTAACAACATATCCTATCAAATCAAATAAGATAATCAACAAATAATATAATAACACAAGTACACATCATCATATCAAAAATGATCTCTCTCTCTCTCTCTCTCTCTCTCTCTCTCTCTCTCTCTCTCTCTCTCTCTCTCTCTCTCTCTCTCTCTCTCTCTCTCTCTCTCTCTCTCACACACACACACACACACACACACACACACACACACACACATCTCTTGAAATTTTCATAATACAAAATCAAAGGGCAATGCCCACTACAAAATATATCATTCATCCTCCTCACTACTATTGGATGATACTACTAGAGCTCTCAAACTCAAAGCCTTACCACTAGATATTTGCCTCTGTGCTCGGGATTGCTTTTCCTATAACTGATTATATTCATTTTTATATTATATTATATATATATATATATATATATATATATATATATATAGGCAACTCTTCATTAATTTACCATCATAATTGACCCATGGAACATGTCTAGGAATACCTAATGGAGATTCCCAAATATGAAAACTACATGTTGGAAGATCTTGGATAGTGCTAGTAGACAAAATTGTCTAAGGTTTATAGTATTATCATGGATATTAAAAACATAGTTTTAATGATTAGAAACTATTTAGGATTCTAAATATATTCATATATAGACTAAATTGATTTTGATTAAGTACAAATGGAAGATAAAGGTGGATAATCCAACGAATTAGTAGATTATTATAAGTAAGGTGTGCTCAAGATTAATATATATGATAAATGTGCAAGTTTTCTTAAAGAGGTTCAAATTTGATATTGTTAAAGTGCCAAATACCAATTTAGGTGTTTATAAAATTAATACTTGTTATTATGTTCTAAATAAAATAAAGTGAGTTTCTTGAGTTGTAATTTCAAAGTGCTAAGGTATAGATCCAACGAATGTTAATATTGGTAAATAAATGGTCATGAATGAGTTATTATTATTGTACAAATGTGAACATGTGCAGTGCCTTGATTAAATCATTGAGTTTATATAAAACTTATGATTGAATATTTGAACTTGTTATTGAAAATGGTCTAAGAATCATTTATTGAACAAACCTCTTACTTTAAAAATTACACATAGTTAGAATCTTTTGTTCTCATATTATCAGGTTTCTATATCACATAGTTAGATTCTTAATTGGTGTTTTACAGATTAATATATAAAAATATAAATGTCATAAAAAATAATATATATGATGTAAGGTCTTGTTATAGAATATTATTCTTTCTTAATTAACTCACAATTAACCATTCATAATTAATACAACACATTAATACTTGTGACCATGATGAATGATAGAAGGATATCTCAAATACACATGATAAGATGAACAATTAGTTGTATAGAGTGGACCATAAAAGACATGGATGTGTATACATGGAAACATGTTGTTATTGGACTGGAAATGCTTCATATCTAAGGACTAGTTAGATTCTTACCGTTGGTGTTTACAGTTTTCGAATATGACGAAAACATATAAGGGTAAGTCATAGGAAAAATACCTATTATATGGGATGGTTGATGGTCTTGTTATAGAATGTTTTTGACTTCTCAATCCAATGCTAATTGTAAGAGATTCCTTTTTGGACAGGAGGAACTACATGTCATAAAAAATTAGACCACAAAAAACACAGTTAAATGATATATGACAGTGGACTGCCTAGCGTGTGCTAGTTTCGGGGAAGTGTGATACTTCTTAGAAGGTTTTTCAATCCTCTGTTTAAATACACATTGATACAAGAAAATGAAGTAAATTCCTACTGTTGTTGATATGATTTAGGTATCTCATTTGATCACAATAAGAAAATCTAATATAACAGGATAGTGCTATAGTCAGATGTAAAGGGTACAGTTGTTGTCATTGGTGCTAGAACAGATCAGCTTCAGGTTTCTAGGTTGTTTAAGTCAACTAGTAGGAGGTTTGTTTAGATCGTTTTCTTGGGAAGGGTATAAAACATAGAGACCGATGTCAGCTGGGTATAACAAATGACAGTTTAGGGGAGACCGACAATAGTCATGGGTAACCAACGTCGGTATAGTCGGGTGATACTAATTCAATTAAAACCTTGTTGTAGAGTCTGGGTGAGGTTAGATAGAGCTAAAGGAGGGTATGTGCAAGGTTTGTGGGAATATTGAGAACACTCAGAGAGGTCCAATGGCTAGGATAGGTGATCTAACAAGCGGGTGGGTGAGATTCCTGGGTTTTTTAGAAAGAAGGCTATGGAGAACTGGGACCTGTTAATAGAAAATGATAACAGGAACCACAGAAACTCTATGAATAGAATGGGAAATGGAAATGATTAATGATAAAACAGTGGACCAATGCCTGCAGGTCCAATGGTTGGGTGCTAGTGATGATCAATTGATGGAATGGAGCTTGGTGCAATAGTAACGCTTCCCATAATGTTACCGTGAGTGCCAACGCTTCTGGATCTATCGTGGTGTTGGCTATGAATGCCTAGGTGCATGAAAAGACTCTGGTTATGCTTGCATGTAACTGTGTTTTTGTCCACTTGCTCTCAAAATGTGCCAACCCAAAAATAAGGTTACTACGATGAATAAAATGGTAACCGAAAAAGGTTCTGTCTTGACTAGCTTCGGTTTAGGTCTGACCAACGTTGGTTAAGGCATGATTCCCTAGGTTTACTAAAATGGAAAGATATTTCTGATTTCTTTGGCCTAGTTAGTTTGTTCTCACATATTAGAACGAAAACTTCCCTTCTAATGGGCAGAAACGTGGTTAGAGAGATTTTAGGGTTAGACCAAATCTTAGCTCATTAAGGCAAGTAAGACCTAGTTATTGTCAGTTATGGAAACATGCCTAGAACAGATCTAGGGTCAGGTGGTTGGATGAGTTGTTTAGGTCAAGGTGGTAAGTAGGTCAGGTAATGTAATTAAATGATGAATATTCTTGAGGAAGGGTATTAATTAAATTAAATTAATTAGACCGATATTCATGCTGGTGTGGAGGGGGGTGTGGTTAAATGAGTATGTTTAGGTTGGTTATTCGACGGGGCACCAAGGGGAGTGTGACCCAATTTTTGGTGTCTACATTTTGCCCAACTTTTTTGTCGGTATAGTCGGGTGATACTAATTCAATAAAACCCATGTGTGTGTAAAGATGATGTTTCCCCAAGCGTGGGTGAAGGTGATCACGCTCAGACCAAGAACTAGTAAAGGTAGAATACAGTAGTGGTCAGTGGTTTGATAAAAGGTGAATATTGAGCTAAAAACTCAGCATAGAGGTGGGAAAATGGCTAGGAATAGGGTAGAGGTCTAACATAGCGAAAAACAAGTGAGATGGGATTGGGTTAAAGGTAGTTTTAGTCAAACGCATGCACCCATGGAGAAACTGGGACACGGTTTCCAGGCTGAAGAGATTGAATGACTCTACATCGTCCAAGGTCGATAGGTTTATCTGAACAAGGTTCTGAAGTGAATCCAGAATCCAAGGAATAGGAAATGATGCTGAAGCACATCACAAGTTAGGTGCAGGAAAAATTTAGGTATGTTATGGTACACCAATGGTTGGGTTTAGGATAAATGGCATGATCAATATGCATGGTAATGGAGCATTAGGTCAAAACAACACGGGTAAAAGCTGTCACAGGATATAGCGTTACCGTGAGTTCATAGGTCATTAACAACGTTTCAAGGATCCAGGTAGCGAGGTCACAACACAGGTAGGGCTGAGCTATGGGTAAAGTAACAAGTCCCTAAATGTAATTAAGCATAGGTATAGGTAATGTAGGCTCTGGTGGTAGGTTTGCGATAAGGGTGGGTAATGTTAAATGGTGGGCTGGGTTGGTTAGGTTGGAGCAGGAATGGGAAAGGGTATTTGGACAGGACTCTGACAAGTAAACCGATGCCGGCCATACTAAACCGTTGAAAATCTAGGTAATCTGCTACATGGTTTGCTAGGGCACAAAACCAATGTTGGTTTTAGGTACAACTGAAAAAGGTGTTCTAGGGCATGGGACCGGCGTTGGTTTAGGTCTGATCAATGTCAATGAGCACAAACGTGGGAAATATCCCTAGAAAAAATCCATACTAATATGGATTCAGATGTATGCGTTCTGGATTTCTGTGAAAATGACCTAGCACTGAACGAGTTGTGCTTTCTCAGCAGGATTAGAACGAGGGATGACTATCCCTTCTAATGTGGAGAGAAACAGTTGGTTAGAGATATTTTATGGTTAGACATAAATCATTGAGCTTATGTAGAGTGCAAGTAAGACTGGTAGTTATTGTTAGTTATGGAAACATGCCAAGAATAGGTCTAGGGTGAGGTGGTTGGATGAGGTGTCTAGGTGAGGTGGTAATTAGGTCAATTAATGTAATTAAATGATGAATATTATGAGGATGGATATTAATTAAATTAAATTAATTAAATTAATATTAATGTGGTGTGGAGGGGGTGTGGTTAGGTGAGTATGTTTGGGTTGGTTATTCGACGGGGACACCTGTCAAGGTATGGACGACATCGGTCTTGTTATACTGACATCAGTTAGGGATGAAGGGGACTAGTGCCAGTTATAATGGACAGCTGAAGGTCAGGAGTAACCGGTATCAGTTAGGGTAAAAAGGGTTAGAGGTCTAGGAAGGGTAAGGGGAAAGGTTAGGTAAAGTGGGTAAAATAGATAGCGAGTGAGGGGGGAGGGAAGAAGGGAGGGATTGAATGTCAATGTTGGGTAAAATCAAGTTTTTAATAATGTGTGTGATTGGTTGAATGCAGGCTAGGGACCAGATAATGATGAGAGATAGGGTACCTCCCTTGCTTGTGGAGGTACAGGAGGGTACAACAACTGATGATTGGCACCATGTTGTAAGTTTATCTTGATTGGGGTCAAACACTACCAGAACATAGTCTGCGAGTTGAGTTTGATGGTCGCTCTCATCGACAGATGGGACTCAGCGACCAATACCTTCCATTTACCGATGGGTGAGATCACAGTCACCCTAGAGGATGTGTACAGGATCTTGCAGCTACTGATAGTGGGGACGTAGGTGTATTCTATCTCCTCAAAGGCCTATGAGGAATTGATGCTCACTGTGTTTGGCAAGGGGATGGCGGAGATGAGATTCCGTAGTGCTAGTATGAGCTATGGAGATATGCATCGGGCCCATCTGGAGGAGATGAGGCTGGTAATGTTGTTGATGGAGGTAGTCTACTGCTTTGCACTACCAGATACAAAGGGTGGGAGATTTCCACAATCCTTGATGGGGGTTTTGTATGACATGGTGGAGGACAGGACCCATTTTACATGGGCGTCAACATTCTTAGTTTAGTTATATAGATAGTTATGGGCTTATGGGTAGTTATCGAGATTTAGCATGTGTTGTACTTTCCTACTCCATTTATAGGTGTATGAGCACATTATATCTATGCGTCCAATCGGTATGTCAGGGATGATGCATTCAATCTAGGTTTTGTTCAAGTGGGATTCAAGCGATGGGTGCTTGCAATTGGGAAGCACCGAACTGCTAGAGCTACACATGATGTAGCCTATTACAGGCGATTGCTAGAGGGGTTATCCAGTGTGGAAATTATTTGGAGGCCATATGTGGGTTATCCATCATATGGGTGGATGTCCATGGAGTTAGAGGAGCTACAACTACTTTGGTGGATAGAGGGGCGATGTGCAGGAGAGCATGAGATGATACCCGTGGACAAGGGAAAACGACAGTTTGGGATGCTTTAGGATATACCCCATCCCTTCCCACATTATAGGAGGGATGACATGGAGAGGCCTCTACCTCTACCACAACTAAAAATACCAAAAGGGTAGGAGGAGCAGGTGATAGGCTGGTGGATTGATGATGTGAGGGTGACTGATAGATATAGGCAGTGGTGGGTTGCACATTTACGAGTAGAACCATTGAGGACAGGGTAGCCAGATTTAGCCACCATCACTGTTCAAAGGGACACCCTAGAGGGGAAGGTGGATACCCTGATTACACAGTTGGGGATAGTATAGGGGCAACTAACAGGTTCAGAGGCACAGGTGGCCACTCTATAGGCCCAAGTAGCGCAAGGACAGGTACCCGTACAGGGTGGAGATAGGGATGTGGTATAGGTGTCTTCCCTATAGGCATAGATTATAAGTTTATAGGGCCAGTTGGCCACTACATAGGTGTAGGTTACGACCCTTCAGGTAGGAGCAGGACAGGGTCCCTCAGGACATTCACAAGCACATGGATAAGGTCCCTCTTTACAGGTACTAGTGGGACAATTTCCTTAGAGATAGGTACAGGTGCCGAGGTTGATGGAACCACCACAAACAATACCGACAGGCTGGTTGAGAGATGCCTTAGGTGAGGTCCAATATTATCAGGATACTTTAATGGCCACTGGGATATATTTTCTATCCTATGGGGAGTATAGAGCACACCTGGCCTCGAGTGAGAGGACTAGGTCACGAACCCATAGTGCAGAGAGTACAGGGGGCCGGCAAGCCCCGAGACAAGGTCAGGGTGAGACTACCAGTGCACGGAGGCCAGCTCCAGGTGAGGGACCATCAGAGGAGAGATCAAGGCATGGTGGAGAGAGGGTTGTAGGGAACCCCACTGAAGGGGAGATGGAGGAGACCAATGAGACAAGGATGGATATCAGGTGGGATGATGATTAGTCATCATTGATGATTAGGGTATCCATGTTTTTGACCTATTTTTGATATGTATAACAGCCTACGTGTCGAAGATGATGAGGATGTAGATGAGAGTTTTTGTTTTTTTAATCATATACAAGCCTACGTGCCGAAGATGGTGAGGCTGTATGTGAGTTCTTTTGAGAGATTGTGATTATTATTGGTATATATGTTCACATGTATTTTTATACAAACTATTCGATTTATAGATGATGGTGTTTATAGTATTGATTTTGTACATGTTTTAATCTACATTGCTATATTAGGTGGAAATCAAGTGGATTAGGCCTGATAGAGTCAAGTTCATGTAGGCATGGTAGAGTCAGGTTTGTTTAGGCATGGATAGGGTTAGGTCATAGGCATGGATTGATTTAGTTCTATCATAGGCATGGATTGAGTCAGGTTTGTTTTAGGCATGGATTGAGTCATGTCATAGGCATGGATGGAGTCAGGTTGGTTTGGTATGGTTGATTTTCTAATTCATTAATTTGTGTAATTAATGATGATGTCGATCGTGTTAAGATGATTTGTAGGAAAATGTTTGATTACGGTAAAGAAATTGTAGACAAGGTGAAAGGAATGTGTAAATTATGATGGTAAAGATGTGTAACAATTGTTACTTGTTGGGTGTAATTTCCAGTTATTGATATAGAAAGGAAACTAACTAGGGTAGAATGTGAATAGGAATAGGAAAGAGGGAATTAGTTAGATTAGAGAGTGGCCGAGCTAACCTCCAAGGGCCCCATGCCCTCGAAGTGTTGCCTACATAGATTCGACAAAAAGGGACCTCAGGATGATGTAGTTCTCCCGTAAGCTAGGGAAGCTTGTGATGAAGGAAAGGAATGGATTGATAGGTGTTAGGCAAGGGTGAATGTAGGTCATAGGCATGATTGAGTTGAGGTCGTAGGCATGGTTGAGTTTTTTTAAATAGAGGTGTCGATGATCTAGCCCTGTATAGGATAGTCAACAAGTAATGAGGAAGGTGAATGGTTAGAGGTGGTAAAAGATCCACTTAATTGATGAGAACCCTAAAGAGTCAATCCATACCTAAGAGGGGATTATGAATGTAAGACCCTAAAGGCGTTGCATAATGGACCATTATGAGGGTGAAGAAAGTCACATGATCACAAAATTCTGCATTAGTGGCAAGTCCCTTGGGTAATAAGGTAATGAGGCTAAAAAAATGCCAAGAGGTGAGAATGGGAGGTTTAGCATAACTTAGTGTACGAAAATGTGTTTCTTGGAACAAGAAACCCAGAATCCTAAAATAGGCAAGTCCATGACAAAAATTTCATCTTTTTTTTTTTCATTTACTAATTTTTAATAGACTGATCAATGCGGGAAGTATATATGGGATGAGTATATTATCTCCTTGAGGTCTTTGTGAAGCTGATTGATGTGGGAAGCTTCCGGATATTTGTATTGAATTTGTGAAATAACTTGATATAGTTGTCCTTCGAGGGAGCAGTCTATTTTATAGTGGCAATATATAAAGAAGAGATGTCCCTTTTGAGGGAGTCATCTTTTGCTGGAATTTTGACTCAAGGAGTTGTATCCCTTTTTGTTTTTTTGTTTTTCTAGATGTTTAATTCATGTACAAGACTATAAAGTAAAATTAGGTTCTTGTTTAGAAGACAAGACCGTAGCACACAAAGATTAACTATGAAAGAGGTGGTTTTGAGTGATGGATGACCATGGGGTTCCATCTTGAAGAAGACGAAAAGTATCCATGAGAATCATCTTATGAGTAGAGCCGTGGCACTCATATTGAAGACAAGGCTAAAAGGTGACGGGTAATAACATGATTCTTGTTTAGTCGTGGATCCTCAAAATGGGTAATATGGAAGGTGAACAACGCTCAAGGGACGAGTAATACTTTGACAGAAAGTGATAGAGGAATTGATATCAACAACAGAATGGTCAAAGATTCAAGGCATTAAGGGGACCAGGTTTGGGTTTACCTTCAAGTGAAAAATGATAAGCACCCGATCCATAGGCATGGGTAACAATATAGGGTCTAGGCCAATTAGGAGAACATTTTCCCCGTTTACTTTTCTCCTCTTTGGTTACATGTTGATTTTCCTTCAGGACGAGGTCACTGAATTGAAAGGTTTATTCATGAACACATTTTTCATAGGCACATTTGATATGTTTTTGGTAGATTTGGAGATGGTCAAGAGCATTGAGATGATGCTCATCTAATAACTCAAGTTGCGCTAAATGATCTTGGTGAAAGTCATCGTCGTTGAGCATTTCTTGTAGTGAGATGTAGAGAGATGGAATCTGGAATTTGAGAGGTAATACAACCTCAATACCATAGACCAAAGAAAAGGGGGTTACAATAGTCGAAGTGTGAATACTAGTGTGATAAGCCCACAAGGTAAAAGGAATGTGCATATTCCAATCTTTCCCAGTATCGTTGACTACTTTCATAAGAATTTTTTTCAAGGTTTTTTTGGTGGATTCAGCTTGACCATTAGTTTGCAGGTAATAAGGTGATGAAAAACTGAGTTGGATGCCAAAATCATCACATAGTTTGCGTAGGGTTTGGTTTTTGAATTATTTTTTGTAATCTGTGATGATGCGGTGAGGAACACCAAAGCAACAAATGATATGATGGTTGATGAATTCACCTATCTTCTCGGCTTTTGTAGAAATGAGGGGAATGGATTCTACCCATTTAGTGTAGTATTCGATAGTGTTTATGATCCATTGATGACATTGTGAAGAATGGGGGTTGATTTTGCCGACAAGATCCAGACCCCATTGAGGGAAAGGCCAAAGGTCTTGTGTGACCTGTAAGGCATAACTAGGTGTGTGATGAAGACTAGCATGTTGTTAGAATTTTATGCAACATTTGACATAATGACAACAATCGTGGTTTAAGGTTGGCCAATAATAGCCTAGGTGATGGCTAAACCACTAAAGTGAGCTCCACAAATTCCATCATGGACTTCCTTAATGGTGTAGGGAATTTTAGAACTCATAAGGCATCGTAAGAGAATGTTGTCGAAGCTGCGTTTGTAAAGAATACCACCCATGATGACATAACTAGAGACAATTTTAAGAAAGGCATGTTGTCCATTATGAGTGAGATCAATGGGTAAAATGGAAAGGGAAAGATAGTCTACATATTGCTTATACCAAAGGTCACGTGAGTTAGGGGAAACAGTTACGACAGAGTAAACCTCATGAGGTAAATATGAGGGTGATTGTTACGACAGAGTAGACACTTGGAGCCATCAAAGAAGATGATTGATCCCTGGAAATAGGTGTGTCGGCCAATTGGTCAATGATAGCTTGGCCCTTGATGGAATTTTGATGAATGAATTTGAGATCAAGGTCAGCCAAAAGAATAAGCCAACGTGCGACACGTTGATTTTGATAAGGTTTGGCATACATATAATGTAATGGGTCCGTATTCGTAATGACAAAGATTTTGTGGTTGAGTAGGTAATGGCGGAGTTTAGTGGCGGAAAAAACTAAAGCTAAGCATATTTTTTTTGGCGTGGGTATATCTAGTTTCGTAGTCCAGAAGGGTACGGCTTATGTAATAAACTGCTTTCTCTCTATGCTTCTCGTCACAATGAGAAAGCATGACACCTAAAGAATGGTCAATGGCAGAAATATATAGGTAAAAGGGGTGGTCATCTTTAGGAGGAATGAGTATTGGTGGTAGGCCTAAATGGCTTTATGGCATTCATCATCCCATTTGAATGAAACATCTTTCTTGAGAAGATGATGAAATGGTTGACAATGGTCAGAAAGCTGCGAGATAAAATGATGAATTGATTTCAACTTTCCTTGTAGGCTGCGAAGTTGACGGATATTAGTGGGTGGTGGCATTTCAAGAATATTCTTGACTTTAGCAGGATTGACTTCTATGTCATGCAAAGAAACGATGAAACCTAGGAGTTTTCCAAAAATTACCGCAAAGACGCACTTCTTTGGTTAAAGACACACACAATACTTGATGAGGCAGTCAATGATGACTTTAAGAATGGCAGGTGTTTGGCTCAATGTTTGGATTTGGCAAGAAGATCATCTATGTAATCTTCTAGTATGTGATGCATGATGTCATGGAAAATGTAAGTCATGGCTCGCTGATATGTAGCACCAGTGTTTTTGAGGCCAAAAGGCATGACTCGATAGTAGAAAGTCCCCCAAGGGGTGATGAAGGAAGTATTGTGTTGATCCTCTAGAGCTAGTAATATTTGTTTGTAGCCTGAGAAACCGTCCATGAGTGACAACATTTCATGGCCAGCTGTGGGATCAACTAGTTGGTCAATGCTTGGTAGTGGTAAATCATCTTTGGGATAGGCGAGGTTGAGGTCACATAAATCTGTGAAAATGTGGAGTCCACCTATCACTTTTGTGACAAGAATGATGTTAGAAATCCATTGGGGGTAATCAATGGGTAGAATGAAGGAAACCGAGATAAGGCGTTGAAGCTCTTCCTTGAATAGAAGAACAATGCGAGGATGTATTTTCCGTAGCTTCTATCTAATTGGTTTAGCATCAAGAATGGTTACGATATTGTGAACCATGATTTTTGGGTCAATACCGGGCATATCGGCATAGTACTAGGAAAACACGCTGTTATGGTCCCAAAGGAAAGAGGTGAAGGCTTCTTGTTTAGTAGCGTCTAAGGATTGGCCAATCTTTAGAAGGTATGGGTCATCGTGAGTGTTAATGTTGATTTTGATGGTCAATTCGTTCAACATGGTTTACGTCTCAGAGGGTAACGACTGATGAATATAAGAGTCTTTTGTACCAAGGTAGATGAGGACGGACTCATTGTCCTAATATTGAATGATGTTAATTGAAGGTGTATCATCATCAATCATGTCAGGATACAAGAATGGGAGAGAAGAGGGAGCCTCTCCATCGTGTTGATAGGTCAGCGGTCTCAAGGAAATGGTGATTACAAAATTTATTTTTAGGAGGAATAGATTCAGGATCTATGGACTCCGTGGGTGAAGCTAGTAATGCGTGTGAATGAGAGGGGGAATTTTTCTCATCCTGGATAAGGTCAACGCGAACCTTCTTGGAGGGTGGAGCGTCAAAACCAATGCCACTATGGTCATTATGTTTACGAGAGGTACAGGAAATGACAGTATGTTATCCCGTAAAATTGACAAGGGCAATTTTACCGATAACCATACCGAAAAGTTTTGTTTTGATCCTTCGTTAGGGATCCCGTGCGTTCGGAACGTTGCAAAATCCCTTTCTGGGAAATCTGATTTTTTGAACTTAGTCTTTTTCGGTCTTTTTTGGCTGGGCGCATGGAATTACTATGTAACACCAACTTTTGGTGCGCCCCCTTTAAAGCCTTTGGCGCATATTTTCCTGTGTCAACACACCTTTCGGTGTGCCTTGTATGTTGAGTCTTCTCTGCGTGCGCCAAGGCGCATGCGCCTTCATGTTAGCACAACTTTTTTTGCGCTACTTTTCGGTGCGCCAAAGGGCGCACATAATCTAATGACAACACAACTTTTGGTGCGCCAAAGGCGCGCTTAGTTTCATGATGGCGGATGCTTTCATGCACCAAAGGGCACATGCCTTTCCTATGTCGACAACACTTTTCATGTGCCCTTCATAAAGTGGGTGGCGCATTTATGACTTGCTCACCTATATATATGTTTTTGCGCGCCCAAAATGTCATTTTCACCAGTCGCATAGCACGTGATTTTTATTCTCTGAGCCTGTCAACCCCTGCCTCGTCGTTTTCAATGCCTTGTGGACCCGTTGCAAGTTTTTGCTATTTATCCAGGTAAGAGGTTCTTTTCCCTCTCGTGCTTTTTACGTTTTTGTTTCTTGGTGTGCTCATGGTTTGGTTGTGGTTTGGAAGTATTGAAATATCAAATGTTGATGTAAACAGTCCTTCTGCTATCTTCCCATATCCCTCTCCCTCTGTCCAGATCTGCTAATAGGGGAACTTGTCTAAAAAACACAGTTTTATTTTCCTCATCTTTGAGCTGTTTCACTGCCCAAATAACCCTGCTAAAGAAAAGAAGAGAGAAATGGAGAAAAGGACTGTTTTTCCCTTTGGCGCACCGGCGCGTCTTGCAACATCAGAAACAGTTACACCCCTTTAGCGCATCTGTCCCGCTCACAACATGAATAAAACCCGCGCCAATGGCGCACCCATCACGCCTATTGCATCAAGAGCTTTTACACCCTCAAGGCGCGCCTCCTTCACATGCTGCAAACACTAGCCTTGTGCCTTCTTTGGTGCATTAACCTTCCTTGTTGCATCACATATCTATGCGCCCCTTCGGTGCACCCCGCATCTGCGTAGCATCAGCTTTATCCGCGCTAAGTATAAAGCTTTGAAAGCGCAAGCACATTCCCCATTACAGCTACATCATGTTGTGTAAACCCTTTGTGCACAGTGCTAAAGTGCCTTGGGTGCACCAAATGTTCATGCAACATACAAAATCCATGCGCCTCTTGGCGCATCCTGTCTCTATGCAACACGATGTTTTCATGCGCCCTTTGTGAAAATGTACTCTACAGTCCCTATGCGCCATGTGCCTTTGGCGCCAGTTTAACCCTTGCAACACCACTTTTATGTGTGCCTTACCTATTTAGCCCTGTAAGCTGCAGCTTTCATGCGTCATGCGCCCTGAGTCTCAAAATCTCTAACTCTTTCTTCTGCTAACATTTCAATGGAAGATCAAATGGCTAATACAACCTTTTCGGATTGGGTCTCGCTTCTTCTTCATGCAGATCAGCAACTGAGTTCGAAAGAACATATGTCTACATCCAGCAAGAGACCTACCAAATCCAAAGGAAAGGCCAAACTTACAGAAGAAGAGATGAAATATAAATATCAGAGGGTCAGAATGCCCGAGTCCCAGGCCGAGTGTAGCATGGATGTCAGAGACTCAGAACTGGGACATATTGATATGGAGGAATTTTGGGCTAGAACTCAGAAAGTCACAAGGAGTCCATGGATGGACAAACTGATAGGCAGTGCCCTGCACTTCTCCGGTGGAATCCCAGTCAGCGCCATCAACAATGAATTCTTGATGGTGATTGCCCAATGTTACAACAAAGACACAAGGTGTGTCGTAAACATCAAGGGCGAGGTAATCATTAACCTCACTGCCCGTCACTTTGAGGGAATACTCGTCATACCTCACCACCGGCACTTTGTGGCCGTCAGTCAAGTAGGTTGCATTAAGGCATGGGATGACAATGCAGATCAGTGTATGCAACTAATGAATGAGGTTTACTTGAAAAACAAAAAGGTAGTAACTCGGTGGCCCCAAATCATCCACCGTAGCGACTTCTCAGAGGAGCTCAGTGACACCATTACATTCCTGAGCAGGGTCTTCAGGCTTTCTGACGCCCATTATTTCCATAAATGGATGCTGCGGTACTTAGAGACCATGAACAAGAATATGCCTGATCAGCGCTTTTGTTGGGGAGAGATTATAAGTAGCACAATCTTTGAGCAGCTACAACAATTTAGCACAACGGGGGCATTCCATATGAACTCCTACGTGGTCTACGCTGCAGCATCAACGAGGGACTATCCAGGCCTGCTGCGGAGTGGAGTTTGGCCTCAGGTCAAGATATACGAGTACTACCCGGAATTGAGGCTAGAGAATAGCATCTCCCAATTCACAAAAGTTAACGATGTGTTTTTCTATCACATCATCTTCCTACTGAGGCCAAACATGACTTATGGTCGCACGACCAAAAGCATAGTAGTAGCCACTGAGAAATGGGGGGCCTTGTTCACCCAGTTTCCTTCCGTGGGAACTTCTTGGCTATTCTCTCAATGCCGCCGCCACGAGTATCCACGTTTTTCCCCTCTACTACTGCAGCTGTCCCCTCCTCTGTTTCTGGTCCTTCTACCATAGGTCCAGCCTGGATCTCTCAGCAGCTAAGTCAGCAAAAGAGGAAAGTTCCCATCACTCCAATGGACTTTTCCGTGATCCCATCTAAGGGGGCGAAGAAGCAGAAGCCTGTCACGCAATTCTCTAAAAGTGCTGTAGGGGAGAGAGTTATGGAAATCACATACCCCAATCCCCTCAAAGAGAAAAAGGATCTTTCTCCGACAGATTTTACTGTGACCCAAGTCACAATGGGGACATCTTCCGAAATCTTTCAGGGGGAGGCTCTTTTTGCAGTTGACGCCCTCTGCAAAAAGCTTCAGGAAATCAAGGAAGAGAAAAGGCAACTAAAGGAGCAAAACAAATATCTGCTCCAAGCTTTACAGAAGATGGGTAGTGCGCCTCCCACAACTGCCGCCGATACTTCTGAGCTTCTCAGCCAAGAGAAAATTAATGAGTATGCCAAGATCGGCAAGCAGGGTATGGCCGTTTCTACTTAGAGGAGCCAAATCCTCAAAGACAGCAAAAAAGTGATCGCCGAGTTCTCTGACTTGTACCTGAATATCAGTAAGGTGAATAAAGAGCTCCAAGCATTAGCAGGGCCTATATCAGAAGAGCTGGAACATGCTATACTGCAGCACGAGGCCTTCCAACAAATTTTTGACTGTTCAGTCGAAGATCTAGTCAAGTTCGGTGTCTTCGGCCATCCAAGGGACCTCAACAAAATCATGTCCACTCTGGACTACCGGGTGGATCAGCTAGAATTTATTCTAGAAAAGATTGACAAAGTCAAGGAAGAAGCCCTGGATGCGATGCACCAAATGGAATGAATTGTTCTTAATATGTCGCCAGGGTTACTTACTCCTTCCTTCACTTTAAGGAAAGCTGATGAAACCACCCGGATCTTCAAGGAGATCGCTTCTCAAGGAACGGGGCCAGAGGTCACATTTGACACGGAGTCCATCAACAACCTGCTGGCCTGTAGGGACTTCGTCGGGTTCCTCATTGAGGCAGAAAAGGACTTTTCCAAACTCCCAGAGAAGCTCATAGATGAGCGGGAGACTTGTGAGGTGATAAGCGATAGGCACAAGGATCCTTCTCAGGATCAACTAGGGCCAATAATCAACAAGTTCATGGAATACCGCTCTCAGTGCCATATCTCGTCACCTGAGGAGCAACAAAAGCAGTCCACCCCCTTTCGGTCGCAAGATGATGATGACGAATAGCTGTAGCTGCTTCTTCTTCTTCTTCTTCTTCTTCTTCTCTTTCTCTTCTTCGTCTTTCTGGAAATATCTAGAGTATGTTGATACAAATGATGACATCATCCATGTTGCATCATGAGATGATGTCATCCATCAAGTTGTAAAAAGTCAACATGACTTTTAGATATTTTGTAAATATCTTTGTAAATAGTTGTTGGCTCCTTTTTGCCTTCTTTTCTCTTCTTCTTCTATAAATACTCATATACTTGTAGTATTGAGGCAGGGATGAATATCTTTCAGATGAAAAATAGAAGTGAAGAAAAAAGACTTTGAGCTTTCTTGTAAGAGAAGAAAACAGTAATACAAATATTGAGACTTTGTGCTGAATAGCTGTGTTATGCATCAGACCTTTCTTATGTTAGATCTGTATGTGTTTATTCTGTTAGATTCATATTTGCTTTTTTGTCATTTATTCATCATCAGTATTGCTTTGTTTGTTTATGCAAGTAGGTTTGGCTCTGTTTACTACCAATCCCAAAACATAAATCTTCTGACCTTTCTGCTTTGGAATTAATTTCTTTTCTTCCTTCGGACCTGCTCTTTCCTCATCCCCTCTTCATTTCCTTTCTTTTTGTAGTCGGAAACACCCCACTGGGATGAGATCCCAAACCCCCGAAGGCAGAATCTATGAGACTTGCATAGATTCCTGTTGGTAGAATAGAAATAAACCAGTTTCGCTTTGCTGACTCAAAGAGGGGCTATGCCCTGCACACTGTTGGCTCGTCTATCCATAGATCTGTCTAGGCGACAGATTTTCAGACCAACAGTTTTTGGCGACTCCGCTGGGGAATGAAAAAATCTATTAGATCTATGATGGTGGTAGGATAGAAAAATAGAAAAATAAGAAAATTTCTGCCTGTTTGCAATCTCGAACTTTTTGTTAAAAATCCAAAATTTTGCAAAAGTAACTCAAATTGAAAATTTTTCTTCTGAGATCCATAGATCTGGCCTAGTTGCAAATCTTTAGTTCGCTGAGTTTTTATATAAATCAGTACTTTGCCGTAGATCTGAGTTTTTGACTGTTTGCTAAAAGTTTGAAACCCTTTGAAAAAAGTCAAAATTAGCTCCGAAAATCAGCTTACTAATCTTCTCTGCCATCTTATCCTCGTTGTTATTTGTCATTAACTGCAATCGGTTTTCTGAAGAGGATAGTTTTTAAATATTTAGAAAAGTGCATGCTGCTGGTTTTTATCAGAAAAGCCAGAAAATCAGCAAGTACAGCCAAAAAGAAATTCCAAATCTACGCCATAACGTTACAGATCTGGAAGGTACACTAGCGGGTGAACCCTTCACACGTAGCAGGAGAGCCCATGGAGAAGCTGATCCCACTTTCGATCTGCTTCAAAGGCATAATTTCAGCGTAACACCGGCGCGTTTTTCAGTGCTAAGCTCGGCTGGCCGGTCATCCAGGAGTGTCTCACCTTCACGAAGAAAAAGTCTTTCGTAGGGGGCATCCACATCCCTTTGTAGTGCCTTGCTACTCAGCGGAACCATACTTCCAGCTCGTGTTCTCTTTTCGGCTTTTCAAATGGTGGTACCATGGGGAAATGCTATGGGTCCCTTGGCTTTACCACATCCAGTTCACGCACTCCCTCATGGAAATCGAAAGAATTTTCCCAAATTCGACGGGAGTGGAAATCAAAGCACGGATTCCCACATATTTGCATTCATCATGTCATGCAATATTTTGGATGTAACTCATGAAGATGTGTCGGTTCGCCTTTTTCTAGAAACCCTACAAGGACCTGCAGCTGAATGGTTTCAACATTTACCAGCCGGATCTATTACCAGTTTGGCCACCTTGCGGGATGCTTTCGAAGACAGATACAAGCCTTCAGAGGATGCATTTGCATTATTATCACGAATCACCCACCTAAAGAAGGAGGCCAATGAGACCATGCATGATTTTATCGCTAGGTTCAATGCACTAATCAACCGTGTCCCTGTCGCCATGCTTCCAACACCGGAAAATCAAAAGTGTTTCTTTGTAAATGCTATGAGCTTGAAAGTTAGTTTCTTGCTTCTTCAGGAGCGAGTAGCTACCTTGATTCTCACCCAAGCCGCTGCCATTTGAATAGAGGATAATTTGATAATATCTGGTGAATTTAAAAAGGAATCAGCCAAGCCTAAATCTTTAGGCCCTTCGCCCACTACTTCGTCTGATCCAGCCTTTTAAAAGATGGCGAATGACTTGCTTGCACTAAAGAAGCAGTTGGCCCAGGCCTCCCCCAGTTCCTCATACCGGGATATTCCGCGGAGGAATTTCATTCCTAACAATGTTTCACAAAGACCGCGCTTACCCGCAACCGCTCCACGGTTGGCACTTGAGGCTCCTCCGGTCAATGCTCTAGCTGAAATCGAAGAAGAAGAGCAGTATTATGAAGAACCTTCGTCTCAGGGCAAAGATGATCAAGATGTCGGTGAGCCGACTGGCGAATCTACTATCGGGTATATGGAATTTGATGAGGAGGAATCTGATGAAGAAGAGGGTACCTAGGGATATGCAAGTGGACAGTCATACGCTATTTTTACTCGCTCGCAAGGAAAAGAAGCGGAAGTTGCTGCCCATGTCCAGCAGGAGAAGGCCGTGTCAAACGCGCCTCCGATCATTGCTAAGAGAGGTAATCCTCTTCCTACTCAATTCCCTGGCAAATCTTTTACAAGGAAATCCTTTCCCCCTACCTCTCCTCCAAATCAATCCTCTCACGTTCCTACCAAGGCCAGTAATCCTATTCCACCATCACGAAGTGAGGGACTCATTCCTTCACCAACGTAACCCTTGGCCGCGTTTGATATCATAGATCATGCAAAAAAGACCAAGATCCAAATGTCTGAAGCTGAGTACCTTCAGTCAAATCCCGAACAACTTGTAAGATTGACCAAATATATTCAGAGTCAAGCTGTTGTATCTAAACAGGTTTCCCCAAAAGGAATCCTTTCCACTCCCCCTGAATCTCACATAAATGTCGCTTCAACATCGGCATCAGGAAAGATAGAGCCTTTCTATCTCTCCCTCCTGATCAATGGACACAAGCTGAGTAACTGCATAATTGATTCCGGGGCTTCTGATAACGTCATGCCAGCAAAGGTCACGCATGCTTTGGGCCTCACTCTTACCAAGCCTTTCGGCAGATGTTATTCCTTGGAAACCAAGCAGGTTCCGTTGGTTGGCCAAATCAAAGACGCGCAATTCGCGTTTGCAGCATTCCTAGATAAAAGAGTAAAAATGACAGTCCTCGTTGCTGACATTCCGACAGCCTATGGAATTTTGCTGGGAAGAATTTTTTGCAGCGAAGTTGGTGGAGAAATTCATATGGACTGGTCTAAAGCTAGAATTCCCGTCAAAGGCGTAATGCAAACTTTGGAGCCGGAATCACAAAAAAAGTACTTGGTTACTAGCTCTGAGGACCCCAAAGCTCAAATCCTTTTTGAATCATCAGGGATGGGGAACTATTTCTTGTCTACCGAGTCTGATAAAATGGTTGTTCTCGTTCAAGAAGGAGATCTTAATAAGATCTGGACCTTGTAGTTCGATGGCAGCTGTGCAACTAGCGGATGTGGTGCTGGAGCCGTGCTAATATCTCCCGAAGAAGAAGTCATTCCTCTCTCTTTCAAGTTGCAGTTCTTTAACACAAATAAAACTACTGAGTATGAATCTTTGTTACTTGGCATGCAAGCCGCAAAAGAAAGAGGGATTAAAAATCTAAAAGTACAAGGTGATGCAGAGTTGGTTGTAAACCAAGTCAAAAGGATTTACCAAGTGAAGAATGAAAGGCTCAGGCATTACCGTAATGCGGTGTGGGACAACATCGAGGAATTCGATGCTTTCTCAATAGAATCCATTCCAAGGGCTTAGAATGACATGGCCGATTCATTGGCTATTTCAGTGTCCCTCATGCTCCCACACCCAGGTTTGAGAACAAACAAATACACCATTGAGGTGGTTTTCCGCCCAAGCGTGCCAGACAATTCTCAGCATTGGCAGGTGTTCAACAATGATAATCAACTCATTGCCTTTCTAGAGAAGGCGGAAATTTTTAAAGAATTACACTTTGAAGGATCTACTTCCACTTGCTGTGAATCAGTCACCAATCAAGGCAACGAATCCGAAGGGAATGATGGCATATGCCAGCTCAAAGGAAATAAAATCCCAAAGGGCCTGGTTTCTCTAGAGCGGTTGTTCGACAGGCATGACCGTTTTGTGAAAAAGAAGAGGCGAGATGACCCTGACTCATCCCCAGAAACCGAACCGGTCAATATAGGTTCGATGGAGCACCCGCAATTTGTGAACATTGGCAAATGTTGCACGCCTGAGGAGAAACAAAAAATTTTCAAGTTGCTGAAAAAATATATGGACGTGTTGGCATGGTCTTATGCCGATCTAAAGTCTTTTAAGCCAAAGGACGTTCAGCATGACATCCCATTGAAAGAAGATGTCAAAGCTTTTCGCCAGAAGCAGAGGCACTATAATCCTAAGATCTCGGGGACTATCCAGGCTGAAATTCAAAAAATGCTGGATGCAAGAATCATCTTTCCCATCCATCATAGTACTTGGGTAGCAAATATTGTGCCAGTGCGCAAGAAAAATGGTGAGATACGCATATGCGTAGACTTTCGCAATTTGAATCAGGCTTCCTTGAAAGACAACTACCCACTTCCGATAATGGATCAAGTTCTGCAAGCAGTAACTGGATCAGAGATGCTGTCCATGCTTGATGGTTTTTCAGGCTATAATCAGATTGAAGTTTCACCTGAAGATCAATTTAAAACAGCATTCACTACTCCCTGGGGTACATTTGCCTACAGCAGGATGCCTTTTGGCCTAACTAATGCTGGCGCCACTTTTCAGCGGGCCATGGATTTCACATTCAAAGGTATGATGGGGAAAGTCATTGTGGTTTATCTAGATGACTTAACCGTGTTCTCTAAACAACGAAATGATCATTGTGATCATTTGGAGCAAGTGTTGGCCAGGTGCCGAGAACATGGGATTTCCCTAAACCCAAAAAAGTCTGTTTTTGGAGTCACGGAAGGAAAGTTGCTAGGGCATGTGGTTAGTAAAGAAGGAACAAAGATAGATACCGAAAGAGTTAAGGCTATTCAAAGCCTTACTCTGCCTACAAGCAAGACTGGTGTTCATTCTTTCTTCGGAAAGGTGAACTTTCTCAGGTGTTTTGTTCCTGACTTTGCTGAGAAGACTCGTCACATATTGAACATGATGAAGGGGTCACCAACTTTCAGATGGAGCGAAGAGGGGAAAAGGTCATTTGAAGAAATAAAAGCTTCCGTTGCTCATGCACCAGTCCTGGTATGTCCCGATTTCTCCAAAGACTTCATCATGTATAGTTACGCATCTGAGCATACTGTGTCCGCAATCTTGATGCAAAAGAACTCGGAGGATGTTGAATCTCCGATCGCGTTCATGAGTTGTCCCCTCAAGCCTCACGAACTAAAAATGACTCAATTGGAAAAGCATGCTTTCGCCGTTGTCAAAGTAGTGAAGAATTTCAGGTATTACATTCTAAACTCGCATACGGTGGTGCTGGTCCCTGACACGGCGGTGAAATCAATTCTAACTCAGCAGGAGTTAGGAAGCTTGCGAGGAAATTGGATTGCAAAGGTCCAGGAGTATGACCTGGATATTAAACCAACCAAGCTGGTGAGGGGCAAGGGCCTGTGTCAGCTTATGGCTGAAAACAAAGATTCAGAAAACCCTGATGAAAGGGGTGACTACACCGACGAAGCACAGGACTGGCTAAAAAAACCCGATTCGCTGCCTCTGGTCCTATTTGTTGCGACTAGTGACGAATGGTATTCCAATATCGCTTTCTTCCTCACCTACGGCGAATGCCCAATGCACCTAACTGCAAAGGAGAAGCGCACTATAAAGCTCAGAGCAGCTAAATATGTCATCTGGGATGACGGTTTATATAAACGTGGGATAGATGGCATCTTTTTGCGATGTGTTGACAAACCACAACAGGTAAAGTTACTTGAAAGTTTTCATAATTCAGCCTGTGGAGGTCATTTCTCTTCCTCTGTGACAGCACACAAGATCATTCGAGCCAGGTACTATTGGCCGACGCTCTTCCAAGATACAGCCACCTGGGTGGCAAAGTGTGAACCTTGCCAGCAATTCGTCGGCAAGCCCAAGTTGGCTGCTTTTCCCCTTAGGCCTGTCATTATCAATGAACCATTCAGGAAATGGGGAATTGATTTTATTGGTGCACTCAATCCTCAATCGAGTGCCGGACATAGCTATGTCCTTACAGCAACAGATTACTTCACCAAGTGGGTAGAAGCCATACCTGTCAAGCATGCCACTTCTGAGATTGTTTGCAATTTCATTAAAGAAAATATCATTGTCAGGTTTGGCGTTCCAAACAAAATTGTTGCTGATAATGCTTCTAACTTCTCCTCACGGGAAGTTATTAGCTTTTGCTATGAATATGGGATAACTTTGGCTCACGCCTCAGATTATTACCCTCAGGGAAATGGTCAGGCGGAATCCAGTAACAAGAACTTGGTGACCATCATATGGAAGTTAGTGGATGAGAATCAGTGAATGTGGCACAAGTCTTTGTACGACGCTTTGTGGGCCGATCGTATTACTCCCAAGAGATCTCTCGGCATGTCACCTTTTCAAGTGTTATATGGCACTGATGCCGAACTTCCCATTTCTGCGGAACTTCCTGCTCTGCGTTTGGCACGAGCTATCGAAGATGAAACTTTCCAAAATTCTCTTGAAAAGAGAATCATGTATCTGACAGAGCTCGAAGAAAAGAGAGTAAGGGTGGTCGACAGGATCACCGAACATCAGAATCAAGTCAAGAGATTATTCGATAAAAAAGCCAAGCAGAGGGATTTTCAAGTGGGAGATCTCGTCCTTTTGTGGGACAAGCGAAGAGAGCCAAAGGGCATGCACGGAAAGTTGGATTCCCTGTGGAGAGGGCCCTTCAAGATCAAGCAGCTCAACGGAGAGAATAGCTTCTATCTCTCATATCTGGATGGAACCGAGCTCCTGCTTCCTTATAGCGGGCAACATCTGAAAATTTTCAGGAAGTAGAGCTTGCTCTCTTCTTTGTACAGTTTGCTTTCGTTGTGTGTTTGCTTTCGTTGTGTTTTTTCTTTCGCTGTGTGTTTGTTTTCGGTTTGTTGTTTATTTCTTTTGCTCTCCTTCCGGTCGCCCTTGTTTTTGACTCTATTACCCAATGGATAGGCACAAGAGATCTGGGATTCTCTACCCCCGAGTTTGCTCAGGGATAGTCCCCAGAAAGAGCCAGCTGTTATCCCGTAAAATTGACAAGGGAAATTTTACCGATAACCATACCGAAAATTTTGTTTTGATCCTTCGTTAGGGATCCCGTGCGTTCGGAACGTTGCAAAATCCCTTTCCGGGAAATCTGGTTTTTCGAACTTAGTCTTTTTTGGTCTTTTTTGGCTGGGCGCATGGAATTACTATGTAACACCAACTTTTGGTGCGCCCCCTTTAAAGCCTTTGGCGCATATTTTCCTGTGTCAACACACCTTTCGGTGCGCCTTGTATGTTGAGTCTTCTCTGCGTGCGCCAAGGCGCATGCGCCTTCATGTTAGCACAACTTTTGTTGTGCCACTTTTCGGTGCGCCAAAGGGCGCACATAATCTAATGACAACACAACTTTTGGTGCGCCAAAGGCGCGCTTAGTTTCATGCTGGCAGATGCTTTCATGCGCCAAAGGGCGCATGCCTTCCCATGTCGACAGCAACTTTGGTGCGCCCTTTCCAAAGTTGGTGGCGCATTTATGACCTGCTCACCTATATATATGTTTTTGCGCGCCCAAAATGTCATTTTCACCAGTCGCATAGCACGTGATTTTTATTCTCTGAGCCTGTCAGCCCCTGCCTCGTCGTTTTCAACGCCTTGTGGACCCGTTGCAAGTTTTTGCTATTTATCCAGGTAAGAGGTTCTTCTCCCTCTCGTGCGTTTTACGTTTTTGGTTCTTGGTGTGCTCGTGGTCTGGTTTTGGTTTGTGTTTGGAGTATCAAAATGTTGATCTAGCCCTCCCCCGTGCTGTCTTTCCTTATTTCCCTCCCCCTCTGTCCAGATCTGCTGGTAGGGGGACTTGTCTGAAAAACATGGTTTTATTTCCCTCATCTTTGAGCCGTTTCATTGCCCAAATAAACCTGCTAAAAGAAAGAGAAGAGGAATGGAGAAAGAGGACTGTTTTTTCCCTTTGGCGCATCGCGCGTCTTGCAACATCATAAACAGTTGCACCCCTTTGGCGCATCTGTCCCGTTCGCAACATGACTAAAACCCGTGCCAATGGCGCACCCATCTTGCCTGCTACATCATAAACTTCTGCACCCTCAAGGCGCGCCTCCTCCATATGCTGCAAACACTAGCCTTGCGCCCTCTTTGGCGCATCAACCTTCCTTGTTGCATCGCATATCTATGTGCTCCTTTGGCGCACCCTGCATCTGTGCAACATCAACTTTATCCGCACTAAGTACAAAGCTTTGAAAGTGCAAGCGCATTCCCCATTACAGCTAACATCATGTTGTGTAAACCCTTTGTGCGCCATGTTCCCTTTGGCGCCAAACTGTTACACCTTGCCACAGGCGCACCAAATGTTCATGCAACATACAAAATCCATGCGCCTTTGGCGCATCCTGTCTCTATGCAACACGATGTTTTCATGCGCCCTTTGCAAAAATGTACCCTGCAGTCCCTATGCGCCATGCGCCTTTGGCGCCAGTTTAACCCTTGCAACACACTTTCCCCGTGTGCCTTACCTATTTAGCCCTGTAAGCTGCAGCTTTCATGCGCCATGCGCCCTGAGTCTCAAAATCTCTAACTCTTTCTTCTGCTAACATTTCAATGGAAGATCAAATGGCTAATACAACCTTTTCGGATTGGGTCTCGCTTCTTCTTCATGCAGATCAGCAACTGAGTTCGAAAGAACATATGTCTACATCCAGCAAGAGACCCACCAAATCCAAAGGAAAGGCCAAACTTACAGAAGAAGAGATGAAATATAAATATCAGAGGGTCAGAATGCCCGAGTCCCAGGCCGAGTGTAGCATGGACGTCAGAGACTCAGAATTGGGACATATTGATATGGAGGAATTCTGGGCTAGAACTCAGAAAGTCACAAGGAGTCCATGGATGGACAAACTGATAGGCAGTGCCCTGCACTTCACCGGTGGAATCCCAGTCAGCGCCGTCAACAATGAATTCTTGATGGTGATTGCCCAATGTTACAACAAAGACACAAGGTGTGTCGTAAACAGCAAGGGCGAGGTAATCATTAACCTCACTGCCCGTCACTTTGAGGGAATACTCGGCATACCTCACCACCGGCACTTTGTGGCCGTCAGTCAAGCAGATTGCATTAAGGCATGGGATGACAATGCAGATCAGTGTATGCAACTAATGAATGAGGTTTACTTGAAAAACAAAAAGGTAGTAACCCGGTGGCCCCAAATCATCCACCGCAGCGACTTCTCAGAGGAGCTCAGTGACACCATTACGTTCCTGAGCAGGGTCTTCGGGCTTTCTGACGCCCATTATTTCCATAAATGGATGTTGCGGTACTTAGAGACCATGAACAAGAATATGCCTGATCAGCGCTTTTGCTGGGGAGAGATTATAAGCAGCACAATCTCTGAGCAGCTACAACAATTTAGCACAACGGGGGCATTCCATATGAACTCCTACGTGGTCTACGCTGCAGCATCAGAGAGGGACTATCCAGGCCTGACGCGGAGTGGAGTTTGGCCTCAGGTCAAGATATACGAGTACTACCCGGAATTGAGGCTGGAGAATAGCATCTCCCAATTCACAAAAGTTAACGATGTGTTTTTCTATCACATCATCTGCCTATTGAGGCCGAATATGACTTATGGTCACACGACCAAAAGCATAGTAGCAGCCACTGAGAAATGGGGGGCCCTGTTCACCCAGTTTCCCACATTCACCTATCTAAGGGCTGCCAACTTTTTAGGAGAGCCAACCAGGCTACCAAGGTATGCTGGGCCTAAACTGATTCTGCTGGAGCTGTCAAGGCAGCTGATCACATACCACGAGAAATGCCTGAAAAGAAAGAAGGGTGGAACTCCTTTCCCCCTCACAGTGGGCCGATATACATGCTCTACCCACCACAAGGCGAAGGAAATGTTCGCAGAGCTGGAGTTACTTAATCTAAAACATGATTTCCCAGCCAGGCCTACCTTCGACCCAAGGAGCTGTCTGCCAAGGGTGAAACTTGATCCAATCCACGTCCCTCAGATTGAGGACATTTACATTGACATCATCCATGAGGTGGAGCTCAGGAGAAAGGATCATTCTCGCCTAGCCTTGGCAGAAATCGTCCAATATGGGATAGCCATTGTCCCCAAAGGCTACCAAACTACGGAAGATGAAATAGACAAGGTATATACTGACACAGATGGGGACGATTGGCCCTTTCCGGCCATTGATAGAACTAAGGCTCCTCAGACAATTGAGGAGAGGGTCAAGGAGACTTTGCGTAGGACAGAACATTGGTGCCGGATGAACGGCCTAATCTACCTCGGGGTTGATTTCACAACCTCCCCATTGGGTAACGCACCTCCACGATCCAAACAGCAGCCTAAAGGCAAGGGCAAAGGCGTAGAAGGTGAATCCAGCACCACTCAGGAAGAAGCTCCAGCAAGTCCTCCTTCCGCGGCACACCAGAGCAGGTAATAACTCTGGCTTCGCCAGAGAAAGAAGCAGAAGAGGAAGTTCCAATAGGCCCATCCACTCAGGATGTCGGCATTGCCACAACAACCGAGGTTCCTTCCGTCCCTTCTTCCTCTCTTCCTTCCCCTCCTCGAGTGACTCAAGCGACCATCCCTTTGGTCATGTCCTCTTCCCCTTCTTCTACTGTTCCCCTCGCCTCTTCATCTATCTTCTCTTCCCTCGCTGATCTTTCCTCCTCCATTTCTTCCCTCATCTCCGAGCTCCCTTCCCCTCCTATGTCTTCCGCTGCTGCAGTTTCCCTTCCTTCCGTGGGCACTTCTTCGGCTATTCTCTCAATGCCGCCGCCACGTGTCTCCACGTTTTTCCCCTCTACTACTGCAGCTGTCCCCTCCTCTGTTTCCGGTCCTTCTACCATAGGTCCAGCCTGGATCTCTCAGCAGCTAAGTCAGCAAAAGAGGAAAGTTCCCATCGCTCCGATGGACTTTTCCGTGATCCCATCTAAGGGGGCGAAGAAGCAGAAGCCTGTCACGCGCTTCTCTCAAAGTGTTGTAGGGGAGAGAGTTATGGAAATCGCATACCCCAATCCCCTCAAAGAGAAAAAGGATCTGTCTCCGACAGATTTTACTGTGACCCAAGTCACAATGGGGACATCTTCTGAAAGTCTTCAGGGGGAGGCTCTTTCTGCAGTTGACGCCCTCTGCAAAAAGCTTCAGGAAACCAAGGAAGAGAAAAGGCAACTAAAGGAGCAAAACAAATATCTGCTCCAAGCCTTACAGAAGATGGGTAGTGCGCCTCCCACAACTGCCGCCGAGACTTCTGAGCTTCTCAGCCAGGAGAAAATTAATGAGTATGCCAAGATCGGCGAGCAGGGTATGGCCGTTTCCGCTTGGAGGAGCCAAATCCTCAAAGACAGCGAAAAAGTGATCGCCGAGTTCTCCGACTTGTACCTGAATATCAGTAAGGTGAATAAAGAGCTCCAAGCGTTAGCAGGGCCCATATCAGAAGAGCTGGAACATGCTAGACTGCAGCACGAGGCCTTCCAACAAATGTTCGACTGTTCAGTCGAAGATCTGGTCAAGTTCGGCGTCTTCGGCCATCCAAGGGCCCTCAACAAAATCATGTCCACTCTGGACTACCGGGTGGATCAGCTAGAATTTATTCTAGAAAAGATTGACAAAGTCAAGGAAGAAGCCCTGGATGCGATGCACCAAATGGAACGAATTGTTCTTAATATGTCGCCAGGGTTACTTACTCCTTCCTTCACTTTAAGGAAAGCTGATGAAACCACCCGGATCTTCAAGGAGATCGCTTCTCAAGGAACGGGGCCAGAGGTCACATTTGACACGGAGTCCATCAACAACCTGCTGGCCTGTAGGGACTTCGTCGGGTTCCTCATTGAGGCGGAAAAGGACTTTTCCAAACTCCCAGAGAAGCTCATAGATGAGCGGGAGACTTGTGAGGCGATAAGTGATAGGCACAAGGATCCTTCTCAGGATCAACTAGGGCCAATAATCAACAAGTTCATGGAATACCACTCTCAGTTCCATATCTCGTCACCTGAGGAGCAACAAAAGCAGTCCACCCCCTTTCGGCCGCAAGATGATGATGACGAATAGCTGCTGCTGCTTGCTTCTTCTTCTTCTTCTTCTTCTTCTCTTTCTCTTCTTCGTCTTTCTTTTTGGAAATATCTGGAGTATGTTGATACAAATGATGATGTCATCCATGTTGCATCATGGGATGATGTCATCCATCAAGTTGTAAAAAGTCAACATGACTTTTAGATATTTTGTAAATATCTTTGTAAATAGTTGTTGGCTCCTTTTTGCCTTCTTTTCTCTTCTTCTTCTATAAATACTCCAATACATGTAGTATTGTAGGGATGGATGAATATCTTTCAGATGAAAAATAGAAGTGAAGAAAAAAGACTTTGAGCTTTCTTGTAACAGAAGAAAACAGTAATACAAATATTGAGACTTTGTGCTGAATAGCTGTGTTATGCATCAGACCTTTCTTATGTTAGATCTGTATGTGTTTATTCTGTTAGATTCATATCTACTTTTTTGTCATTTATTCATCATCAGTATTGCTTTGTTTGTTTATGCAAGTAGGTTTGGCTCTGTTTACTACCAATCCCAAAACATAAATCTTCTGACCTTTCTGCTTTGGAATTCATTTCTTTTCTTCCTTCGGACCTGCTCTTTCTTCATCCCCTCTTCCTTTCCTTTCTTTTCGCAGTCGGAAACACCCCACTGGGATGAGATCCCAAACCCCCGAAGGCAGAATCTGTGAGACTTGCATAGATTCCTGCTGGTAGAATAGCAATAAACCAGTTTCGCTTTGCTGACTCAAAGAGGGGCTATGCCCTGCACACTGTTGGCTCGTCTATCCATAGATCTGTCCAGGCGGAGGTTTCCATACTCTTGTAGGGTGAGGAAGGTGTCGATATTGTATAGGAAATATTCCCTTAGAGTGAGGTGTTGAAAAAAACTTTCTAAGGGATCAGTAATTAGTCTGTGGGTAGTGGGTATAGATGGCTCACTAGATGTTGAGGAAACAAGTGCATTAGTTGTAGTGGCTATAGCTGCAATGGAAATAGCAAGGTTAGATGCCGTAGAAGTAGTGGCAATTTTGGTGGATAGGTTCGTGGGTGAGGGTGAAGTGGTGACAATGGTAGATGCCTTGATTGGTAGAACCATATCATTGGGCCAATGTAGCATGTTACAGGTCTTGAAAGGTGATGGGTTAGTAGGGATGGTGTAATTATGTCCCTCATGTTCAAATTTGAGGCATTGATGTAAAGTCAAAGGGACACAACCCATGTCACGGATCCAAGGTCATCTGAGTAGCAAGTTATATTAGAACTCTCCTTCTAGAACATAGAAAAGTTCCAAGAAAGTGCGGGGGCCCACGTAGACATGGAGAAAAATGGTACCCAGGGTATAGGTCATGGCATCATAGAAGTAACACAACATAACAGGGTTACATTGCATGCAATTGGAAAGTATCCGCATTTAGTCGTATGCATGGGAGGAAATGATATTAATGCTAGCACCACCATCGATCATAACACGTCGTATACGTATATTATCGATAAAGACGGAGATGAAAATAGTGGGGTCAGGGTCTTCAGACTGGAAGGGAGAAATCTCTTCATTTGAAAAGCTGAGGGTGGCCACTTGGCAAGTAGGTGGAGGTGTAGAGGAAGGCAAAGACCTAGTGAGAGAGGCTACGTGGTGAGGGGTAATGATCGAGGCAATGGGTGTGGGGTCATTTGGTAAGACGTTAATAGATTGAAGGACCTCTATGAGGGCTTGATGATGTGATTTTGAGGTTTGGAAGAGGTCATATAAAGACATTTTGAGGGGGGATTGGTGTAGTTGTTTTAGCATTGTATGATGTGTGACCCCATCAGAAATAGGATATGCTAGACCTCGAATGATGACTTTGGTTATGGGTGCAGATGGTATGTTGGGTACAAGTTTAGTTGATGGTCGAGTTGATTTTTCCTTGCCCTTGTCTTTCTGAGCATGGGTGGCAATCTTGATCATGTTGATCTGAGGGGAGATGGATGAAGAGGGTGTGTCATGGAAGGTATAGTGGCATGAGGGACAAAAATCTAGTGGGGGATACAATGCTTGTGAAATGAGTAGGGCGCATTGGAATTTTGGTGGTGGTTTGGCCAACTCTCTTATGCGAACCATGTTGATCTCAAATCTAGGGGGTGGATTAAAAAGTTATAGGGGTAGAGATTTTGGTCATTGAGTAGGTAATGGGAGAAGATATGTGGAAATTGGTGAAGGTGAAATGGGATCCTCATCAAGAAGATCATCGTCGTCAAATTTTTATTTGGGAGGACATAATTGGACAAGGGTGGGTTTTAAAGCCTTACAACTCTGTACATCGTGTCCTGGCACATGATGGTAGGCAAAAATTTTGGTTTCGTCAAACCCTTTTAGTTTGGGTTTGAGTGGGTTGTAGGGTCTAAGGGGAGGTAATGTGATGATGGAAATTGCGAGGAGATTGGTTAAAATTTTGGCGTAGGATCTCTCTAGTGGATCACAATGGGAGGTAAATGTGGGTTTGGGTACAGGTGCATATGATTATTGAGGAAGATGCTTGACAAGAGAGGGAATGGGTTGGTTCACTAGTTTGGTGTGTGGAGCAGTCTTCAGTCTTGGTTGCTTCTTCTTGGGTACAGGTGTGGTAGAAGAGTTGACAATGGAAGGTTTGGTTGGTTTAACTACCTTATTAGAGGGTAAAAGATTTTTAGCCTTGGGATACGTCTTTTTGTGCAATGATGACATAATTGTATGAGATGTGAAGGGAAAAGTTGATGGTGGAAGAGGATGGGTTACCCATGGGGGTAATCGAGGTGTTGTGGAGGTAGGTGGTGTAGGTTGGGTAGGAGGTGTGAATGAAAGAGAAGAAATGTCATGGGTAGTGAAACAGTTATGGACGGTAGTGGTGGTATGGGTGGTAAGAAGGTTACAGGTGAGGGTGGAAGTTGTGTGGGTCACTTAAGTATATTAGAGACATGTGATGAGGAAACATGCTATTGGGTTCTTGGTTTACTGGTGGATAGGGGTTGTTTGGCCAGGGTTGAGGGGTGAGGTCCTAGGATGGACGGAAGGGGTGAAGGTGATAGTGGCATGGTAGGCGAGGTTGGGGTATGAGGCCTAGGAGATTGGATCTTCTTTTTAGGGACCAGGGTGAGTTTAGCATTTTTTTTAGAAAATGTGGCTAAATCTAATTTGATGGGTGGGTGAGTAAGGCTAGATGTCGGTATGACCCCCAATGTAGGGATAGGTTTAGGTAAGGGAGACGATATAGGTGAGGGTAGGTGTTTGGGTGTAGATAAATGTTGGGTTATGGGTAGAGGTGTGAGTTGGGCCAGGGGTGGTGACATGAAAGGTGTTGTAATAGTCATGATTGTGTTTGGTTCGGTTGCCCCAAATACTGTTGGATAGATAGTGGAGGTGTCAATAAGGGACAACTGCATTTTTGTTGAAACAAGAAGTAGAAGACATCCCCAAAGTAAGGCTTTATCAAAATAGTCCAAGTAATCAGCCAAGCGTGAGAATGGTACTGATGTAGGCAGGGCCGACGTGGATTGAGTGGCAATCCCCATAAAATGGGTTTGAGATACAGAGAAATAGCTAGCCTCAGACTCTATGGGTAAGAGAGTCAAAAGTAGACCAATGAGATCTTGAAGGTCCAATGGTGAAGGGTCATCAAAAGACACTAGTACTTCTATAGAATCCTTCATGGGTAGAGGAGAGGATAGGCTAGATGAAGTAGAATCTCCTTGTGTTGGCGTAGGTAGTGGACCTACATCATCTATGAGTAGGAGAGGTGCCACTAATAATTCATCATAAATTTGAGGGGTGAAAGTTGGCGTGCTAATTATAGGCTCTTCCATGGGTGAATAAGAAATTGAAGGGGGTATCTCTTTTGGTGGAGTAGATGAAATTGGTTCTTGTGTAAGTGTTTCACCTGATTCTAGAGCGTTTCTTTGAATATTGATGAAACAGATAAGGGTAAATGGGCTAGGAGGAATACCTGTTAAAGTTGGTTGAAGGTTGTTGCGTGCGTATGAATTCTTGATCCACAAATTATCGTGAGAGATTCCTTTTGGCTAGGAGGAACTACCTACAATAGAAAACAAGACCAGCAAATATAAGTTAAATAGTATATGTAGTGGACTACCTAGTGTATGCTAGATCTGGGAAGTGTGATACTCCCTAGACGGTTGTCAATCCACTGTTCAAAACAATTCAATGTTGACGATAAATGAAATCCTACTGTAGTTAAAATGATTTAGGTATCTCATTCGACTACAAAAAGCATATTTGTTCACAATAGGTTAGGCTATGATTTAAATCTGAAGGTCAAGGTCTCTGTCAGGGTACTGGTACTGGTCAGGGTCTGATTCTGGGTTGTTTTGGGTATTTGGTGGAAAATTTAGGCTTTTTCTTGGCCTGAGGGTAAAAATACAGAGACCAACGTCAGTTTGGTATGATCGATATCGATTAAAGTGAACCAACGACGGTTGTTGGTAATCGGCGTCAGTATGGTTAAGGTAGAGGAAACTTAATAAAATCTTGGTGTGATGATAGATGTGGGGCTAAATGGAAATGGAGAGGCCAATGGTGATATATATGTAGGTATTAGGTGTGCTTAGGGGTAGTTACCAGTAGGATATGGGCAATTTAATGGTGTGGGTGAAGGAATGATCAAGTTTGTATGAAGGCAAATGATGGGTGCATGAGAATACAAGTATAACTGATAATAGAAGTAAAAGAGTCTATTAAATGAAAATTGATGAATGTTGGTTAATAAAACACTTACTGTTGTATGAGCTTGATGGCTAGATGGCAATGGAAGTTGATTAGATGGATGGAATTTAATGTGGTGATGGTGCTTCCCCAGATGCTCCTGTGAATGCAAATGAATTTTTGATTGCTTCTGATGTTGGCTGTGGATGCTTCGATGCATGTACAAATGCTGGTTCTTCTTGCATGCAGCCCTAGTTTTTTCCCTTTCTCTTAGAAAATGTGCCAACCCCAAAATAAGGTTGTTTTGGGGTATAAATGGTAACTGATGACAGTTCCGGTTTGATCGGTGGTGGTTTAGGGTAACCGATGTCGGTTAGGGCACAATTTCCTAGGTTTACTAAAATGGGCAGATCCCCTTGATTTTCTTGGATCTCGTTCATCTTTCTCCACATATTAGAATCAAAGCTTCCCTTCTAACGAGTGGGAATGTGGTTAGAGGGAATGTAGGCTTTGATTTTTAGGGTTTAGGTAGGTCTTAATTAGTTATGCCAATGTACTAAGAATAGGTTTTAGGGCGAGGTGGTTAGATGAGGTGTATAGGTGAGGTGGTGGTGTGGGCATTATCCCAATTAGGATATTTAAATAATAGATATTATGAGATCATGAATTAATTTAATTAAATTAATATTAGAGTGGGATGAAAGGGGCCATGGTTAGGTGAGTGTGTTTGCGTTGGTTATTTTTCGAGGGTCCAAGGGGAGTGTGACTCAATTTTGGTGTCTACATTTTCCCCCTTTTAATTGTGTAGCTTGTATTGGTAAGCGATGCTAACAAAAATAAAATGTGGTTACCCCATGTGTGGGTGAAGATTATCTCCCTCAAACTAGGAACTGATGAGGCAGAAGGAAAAATCGGTGAGTGGTTTGATAAAAGGTGAATGTGATGAAGAGGAAGGTGGATAATAGGGGTAAAGGTTTAATCAGGTAATCTGGGTAATGGGTCAGGGTCAAAGGTAGGAACACTCAAATGCACGCACACGTATAAACTGCAGCACTGTACCAGGTTAAAGAGTAGAAAAACTCTAGATTGTCTAAGGTCAATAGGTTTATCCAAACAAGGTTAAGGTGATTCCGGTATCCAAGGTATAGGTTATGGTTAGGAAACACATCGCAGGTCAGGTGCAGGAATGTTTAGGTATGTGCCGGTACACCAAAGGTTGGGTCAGGATAAACGGTCATGGCAGGAGGCAAGGTAAGGTCAGTTTTTTAATCAACATAGGTAACAATGCCGTAAGGTATAACAAGCACATGAGGTTATAGGTCACTAACAATGTTCTAGGTCCAAGTAACTAGGTCATGGCACGGGTAGGGCTGAGGTATGGGTAAAATAACGAGTCCCCAAATGAGGACGAGGTGAGATAATAAATGATGAGGTCAGGGGGATAAAGTGAAGTGTCCAAGTTAGGTGTGGGTGAGGTAAAACAATGTAGGACAACAAATGAGGGGTAGGGGTAGGAAAAATATCAAGTAGGATAACCGATGCTGATCGAGACTGACCGACCACAGTAAGCTAGGGCATGGGACTGATGTCTGTCAAGGTAAAACTGTCGCTGGTCAAGTTAGGTAAGTTGTAAAAAAGAAAATTTCTACTTTTTACAAAATCATTTGTCACTTGCAAAATAGGAGAAAATGACATGTGAGAGAGAGAAAGGTGGAAAGCATTCGTGTGGAATGGAGAGCTGAGTTGGTGAGCAGTGTAGTGGGTGATTGACAGTCGATAGGCGGGTCCACAAGATTGGATTGATCGATTCAGTTGGTTGGAGGTGAGTAGGTTGATTGGGTGATGGTAGAGGCAGGAGAGGGATTAGGTGGACCACCAGTGTAGCAACCTAATGTGCCACCATGGCGATGGTAGTGTGATGAGGTAAGAGTCAATCCCTTTCTTTGTTTTGTGAGTTAGATTGGTTTAGAGGTCGGGTGGGGAAAAATGGGTTCGGGCGGGAAAATGAATTTTGCATTTGTGGGAGGGAAAATCAGGTAAAAATAGGAATGGGGAGGGAGGGGGTTGGGTGAATGAGGGGTGGGGAGAGGTGGACGTTGTAGTTAGGTAGGATTGGGTGGGTAAAAGGGAGAGAGGAAGTTTTTAGGAAGAGGGGGTTTTTGGGCGTCATGGTTTTTTGCAGTGACAGTGACGGGTGTTGGTTGAGGATTATCCGACGTCAGTGGTAGTGAACCGGTATCGGTCACAAAAAAGTGACCGATGCTAGTTTATGGGGGATCGGGGTCAGTTAGAGATAGCCAGGACTGGTCACGATTTGGGAAAAAAGGGCCAAAAGTTCCTTAGGTTGGGTGGGTGAGATAGGTAGTGGTAAGTAGGAGATGTTGAGAGGAAAAAATCATAACATAGGTAAGGGGTAGAAAGAGGTAAGGGTGAATGATAGTGGGTTAGGGTTAAGGTGGGTAGATAGAAGGTGGGATATGAAGGTAAGGAGGTCTAGGGAAATAGAAGTAGGGTGGTAAGTATAGGTGAGGTGTCGAGAGTGATTGTGGGTATGATTAAGGTGTAGTAATGTGATGTTTTGCTGGATGCAGATGAGAGATCATCTAAGGATGCGAGACAGGGTGCCACCCCTACTCTTTATAGTTGATGGGCTTGTGACGGTCAAGGAGTGGTAACATGTGATAGATGTGGGCTTGAGTTGGGTCAGACACTGCCATCATGTATTCTGGAAACTAAGTTTGATGGTCGCCCTCATCGATAGATGGGATTCAACGACCAACACGTTCCACTCACCGACGTGGGAGATGAAAGTCACCCTGGAGGACATGTACAGGATCCTACAGTTACCTATATTGGGGACCCAAGTATAATTGATATCCTCTGAGGAGTTGATGCTGACAGTATTTAGTGAAGTAGTGGTGGAGATGAGATTTCACAGTGCTAGCTTGAATTATGGAGAGATGTACATAGCCCGTCCAGAGGAGACAAGGCTAGTAGTGTTATTGATGGAGGTAGTCTACTATTTTACACTGCTGGATGTAGAGGGTGGGAGATTCCCACAATCACTGATGGGGGTGTTACATGATAAGGTGATGGATAGAACTTGCTTTACATGGGCTCCAGCCTTCTTAGTGTAGTTATATAGAGAGCTATGGGTGTATGGGTGACTATGTCGATTCAGCTTATACTACACATTTATTCTTCATTGTTGGGCCTACAAGCACATTGTGTGTGTTCATTCGATTGGTATGCCTCAGGTAGATGCATTAGAGTTGCATTTAGTTTGGGTAGGTTACAGGCAATGGGTGCATGTGATTGGAGACCGTCAATCAGATAGGGCTACTCATGATGTAACATAATACAGGGGGTTACTAGAGGGATTGTCTGGTATGGACATTATTTAGAGACCGTATGTGGGTTATCCCTCATACAAATAGATGGTTAATGAGCTAGATGAATTACAACTACTCAAGTAGATTGAGGGGCATTGTGTAGGGGAGCATGAGATGATTCCAGTTGACAGGGTCAGATGAAAGTTTGGGCTACCTCAGGACATACCGCCACCCTTCCCATAGTACCAAAGAGATGATGTGGAGAGACCACTGCCACTACCATAGCCAACAACACATACATGGTAGGAGGATCAGATGAGAGACCGGTGGATTGATGATGTTAGGGTGATGGACCTATATAGGGTGGGCGGCTCATTTATGATTAGTACCACCTAGGCTAGGGCAGCCAGATTTAGTCACAATAAATGTGTAGAGAAACGCCCTACAGGGGCAGGTGGTGACCTTGATTACACAGTTAGGGATGGTGAAGGGGTAGTTGGTAGGGTTAGAGGTGGAGGTGGATGCTTTACATGCACAGGTGGCTGGTCTACAGGCCTAGATGGCCCAGGGTGGAGATGGTGAGGATGATCAGGTGGTCACCCTACATGCACAGGTTACAAGTTTGTAGGGTCAGTTGGCCACTACACAAGCACAAATTGAGGCCTTACAGGCCTAGATACAGGCACAAGGTGTGAGGCCGATGACACCACCACATGCACTGGGATAGGGTCCCAGTTCATAGGAAGGGCCGGGAAAGGGTTCCATAGGGCAGGTACAGGGTCAGAGGCTGATGGGGCCACCAAAGACAGTACTCGTATCTAGATTGTGGGATGCCCTAGGTGATGCCAGGTTTTATCAGGACCAGCTGATGGTGGCAGGGATAGATTTTCTATCCTATGGAGAGTACAAGGCACAATAGGCCTCGAGTGAGAGGAAAAGATACCATACCCATAGCGTGGAGAGCACAGGGGGCCATCGAGCCCTGAGACAGGATCATGGTGAGGCCACCAGTTCATAGAGACCAGTTGTAGGTGATGTACCATCAGGGACCTAGCCACGACCCATGGTGGGTGGTGATATGTTATCAGGCCACTGGACAGGAGCTGAGGGGGAGCAGGAGATGGGAGAGACCGATATAGAGGATATTTGGTAGGATGATGCCTGATGCATGTCCCTTTGTTATGATGTATTTATTCATTTTTGGTATATACCGGCCTACGTCCTGAAGAGAGTGAGGATGTATACGAGAGTTTGTGTATTTTTTATCATATACCGGCTTATGTGTCGAAGATGGTGAGGCTGTATATGAGAGTTTTTATATGATGTATATTATTTTGTATCAGTGTATATTGTATGGATATACATATTTATATGATGAGATGGATGATTTGGTATGATGTATACATGGTTGAGGTTATCTTGCTATTTTGATTTATATATGTGATGGAAACTAAGTAGCATAGGAATGGTAGAGCCGAGTCATAGGCATGGATCGAGTCAGGTTTTTGTTTTAAGCATAGATGGAGTCAGGTTATAGGCATGGATTGAGTCATGTTTAGGCATGGATGGAGTCAGGTTATAGGCATGGATTGAGTCATGTTTAAGCATGGATGGAGTTAGGTTATAGGCATGTATTGAATCAGGTTTAGGCATGGACGGAGTCAGGTTATAGGCATGGATTGAGTCAAGTTTAGGCATGGATGGAGTCATGTTTTAGGCATGGTGGAGTCAGGTTTTTGGTTGAGTTTGTAATTCCTTAATTTGTGTAGTTAATGATGATATGAGTCATGTTAAGATGTTTTATGGTAACATACATGATAATGGTAAAGAAATGGTAGACATAATGAATGTATGAATGATGATGATAAAGATGTGAAGCAATTTGTTGTTTGTTTGGTTTAATTTCCAATTATTGATAAAAAAAGGAAACTAACTAAGGTAGAATGTGACTTAGGAAAAGGGAAGGGGAATTGGTTAGGGTAGAGAGTGGCTGAGCTAACCTCCAAGGGCCCCATGCCCTCAAAGTGCTGCCTACATAGTCCTGACAAAAAGGGACCTCGTGATGATGTAATTATCCCATAAGCTAGGGAAGGATGCGAGGAGGGATGAGAATGAGTTGGTAGGTTATAGGCATGATTGAGTCTAGGTATTTTAGGTGTGGGTGAATTGTGGGCATATTGGTATGGGTGATTTTGAGTTGATTATGGAAAAAAAGGGAAATTTCCCAGAGATAAGTGTCGAGATTCAGTCCTGTATAAGATGATCAATACGTAATAAATAATTTAAAAGATAATAGGAGGTAACTGAACCACCTGATTGACGAGGATCATAACGGTTGGATCATACCTTAGATAGGATAGTGAACGTAAGACCTGAAAGACATTGCATGATTGATTATTCTAAAGGTGAAGAGTAGTCACATGATCAGCAAATGTCACAGTTCCAGTAGGTCCCTTGAGGTGGTGGGAAATGAAGGTGACAAATGGTTAGGTTATATGCTATGAGGTAGCATGCCTTTTTGGAAAGAGATCCAAGATCACAATGAGCAAGTCCATGACGAAAAAAGTTTTCTATTTTTACTTGTGTGTGAGATAGACTGATCGATGCAGGAAGTCTATATGGGATGAGGTAATTAACTCCTTGAGGTCTTCATGAAGTTGATCGATGCGGGAAGCTTTAGATTCTCCCTTTTTTAGCAAGCTTTACATAATTTTCCTTTGTGGGAGCAGTCTATTTACAACAACGGTGTAGAGAGAAATATGTCCTTTTTGAGGGATTCATCTTTTTATTGGAATTTTGACTCAAGGATTTGAATCCCGTGTGAGGGATTTTAATTCATGGACAAGACTAAGGTGAAGAATCAGATTCTTACTCAGACGAAAATTATCCATGAGAATCATGCCATGTGTAGTGCCGTGGTACACATATTTAAGAGAAGATAAAAGAGTGACGGGTACACACATGATTCTTGTTTAATCGTTAGATATGTCATATTGAAAGGAGAGAAGTGAATGGTGCTCAAGTGGCGAGCATGAAAAGAGGAAAAAGGTGAGGTAGGACTAAAGGTCAACAATAGAATGGTCAAATATGCAAGGCATTAAGGAGATCCGGTTCAGGTTTACCATTGAGTGAAGATAAACGATAAGCACCTGATCCATAAGTATGAGTCATGATGTATGGTCCAAGCCAATTAGGAGAAAATTTACCCCATTTACTTTTTTTTGCTTTGGTTACATGTTGATTTTCTTTTAGGACAAGGTCACTGAATTGGAAGGTTTGTTGATGGACACATTTGTCATAGGCACGTTTGATACGTTTTTGGTAAACTTGAAGATGGTCAAGAGCATTAAGACAACGTTCATCTAATAACTCAAGTTGTGCTAAACAGTCTTGGAAAAAGTCATCATCATTGAGCATGTCATGTAGAGAAATGTGGAGTGAGGGAATATGGAATTTGAGAGGAAAAACAACTTCGGTACCATAGACCAGAGAAAAAGGTGTGGCCGCAGTGGAAGTGTGAATACTAGTATGGTATGCCCACAGGGTGAAATGAATGTGCGTATGCCAGTCCTTCCCAGTATCGTTAAATAATTTCTTGAGAATTTTGGTCAGGGTTTTTGTTATCCAATTTTACGCACATGGAAAAATTTGAAAACAGGGCCTTATTACTATCAAATCATGACATTGGTCCCAGGGACCCAATTTTGGTCATTAGGTGAGATTGCTCATTTTTTCCCAAGAATGCGAGCCATCGAGGAGTTCAATAAGCTTATCTCACTCAATCGAGATAAAACAGTGTCAAATCGGGAATAAAGAGACGATTCATCAGAGGAGTTTGTGCCTTGTCTTAACTCGGTCATAACTCAAATCACAAGCCTTAGATGAGTTCATGAGTAGGAAATGTAAGTTCGGTTGTCAACCAAATTTGTCTTATCATAAAAGAGTCTCAATAGGAGCAGAGGATGTTTCGATGGTTGGCTCATTGAGGTAGAGAAATGATTAGTTCGACCCGGTTTAATTCAACATGGAGAGATTGATGTTTCCTTGTTCGAATATGAATTCAATTTTAATGAATCGATGGAGACAATAGCTGCCTCAAGATTTAGTCGAGCTTCTTCCATGGAAGAGAATTTCCAAAATGAAAAGGTGAGACAACTCAACTAAAACTTTATCTCATTATTCTACTATAGCGGCAATATTTTACAACAACTGATCACGACTGTGGTTGTATGCAACTATAACATCGGGATCAACACCAACAGTTCTTTGGGATCGCCCTGCGGTAGCTGTCACAATCGACTCTCTCTAGAGGCCACTCATTTTCTGAGACAAAGTTTACTTCTCTACCCTGTAGCTATTTCGTATAGCAAATTACTTCCTCACGGCACTTTCCTAGGAGAACTTCAATTCTACGCTCAAAGCAGTCGAGCATTCGATGCGTAGGCGTGTTGCAGTATAGAAGAGTTCTTTTGAACGCTTCCAACAAGTAGGATTTTCCAACTATGTTTTTATCTATTCAGCATCGTATGCATCCTCAAATTCAGGATTTTCCTTAAAGATATTTTTATGAAAATCGATTAAGTGACAGTGAGAGTGTTACCAGCAGACCTGAGGAGGATTTATTACAAATACTCTGCTATCAAAGTTCTTACGTGTTTTACGATGTAACTCATGGAAGTGAATCTCATAGAGGTGGGACTGTTTCATATCAGAATATGTGTCCAAGCCGTTACGTGGACAATTTGGATCTAGTATGCAATTGAGCGTGGAAATATTACGATGGCAGTCTAAGCTAGTTATTCCCACGCTAAGGAATGAATAAAGGAAATTCTGTCGGAATTATCACCGCCAAGTGGACATTTTGGGTTGGTAAACCATGCTGTTCACTCCGTGCGTTGCACTGAGAGTTTAATGTTATCCTCAAATCTGCCAAAGGAAAACTTGGCAGGAGGAAAATCGTGGGAATCCAAGACTGCCTAATGCCAAGTGGAGTTTTTGTGGATGGAAAGCCAAGGATGATAATTCCGCGCGAGGGAGATTCGGAGCAGCACCGCCAAGTCGGAGCATTTTGGGATGTGAAAGTCACATGGTCAGACTTCCGTGAATTGGCAGAAATCGGGTCAACTTGCCAAGTGAAGACAATATGATGGCTAATCCGTCATGAAAATCCCATGCATGGGAAACATTTTGCTATCTTGCCAAGGATGGTGGAAAATAAGGTCAAACACTGCCAAAAAGTGGAAATATTGGTTTGGCAAACCATGACCAAACTTCCGTGAAGGGGAGATTTAGGAAAACACCTGCTCAAATGGGAAATAATGTAAGATGGTAATCCTTACATGAGACACAGGTTTCCGCATGGACCGTGTAAACAGAAATCTGCATAGCTTGGAGTGGTCCGAGTCTTTTTGTGAGTCACCAGGAGGATTAATAGGATAGTTGTGAATTGGAGTGGCTCATGTGTGAAGTCCCATTTGACAGGAAAGCAATGCTGAAAACTTGTCAAGATCGGTGGTCATGAGACAAACTCCCACGTATAGATAACAGGCCTTTTGAATGCTTCCAGCAAGAGGCCTTGTCCAATGGTGTTGATACTGCTTTCACTGAATGCAAGCAAATGGATGTCTGAAGTGATCAGTTCACTGCCACAACCTTCTCCTCGTCCTCTGTACAGCTCTACAGCTCTGAGCATTCGGTGGTCGCGAGACAAGCTCCCACTCACAGTTGCAAGAAATAAATAGTCACTACCGTGTACACGATGGATTGGAATCACGTCATTCAAGGCCTCATAAAATTTTCCTGACGTCAGGAGATGAAGGTTTATTACGGTGCAGAATGAAACGATTCGTATTACTCAGCACTTCTTTCTCCTAGAAGCCAATTAAATGTGAAGGTCAGCTCTGAAAATACCCGGTCAGCCATTTTGTATGCCACATCTTTGTCACTTGTAAATGGTCTCTTTGAGAAACTTTGTGGGCAGTAGGAAATGTTTATACCCTTCAATTATGTACGTATAATCAGACAATAAAAGTATTCTTTTACCAGATTTAGAGAAACTATGTTTTTTAAAAAATGGACAATTATACTACAGTATCAAGCTGATTTTATCTATCTTTATTTCTATTAGATTTTATCCACGACTAAGCAAGAATTCATATGGTTGTTACCTATACATTTTTACAAGGTCCTTCTTGGCTGCCCCAGTTGTTCAACATGTTTTTGTTTGAAGGGCTTATTTTATTTGTTTCAGATTGTAACATAAAGGATCTTTTTAGTTTCTGGAAAAATGAGTAGATTGTGTAGCTCACAGCTAAAGGATATTTTTAGTTTCTGGAAAAATGAGTATATTGTGTAGCTCATAGCTACCCATTCCATACTAAGACCCCAATTGTGGCATAATTGTTGGTTGGAGCCTAGATTGCAGAGTGCACTACCAAAATACTGAAGGGCTCTTTGTCCAAGAATTTGTCTTAAGGGTGTCTATCGACATGTTATGGGCATGAACCTGGGTCATCATCATGGTAGCATTAGGTCTTTATTGGTAATGGCATTTTCTCTTCATTTGGAAGGTACAAATTGTGCTTATTATGGTAAATCCAAAACATTCTTACTACAATTTGTTATATGATAAGGAAGTACCGTGAGCATTGTGGTAAAACCATTCTTTTTGGAAATATTGGGTTAAGCTCGGTATTCAAGTGAGTTTGAGCCCAGGAAAGGTAAGATCGTTTGTTGGATGAAGAACTCGGTGACTTCACAAGGAGCTTGTGGTGATGTTTCATGAAGTTTGAATGTGGAATGCATAAATGGCCTCGAGTTAATAGAGAAAAATGATAAGAATTGAGTTTGATAGGTCACCATTTGAAGGACTCAATGCAAAAGAGCCCTGATTACCAAGGCAAGAAAAGAGTTAGCGCGGGGTTCAAAAATCAAGTGCAACACTGAGTTAGAGGATTCAAAGCTCATCAAGTTTGAGCTATGTGCAGATTCTACCCACATGGACCCCCCTCCTCTTTAAGTCAAACGGGTTAACAGGGGGGGTCCTTGTATTATGTTAATTAAATTAATATTTTTATTTAAATATTTCAATAATAATATTTATTATTATTATTTAAATATTTTATTTAAATGTTCTTTTAATTAATTGAGAAGACTAGGTCATCAGGAAATTAATGACCCATGATGGAACCTTCTCAGGTGGTTTAACTAACTGCAATAAATACATCACGGGCCTTCAATTTAGGAATGCATTTATGAGCTTTCCTCTTCTTTCTCACATATTCTTCTATAAATGTAAGTTGGAAGCTCTTTTCAAAGGGTTTCCAACAGTTCAGACAAGTTGGACAGTTAGATATCTCAAGAAAGTGTATACTTTTCAAGAATCCTCTCTCTTTTGCAAGTTTTTCTTATGTGTTGAGAGAAACTTTTAAGCCTCCTCTTCAAGACTATAATGGAAACTATTTCCTCTTCTGAATGTATGATGCATTGTGCTTGTTATTGAAGCAATAAAAGTGTGTGTTTTGGGTCTAATCTCAGTCCTTTCATTCCTTTTATGCTTCTTTGTGCCTTTCTCGTACTTGCAGGTACACTGTGCAAGTTTAAGTTTCTATTGCATGTTCTTGGATTTCTGTGCTTATCGAGTGGTGAAGTATTGCATGTAATTGAGTTGTGGTTTCTGTTCACCCTTCTTGAGTTCATCCTTCTTCATTGGGAAACTGATGTATTTCTCGGTCTGATAAAGTTTAACAAAGGGAACGCATGTCTCTTAGTTTGTGGTATCATGTACCCTCTCTAAGTTGCAGTAGGTGAAGTTGACCTGTGGTGCACACACCCTCTTAAAATTAAACCTTCCTGAATCTGAAGACACCCTTTATTGGGTGCATCACCATCCCTAGTTATAGTTTCATTCCTGTAAATCTCTTTCCCTAAAACCCCATGAAAATGTTAGCATAGGACTAGATAATCAATTTTTGTTACACTAGGAGTATTACAGCACTTAGTTTAGGAAGAGGAAGTCGGCCTTCTCCGGAGGTTCACCTCGATCCCAATTCCCATAGCTTGAGAGGTGATCCCATGTTTCCCAGTCACACCTAACATCTTATTCACATCCTGGCCATTCAGAGGGTGTAGTGATTTCGTGACAACAGTCTGTTCATGGACACATTTGTCATAAGCATGTTTGATACATTGTTGGTAAACTTGAAGGTAATCCAGAGCATTAAGACGATGTCATGGAGAGAAATACAAAGTTAGAGGATCTGGACTTTGAGAGGCAGAAAAACCTCTATACTTTAGACCATAATAAAGGGTGTGGCCACAATGGAAGTGCGAATACTGGTGTGGTATGCCCATAGGGAAAAAGGAAAGTGCGTATTCCAATGGTTCCCAGTATCATTCAACCACTTTGTGAAAAAAAATTTGAGTGTTTTTCCATGGATTCGGATTGGCTATTGGATGGGTAATAATGATGAGAAACTAAGATGAATGCCAAAGTTGTCATAAAGTTTTTATAATGTTTTGTTTTTGAATTATTTTCCATTGTCATGATGAGGCTGAGGGACACCAAATCATAAATGATGTGATGGTTAATGGACTCACATATTTTATTAGCTTTCATGGAGATGAGTGGTATGGCTTCAACCCATTTTGTGTAGTATTCAGTAGCAGTTATGATCCATTGATGGCGTTAGGAAGAATGGGGATTGATTTCTTCAACAAGATCCAAACCCCATTGAGAGAAGGGCCAAAGGTCATGAGCAACCTATAAGGCATGAATGGGTGTATGATGAAGTATTGGCATGTTGTTGGAATTCTACACAACATTTGACATAGTCGCAACAATAATTGTTAAGGGTCAACCAGTAATAGCCTAGGCAAATAATACACTTAGCAACATCAAGGCCACTAAAGTTATCCCCACATATGCCATCATGAACTTCCTTAATGGTATAAGGAATTTCAGAACTGGTGAGGCATCTGTAAGAGAATACCATCAAAGTTGCATGCTTGTAGAGGAGGTACACCCATGATGATGTAATGAGAGACACTTTTTAAGGAAGGCACATTGTTCCATTACGAGTGAGATCTGGAGGTAAGATGGAGAGGGAAAGGTAGTTAGAGTATTGTTTATACCAAAGGTCACTTGGGTCAGGGAGTATCAGTATTCTGATTGAGTAAACTTCATGAGGTAAATAATAAGGAAACCAACTGGAGGCATTGTACAGTGACAAATATTTTAGAGTCTAAAGGTGAACATAGGTATTTGAGAAGCCAAGCAGCCCATGGTATCTACAAATTTTTTGGTAGAACTTGGGATGGTTTGAAGGGTGTAAGTGATCAAAGGTGGTCAAAAGTATGTCGACATGATGTTTATACTTTTGAACTTATCTCATTACGACACTGGTACGATACCATTGAATTGGTTTATAACCAATTGAGAATCACCAAAGATGTTGATGGATTTAACATCTAGGGCATATGTAAGTTTGGAGACCTAATACGAGAACTTCGTACTCAGCAATATTATTTGTGTAGTCAAAGTCTAGTTTGAAATGACAAAGGCATGGGTTCCCCATCAAGAGGAATGAGAATAACACCAGCCCCATCCCCCATGCTGACATTTGGAACCATCGAAGAATAGTGTCATTTGGTAAGGGGTGTCATCAAGGGAAAGGGTGGCAATAGATTCATCTGGAAAGTCAAAATTAGAGGGTTGATTCCCAAGAAATAGGTGCATCTGCAAGTTGGTCAGCATGATAGCTTGATCCCTTGATGGACTTTTGATGAATGAAATTCAAGGTCCAAGGTCTGCAAGAAGCATAATCCAACATGCAGCGAATTGATTTTGATAATGTTTGGCATACATGAAGTGTAAGAGGGTCAGTGTTGGTCACAACATAGGTTTTGTGATTGAGTAGGTAATGGCGGAGTTTAGGTGGTAACAAAAACTAAGGCCAAGAATTTTTTTTTGGCATGGGTATATCAGGTTTCATATTCTAAAATGGTACAGTCTTATGTAATAAACTGCTTACTCCTTGTGTTGTTCATCATGATGAGTGAGCATGGCCCCTAAGGAATGATCGAGTAGCTAGATATGTATAGGTAGAAAGGTTGATCGTCTTTAGGTGGAATGAGTACAAGTGGTTGGAGAAGGTATTGTTTCAAGGCCTCAAAATATTTGTGGCAGTCATCATTCCATGTAAAGGAGACATCATTTTTGAAGAAGATGATGAAATGGTTGACAGTGGTCCGAAAGTTTTGAGATGAAATGACGGATGGATTACAATTTACCTTGTAGGACTATGGAGTTGTCCGTAAGATTAGTGGGAAGAGGAATTTCGAAAATGTCCTTGAATTTAGCTGGGTCAACCTCTATGCTGCGTAAGGAGATGATAAATCCTAGGAGCTTACCCGAGAGAATCGTGAAGACAAATTTCTTAGGTTGAAGTTGAACACAATATTTAATGCGGTGGTCAAAGATGGTTTTTAGGAAGGTGAGCTACTTGGAGTGACGTATTTAGATTTGACCAGGAGATCATCTACATAATCTTCCAATATGTGGTGCATGATGTCATGGAAGATGTAAGTCATAGGCCGCTGATATGTAGCACCAACGTTTTTAAGGCCAAAAGGCATGACTCGATAGCAGAAGGTCCCCCAAGGGGTGATGAATGTATTTTTTTGTTGATCGTCTGGGGCAAGCAAGATTTGGTTATAACCTGAGAAACCATCCATGAGTGATAGCATCTCGTGACTAGAGGTAAGGTCAACTAGTTGGTCAACACCGGGTAGAGGAAAATCATCTTTTGGACAAGCTAGGTTGAGGTCATGGAAAGTTATATGCAAATGTGGAGTCCCCCTGTCCCTTTAGTGACAGGGAAAATGTTAGAAATCCATTGAGGATAATCAATGGGTAAGATGAAGGAAACAGAAAGAAGGCATTGAAGTTCTTCTTTGACCAGAAGAGCAATGTGAGGGTGGATTTTCCTAAGCTTTTATTTTATGGGTTTAGCATCGGGAATGGTTACGATATTGTGGACCCTTATGGTGGGGTCAATACCAGGTATGTCTGTGTAAGACCAAGCAAAATCATGGTTATGATTTTTGAGAAAAGAGGTGATGACTTCCTATTCAGCACTATCTAAAGATTGGCCAATCTTTAGAATGTGTGGGTCGTCCTGAGTATGGATGTTGATTTCAATGGTTGATTCATTCAACATGGTTTACATCTCAGAGGGTAACGACCAATGAATGTATGAGTCTTTTGCACCAAGGTAGGTGAGTATAGATTCATCATCCTAACATTGAACAATATTGATATAAGGTGTATCGTCATCAATCATTTCAGGATATAGGAAGGGAAGTGGAAGAGGGAGCCTCACCCTCATGTTGATAAGTCAGAGGCCCCAAGGAGATGGTGTTTATGAAATTTTTTTTTAGGAGGAATGGATTCTGGATCCATCGACTCTGTCAGTGAAGGTGGAACAGGTGAAGAAGGTGGAGAAGGGCTGATGTCCTTAATGAGTTCAATGCGGGCCTTCTTGGTAGGTAGTTCAACAAAGCCAATACCACTATAGTCATTATGTTTGTGGGTAGTACATGGAATAATAGTGTGATGACCTTTCTCATAAAATCTAAAACCAAAACCCTTCCATACACATCGGTGTAGGAAGGTGTGGGTGAAGCGGTGATTGGTGAGTGACTGGAGGTCGGCAGGAAAGGGGCGGGTTTGTGATGGTGGTTCAGGTGTATAAGTGGTAGTATCAAGTCCCCCATAGGTAAGATTGGTACTAAGGTGGGGAGGGCCATAAAGGAGATGCTCTCCTATGTAGTGATCATAACGAGGGTGTTGGTGAAGGCTTCCATACTCTTGTGGAGTAAGGAATGTGTTGACACTATATAGGCAGTACTCCCCTAGAGTGAGGCATTAAAAAACACCTTCCAAGGGATCGGTGGTTGATATGTGGGTAGCTAGGATAGATGATGTGTTGGAGGTTGGATTAGAGGTGGAACCAGCTGATTGAGAGGCTAATGGGTTGGCAGTGGAAGTTGTGGCGGTGGTAGGGATGGAGGAGTTAGGTGCGGTTGATGTAGCAGTGGCATTGGTGGGTGGAGGTGTAGGTGAAGAGGAAGTGGTCATGGATGAAGACACTTTAATGGTTATGATCACGTCATTGGGTCAGTAAAGCATGTTACAGGTTTTGAAAGGTGATGGGTCATCCAGAATGGTATAAGTGTGTCCTTCATGCTCAAAATTTACACAATGGTGCAAAGTGGAAGGAACACAACCCATGACATGAATCTAGGATCTACCAAGCAATACGCTATATTGAAAGTCCCCCTCCAAAACGTAAAATAAATTTGGAATAGTGTGGGGCCCACACAAACATGGAGGATGACAGTGCCAAGTGTAGAGGTGATAGCATCATTAAATGAACGCAACACGATAGGATGTTTATGTATGTAATTGTCGGGTATGTGCATTTGGTCAAATGCATGGGAGGAGATGATATTAATGCTAGTGCCCCCATCGATCATAACACATCATACATGTATATCATCGATGTGGATAGAGATGAAAAGAGTTATATATGGGTCATCAGTTTGGTGTGGTGTAATCTCTTCATTTGAAAAGATGAGGGTGGCTACCTGGTAAGTGGGTGGAGGTGTAAAAGAAAATGGTAATTTGGTAAGAGATGTTACATGATGAGGTGTGATGAAGGATGCTACGGGTGTAGGATCATTGGATAAAACCTCAATAGATTGAAGGATCTCCATGAGAGCTTGACAATGGGATTCAAAAGTTTGGATGAGGTCATAGAGGGACATCTTGAGTGAGGATTGGTGTAATTATTTGAGCATGGTGCGATGTGTAACCCCATTAGAAATAGGATATGTGGGGCTGTGAATAGTGATTTTAGGTATGGGTGCAGATGGTATGTTAGGCATAGATTTGGTAGGTGGGTCGGTTGCATTTTGCTTGCCTTTGTCTTTCTGTGTGTGGGTAGTAACATGGATCATGTTGATTTGAGGCAAGGAGGTAGGTTAAGTAGGTGTGCCATGAAAGGTATAGCGACAAGAGGGGAAAAATCCAAGTGGCGAGAAGAAACCTTGTGAGATGAGTTGGGCACACTGACATTTGGGTGGAGGTTTAGTGAGTTCTCTAATGTGCACCATGTTAATTTAATATCTCGGAGGTGGCTCAGAGTTTTGGGGGTGGAGGTATTGGTAACTAGGTTGGAAATGAAGGAAGAACTGTGGAAACTGGTGCTGACGAAATGGGGTCCTCATTGAGAAGGTCATCATCGTCAAATTTTTCTTCAGGAGGGCATAATTGGATATGAACGGTTTTTAAAGCCTTACAATTCTCTACATCGTGTCATGGCACATGATGGTAAGTGTAAATTTTGGTTTCATCAAACCCTTTTGGTTTGGGCTTGAGTGGGTCATAAGGTCTAAGAGGCACTAATGTGATGACAAAAGTTTCAAGGAGGTTGGTTAAAATTTTGGCATAGGATCCTGCCAGGGGATCACAATGGGAAGTTAATGTGGGTTTGGGTACAGGTGTGGATGGTTGTATAGGAAGGTTATTTACAAGAGGGGGAGTGGGTCGAGCTACAATTTTAGGTGCTGGTGTGGTATTGGGTGTTGGTCGTGTTTGCTTTGGTAGGGGCATGACAACAGAACTGGAAATATAATGTGTGGTTGGTTTGACTAGCTTATTGGAGGGTAGCATATTTTTGTCTTTAGGTTGCAACTTCTTGGGTAAAGGTGATACGAGCACACGAGATCTGTAGGGAAAAGTGGATGGTGGAAGAGGGTGAGTTACCCATGGGGATAACTGAGGTGCTGTGAAGGTAGATGGCATGGGTTGTGCAGGAGGTGTGAGGAAAGAGACTAAAGTGTCATGGGTAGTGAAGAAGTCATTGATGGTATAGGAGGTATGGATGGTAAAAATGTTGTAGCTGTAGGCAGAAGTTGTGTCATGTGTTTGGGTATGTTAGAGGTTTGTGAGGAAGAAATGGGCTGCTGCATTTTTAGTTCGCCAACGGGTGGAGGTTTCTTAACCAGGTTAGAAGGGCTAGGTCCTAAGATGTATGGAAGGGGTGAAGATGTGATCGGCGAGGTTGGTTTATGAGATCTAGGGGATGGGTTCTTCTGTTTGGGGGATAGATTAAGTTTGGTGTTAGTTTTGGATGATGTAGCTAAATCTAATTTGATGGGTGGATGACTAAGGCTGGCCATTGGGACGACCCCTAAGGTAGTAATAGGTTTAGGTAAGGAAGATGATGTAGGCATAGGTTTGGATGTAGAAGCATGTCAAGTTATGGGTAAAGGTGTGAGTTGAACCATGAGTGGTATCATGAGGGAACTTGTGATAGCTATGGTTGTGTTTGGTTTGATCGGCTGAAATATTTTTGGATAAATAGTGGAAGTGTCAGCGATGACATCTACATTTTTGTTGAGACAGGAAGTAGAAGACACCCCCAAAGTAAGGCTCTATCCACATAATCCAGGCAGTTGACTAAGTGTGAGAAAGGCACTGCAGTTGGTGCGGTTGATGTGGATTTAATGGCAATTCCCGTAAAATGTGTCTTAGAAATGGGGAATTCACTAGCCTCAGCCTCTGTGGGTAAGAGAGTTGAAAGTAATTTCATTGGATCTTGGGTAGTTGATGACAATGACATTTCTACTGAATCTTTGATAAGCGGAGGAGATGACATGTGCTCCTCTATGGGTGAAGGAGGTAAACAAGCATCTCCCATTGGTCGAAGAGGTATTTCCGGTGACAAATCTCTAGGTGGAGAAGCTAAAGGTGAAGCGGTCTTGATGTTAACAGAAGGCTCCTTCATAGGTGAGGGGGGAGACAAAGGGTGTTCCTCTATGGGTGGAGGAATAGGTGAAGTGGGTTCACGTGTAGGTGGAGGAATTTGGGCTAGGATTTCCTCTACAGAAGGAATATGAGGTAATTGGGAAGCAATTGGTGCATCACTGAAAATAGCATGGACCTCGCAGGTATGGCTATCATTGGTCGAGGTCTCTCCAGTTTGACTAGAAGAGGGGGCGTGATTAGCAAATGGTTTCTTGAAGATGTGCAAGTTTTGATTAGTAGGTGTGTTAGGATTATCCAAGACTAACTCGTTGTTCTCGAGCATTTCCTGGAAAATGTTCTTGAAAGTGATGCAATTGCCATCACTATGACCTTTTACCCGATGATAGTTGTAGAAGTCGTGCTCTTTGTACCATGCGGGTGTGGGGTGAGCATGATCAAACCTAGTGTGTGGTTTTATGGGAGGAAGGGTGATGGCACTGGATTTAATGAGATTTTATAAGATAGAAGAATAAGGCTCCCCAATTGGGGTGTATTTCTATTGTTCTCATCTGAATTGAAAGTTCTAGATAGGAGAAATATTAGATGAGGGGTTAGCCTGATTTGATGGATGAGCTGGGCCAGCCTTGAGTACCACTGCATTAGCAGTTCCCTTGGATTTTGAATAATTATTTTATGGTTTCGAAGAAGAAGAGATATCATTTGACTTAAATGTTGAGTTCTTATTGCGTAGTTGAATTTTATTTTCTTCGATGGCCCGAATCTCTAGCTTTCATGCCATGGTGAATGGCTTATCGAAGGTTTATAAAGTTTACACTTACAGGGTCAGTGAGATATGTCTAGCACAAGCCTGAGTGAAGAGCTCTATGAGCTCGGTTTGTGGTAATTGGAATGTGAGTTGATTGATTAGGCTACTCCAATGAGCAACAAAATCTGCTATAGAATCGTTGTCATATTGATGCATAGGGTAGAGGTCAGTCATGGTAACCTTCTTAACAACATTGATGGAGAAGTGATCCAAGAAGGCTTGGGCTACCTGATAAATGAGAAGATAGAATGTCTAGGTAACCTACTGTACCAATCTAATGCGGGTATGGTCAGAGACATGGGAAAGGTCCTCAAAAGTAAAGCATCATCATGGGTGATCAGATAACAACTATGTTTGAAAGACCGCAAGTGCTGTTGCAGGTCATCTTTGCTATTGAAGTGGTTAAATTTAGGCATTTCCAAATGTACGGGATATGGACAAATAGGAATAGATGGGTGGATGGGATCATTAGAAATCTCATCGTAGGTGAGGGGAGTTGCATGTGCCAGAAACCAATGCCTCCGGTGTTTGCATCTTGCCCATCATTAACTTGATTAGGTCATCGGTAGGTTGGGAAGGATGGGTACCTCCTGTAGCATAAGGAGGTTAGTGTTAGACATATGATGGAGGTGGCATTCCAGTATATGGTGATGTCGTATAGGTAAATTGAGAAGGAGGGAGTGAGATAGGGGGTACATACCCAACATGATTGATAGATGAAATGGGAGGCTGCTGATAGTAAGTATATAGAGGCGGAAGGGTCGAGGTGACTCTAGTAGCTATGGGGGCTAAGGACTATGGAATAGAAAGGACAATTTTTTGAAAAGGGGTAGTGATTATCGACACTGGGGGTGGTTTTGTAGCTATGGGTATATGTGAGACAATAGGCGTAGATGGGGTTATGTTGTGGGTGGTGGACGAAGGTATAGTGGATGTTGTGGGTGTAATGGATGTAGTAGATGTGGCGATAATAGAAGGTATAGGGCCTATTTGAGAAACAACTAGAGGCAAGGTAGATGTGGGTAACGCGGAGCTAGTGGAGGCTGGAGCAGAAGTAGGAGCATGTGTTGGGGGATAGATACAGACATACCATATATCAAATGACCCGAGGCATCTCACGTAGATGAGTGGGAAAGATAGAATTATAAGGCAATAGGGTTCTAGTCAACGAGTCGTGTGAACTCCTTGTCCCTTGTGGTGATAGTGATAGGTTAGGTAGGATCCATGGGTGACAAAATAGAAGGCGGCGAAGGACTAGGTGGGAGTGGTTGATAACTAGTGTGGAATATGAGGGCGTTTACTTGGCTATGCATCAACACCATGTGAACAAGTACTGATGTGGTAGGACTGCTTTCTATAAATGACATCGAAATATAACAAATATAGGAAAAACAGGTGGTGGTAGGTGGATTAGGTATGAAATGTCATCTAGAAATTTGAACAGGCTAATCGATGTCAGTTAGGGTAAACCACGGTCGGTCAATGTGAAAAATGGATAGTTTGTCAAAACAAGGCAGAAGGCTAATAATCTACCAAGTAGATAAGATGCTGATGGATTTATTAGGAAAGAGAAGATGACGAGAGCTTAAGAGATTCTAAAAAGTAAAGAAAGTGAATCAAGTGTCCTTTTTGGTAGGTTAACCAAAAGAACATTAAATTGATGCCGGTCGGGTAAAACTGATGATGGTCTGGGGTAACTGACGACAGTTGTTAGACTGACACTAGTTACTATGAAATTGAAATAGAGATGAATAATATGTGGTTGTGAGTTAAATTAAAATGTGGAATCAAACCCAGAATTTTGAGAATGATGAAAATGGGTCGAGACACACTCAGATGAAGCTAGAATACACCAACTATGATGAGAAGCATGCAAGGAGAAATGAAAAAAAGTGAAGAATGTGTCCTCTCACCTCAAAACGTAACCCAAGAAGAAACACTAAGAAAAATACAATTCTAAGAGTGCTTTTTCTATTATGTTTATTCAAATTATTCTATTAAGGACTGACTCATGAACTGTAGAATAGAGTTTTTGGTGAGGAAGGCTTCCTACGAAGAATGACATCTACCAGGAGAGGTTTCATGTTATGGTGAGGGTGGGCTATCTTCTGAGATATGACTTGACAAAAGTAATGAGTTGGGGAGTACCTGCCAATCCTTTCATCCGTGTGATCATTGACAGACATTCCCAGGAAAAAAATTGTTTAAGAATGTGTATATTTTTGAATTTGTGAAGTTTTGTAAGACTCAGTGAGAGAGAGAGAGAGAGAATGTGCTTTTTACGATTTGTTTGTCAACCATCAGGTGGGCATGAATTCCAGCATATAGGTTGCCCTCATTTGATGTGAGCTAATACAGAACACCAGAATGAAATGTAGTTAATTTTAAGCCCAAATCAAAATGTTGAATTTGATGACACAAAGAGGTGAACAGGAAAAGGGATGATCTTTCACTAATGCGATACTAATGAAACGAAATAAATGTTCTTTTTATAGCACCAAAACACAATTGCTTTAAGACAAATAGAAAGAAGAGAAGATTCCAGGGGATAAATTTCAGTGTGAGAACCTTTTAGAAAGGAAACAAACATGCAAATTTTCACCTAGGAATGACAAAATGCAAGGTGTAGACACCTAAAATATGCTTACACTTGACATTTCCTCTAATTCAACCAATTGACAACACTTCATTAATCATACCTTCTTCTCTCCATTTTTAGATGCCCATTTACAACACCTTATCGGTCGTATTCCTCTTATAATCAGCTTATTTGGCTAATATCTCTCTTATTAGCTAAACATTCCTCCTTTCGACCATTCATAACCTCCCTAGTTCTCTCTAGACCACTTATATTGGCTTTGTAGGCTATCTATTAGTCACAATTGATTAACCAGACCCCTTCCAACTCTCAATGAGTCTCTAATCACTTGCTAATTAAGTTTAACTAGCCTAAACCTAGCTTATCTAAGCCTAAAGCATGTTTATCCTAATCTAATCTAAAAGTGTTTTTTGAGCTTTAGTCCCACATGCACCCGAATTCCAATCTCTCCCAAGTGGAAAACTATAAATACAAGGCTAAGCCTATCCATTCAAACTTACAACTTTACATAAGCTAAAGCCAAAATAAGCCTAAGAAAGATTAAGAGCTAATTTGCATTAGCCAAGCTAATAAGGCATTTGATCTTGGGTCATCCACCATTAAAATAACTTCATATTGCACCCATGATAGGTTAGTAATGGAATAGCTAAACTTGGCCATGTAGCCATTTAGTGAGATTCATTCACCTTCATGGAGGTAAACAACAAAACTGATTGCTTAAGTCTTTAGTAGGCATATTTTGTTAAGCTTTCAAGAATAAAGGTTAATGTTATTTGTGAGATTTCTTGTTTATTTCAAGTTTTAATACATGCAAATAGGATTCCTTGCTCATTTCTTATCATATGGTCCATTGAGGGACTTTGCATAAAGCTTTGGGGTCTTACTCCATTTCAATAGCTTTTGCAAAACTCTTCATTGAACACATTTGGCACGCCCAGTGGGACACTTATGTCCATCCTCCGTTAATGGAGGTCTTTTGAGTTCTTCAAAGTTCATTTTCAAGTTTTTGGGTCAAATCACTTGTTATTTCCTCATTTCTATTTCTAACGCTAGATAAATGACCTTCATTTACATCTATTTTGTGGGTTTGATATAGAAATAGGACACTTTGACTAACAACAAACTTGTTTGCTCTTGAAAATTTGAAAATATGTGAGTTTTGTAGGTTTTTCACAAGGTATGCATAGGTGTTAACAAGGGGCATGTACACATTGAAACCCCAACATCTATATCAGAACAAGCACGTACCTATCTGACAGTCCTTATCATTTACAAATTTTACCTTTATAGGGACACACACGCGTCTCCGTCATCTGGGTTGTGTATCCGCTTCTCTGGCCGCGTATACGTCAATGGCTTGATTGTGTGAAAATCTACAAAATTTTATCTGTATAGGGACACACACCCTTTCTCTATCATCTAGGCCGCGTATGCCATAAAATGCTTTGACTGTGTAAAAATTTGACAATTGTTTGTTTATGCTTAGGCACGTACACGTTGAAACCTAAGCGTCCACGTCAATATGCAAGTGTCCCTGTCTGATTGTGTACGTATGTGTTTTAATATAATAGGGGTCACTAATTTTTGTCTGCAGGTGTATCCGTTTGGTTGGGCGTGTACCCATCGGTTGGGGAGCACTGGTGTTGGTTTGGGTGCGCAGGTGTCTGTGTAAAGATTGAAATTTTTTCTATAATATGCAAAATCTTTGTTTTTTTGATATTTTCTGCAGATTTCTAGGACTAACAAGCTAGAACAAAGTTTCTCTTTGGTCTTTCAGTTTACATGGTTAAGTGTTTTCAATTTTTAGCTTAAAACTAATTTTGTAAAAGTATGTATGCTCTCTCCTCGCGCCTTGAAAATTGATCTTGGAGATCAGAAATGCTTATACAAAGGCTTGTATCAAACGTTCAAAAACACTTATTTTATGAAGGATAAAGTAAAATTTCATGTGATTTCAATAGGACTTGTTCACAATGCGTATGCTCTTCCTTCGCGCCTTTTAGTGATCTTAGGAATCAAAAGCAAAGTGTAAAGTTCTCTTTCTTAACACCAATCTACGAACTGGAAAATTACTAAAACTTTTTGTCTACAGGACCCAATGGTTGTAGAAGAAAGATGTCCAAAAATACAAAACTTCTATTACACGTGTTCTTGTAGGTTGCCAAATGGTGTGCTACTTATAACCACATTAAGTTAAGCAAGATAAAAAAACACACCATATTCAAAATATTGTATTGCAGGTTTTGGAAAAGGGTACGTCCCTCTCTACTTAACTAGAACATAACCCCTTTGGCATAACGCCTTAAGCTATAACAATGGGGTTGGTACCAAGAACCCTAAAGTAGTCCACCACTGTGTAAACTTGTGGATGAAACAGGAAGCGCTCCGCTTACCCACTTGATTATTTTTCCTTGTGAGATAGAGTTACAAATTTGTTTGTATCACGACCCTAGTAAGAGTACATGATGGACGCATTTATTGCCCACTGTACTTGAAGGTGGAAAAGCCGAGATACTCCCAAAATTACTCAGTGTGACTTTTTGGGTAAATTGTGCCCGCTCTTAGATGACTTTGTAACACCTAGTTGAGAGAACTTATTAGGAAATCCATTTTTTCTTGGAGCCCACTTTACTAGTCCTTGTCGCATCGAGCCACACAAAGTGACAACTTATTTGGAGTCTGAACCTTATTTTTCGAACAAGGCAAAGAATCCACTTAATTTGGATCTAAGTGTATCTTTCATCATGGAACTTACTCGACGTCTCACTTAGCTTAGCTTCTTTCTTGCCTTTGGACAAGGTGAAACTCTGCCCAAGTGACATGTAGTTTATTTTCACATATTTTGATCTACACCTTTGCATTCTTGTTTCCCATTTGGGGCAAGAGAAGGCATCTTTCGGGAGTGTTGTCATAGATAGTGTTCACCACTTTTTTGTCCGTTTATGCTCATCCATGTTTGCGGATGAGTTGTTAAACGTCTAAAGTGCGTGGATGCATCCTCATATCTTTGATGGCCACTTAATATTAATTTCAAGATCATCATCATAGTTAGGATTGATTCATAATTTGATCTCCCTTTGACATGTTACCTTGTTCGCATTGTCTCGACACAATTAAGATACTTATGTCATGTTTTTTGTAAACATGATCTAAGTATCTGCATTGTGGTGTTACACTGTGCATATTTTAGCACATCCTCAGTATACCTTGACTTGGTTTTACTTTAAACATTGTCCAAAATATTGAAGAGTTTCACTTACTTTTTTTGTGTCGTTTCGATACCACGTTGGCACTAATATCTCACTTCTTCATGAAGCTTGATTAACATGTCCAATTGGTTTGGTTACCTGGCTTACATTTGTAAATCTCACCCTTTAACATTTTGGCCTTGTTGGTTGTTGAACACGTTGTGGTATTCTTTGATTGGGAGTCACATCTACCCTTTCTTAATATTTACACCTTGTTCATTTTGAGCTCGACATAAATATTAACATTGTGTTGATCATATTTGAATTGAACTATCACTTTGCACACGCATTTGGATAGGGTGTATTTCCCTTGTTGGTTGGCTTTGTGTTTCACAATTACATGATTGTTCCTTGTGATTATTCATCCAGAAAATTTATTTTCTAGGACAATCCTTTTTTATCTCATCAAGATTGTGTCATCAAAAATGTCTATTTTCCTTAAACCTTCTTCAGAAAATCACACACGCATCTCCATACTTACCAAATGTCTATTTGGTTGCCCTTATACTACCCAAATCGACATGTCACTTCCTTCCCTTTGAAGGATTTCCATCACACTATCTAGATCTAGAAATTTGTGCTTAAACGATGCCAACAATGATTGACTATCATGTGGTTTCTCACACTTACTACGATATAGAACCTAGGTTTAGAAATTCAAATCAAAAGATGTCAATTATAACTAAACCTTGTTTGGTTCTTTATTCTAGAGGGCCCAATTCAGGTACCCTGTTCCCAACCTTTATCTCATAGTCGGTGGTATAGTTTGGATGCTTCTAATCCAAATTATTATTTAAGTTCCCCCTCAATCTTCTTCCTCTGATTAAAATCCAAACTACCATTCAGATTCCCATGCTTCTTCTAGAAGATTCAGATCCCAAATATTGTTTGGATACCCCCTAGATCAAATTCATGAGTCATGGTCCTGCCTTCCCTTCACAGGAACTTCATTCCCAATCACCTCAATTATTTCTTCCTCCTTTAAAGACTCATGTGACTCCACATTCCGTCGATCAAAGATCTAATTTTTTTCTTGAGTCACGGTCCTCCCTCTCTTTGAATGACCTCCTTCATCAATCGTCTCAATGACCTCTTCCTCCATCAAAGAGTTCCATGACTTGTATTTCCTCTAGTCAATCATATAATTTGACTCCTATGTCATAACTTAATGGATGGATATGTGATCCTACTTTCCAACCTACATTATGTCCTCTTCTAGAACAACGACATAGGTCTAAATCCAAATCATCCATTCATGAGATGCTTTTCTCCAATCCTACTTCCTCTCTTGAGTCATCTTCTTCTGTCAATCAATCTTCCCTCCTTATTGGACCTATTTCTTCTATTCAACCTTCTATGACTAAAGAAAAACAATCTCTACTAATTTGTTTCTCTTAGAATAAAGAAACAATCAAACTACACTATGATATCCCTCTAGAGGATTACAAACAAGGATTCTTTCTAGAACTCAATACGCTCACATATTAGGGAAAATAAATTGATCGTTTTTTACAGAACATAAAGGAAGATCCTAAATTCATGGACCTTTATTCTTATTCTATTATTCCATCTTCACCTTCCTCTGAGCATGATGAGATTTCAGGGTCTAGCATTGAGCCATGGCCTATCTTCTCATTACTAAATAATTCATTATCTATCATCATTCCTCAATAAAAATATCTCCTTGGGTCATCACTGAGTAACCCATTGTCTTCTTCTATCCTGGGGCCATCCCTATGTAACCCTCTATTTTCTACTTGTGGGTCACCTCTTGGTAGCCTATTACCTTCTATTCTTTGGCCACGTCCTAGTATGCCTTCCTCTTCTATCTATGGGACCCCTTTTGATAGTCCCTCCTCATCTATACTTGGGCCACACCCTAACAACCCTTCTTCATATTCTTCTATTTTTGGGCCATGGCCTTATAGCCCAATTTCTTCCATCTTAGGGCCATATCTTGGTAGCCCTTCATCTTCATCTATTAGTGGCTCACCTCCTAGTAGTCCATCCTCTTCAATTCTTGGATCGTATCATATTCTTCCATCACATCATCCTTATACCAATGATCGGGGCAAGCCCACCATCATTTCTCTCATTCCTATCGTAAATCATAAATATTCTCTGTCTTCTCTCACTTCTCAGGGTTAGACAAGTCACACGTCAGCTTATAAGAAACCCAAATAGTTTCTTAATCAAGCTCAAGTCAAAACTTCCAAGAGCTTGAAATCCCCCAACAACTCGAAAAATCTCGAAATTGTAAATGAAGCGTGATTCAATAATGTACATAAACGTAACTATCAAGTATGGCATAAAGTGTAGAAACCTATTTATAATGAACTCAAGCTCTTGCCTAAACAATCCTTGTTTCAAGAAAAATCACAGTCATTTATTGAGTATGAGCTCACCTCGATCATTGAGATCAGAGAAAATATTACACTTGATAAACAAACATGCCTACTCTCCCTTATCAAGGAAGTAGCAATCATCATTTTTGGATCTTACCATGCAGAGTGACTTTTTTGGTCCCAACCTCCTAAAACTATCAAAAATCTAAAAATCAAAAAACAAATGCAAAAATACAAAAACAAGAGAAAACATAAAGCAAAAATCAAAGATACATTTTCTCAAACATTGCAATCACGGTATTTGCGTACACATGGATGTTTCTTTCTTCCCTTCCTTGTTATTATTTTGCAAGTCTTCCTAGCATTTTCATCCCTTCAGTGATAATTTGGTTAGTCTATTCACATGAATTTTGTGACATTTATCTCTATGGTATCCGTTTAACCCTAGTCTTTATCACCTTGGTAAATTAAAGAACGACTGATCTCTTAGAGATCCTATCACAATCAACATCTAATAAACTTGTTGCAAAGAACTTTTGGACATATTTGTTAACACTATCCAATGTCGTCATCACAATCACTTCCATATCCTTCCATCAAGCCATCAGTGGTTCTTAACCCTTGTCAAACAAGAGAGCTGAAATAATTTTTCAGAAAGCAAAAGAATAAAAATCAATCAAAAAACCAAAAGCTAAAATATGCAAAGCAAAAGCAAGTTGATATATTAATCTCTCTTGGGGTATTTCCAATAATATTTATTGGGGATATGGATGCTTGACTAGAAGTAGAGCAATGTTGTGATTAGAATAAAATGCATCTCCGTCAGGGCTATGGATGCCTGGCTGGCAGCGAAGCAATGTATGACTATCCTTCCACCCTTTATTCATAAATCACCTATCGCCTTTCAAAATAAATCATTCCTACACATTGGCTAGGGTGTCTTCACTTGTTGTCTATTAAATATTTACTTCAAGAAGTAATTAAATTCCACGTACACACACTAGATCTCAATGAGTAAGCAGGATTAGTATGCTACCAAGTGTCTTTTTTTTTAGACCTTGTTCAGACTCTTACTCTAGTCCATATCTCGTCTCACAATTTGTGCCTGTATCTAATCACTTGTTCATTGTGAGGCTTCTAAGCTACATTCATATCATTCACCTTGTTCTTCTACTTCATTCAGAACATCCATGTGTATAAATTTACTTTTTTGACATGTTTTTAGACACCTTTGTCCTCTTTCACAAAAAAAAAATTCTCCTTCCTTTCTATCATGTGATTTTAGGCCAACTTATGCTAGGGGTATCCTTGCTTCTTCTCATCACTTCATTAGTTTACATTCATCATCATGTTGAACCTATCCAGAATGGCCTTGGGTCCCACTTCTACCCGTGAAGAGTTTTCCTTTGAATACTCCCACCTAATCACTGGGGAATTTTTACATCTTCACCTTTCTCGTACACACGTGGCCTTATGCCCTTGTACATCCCATCTATCGATAGTGGCATCCATGTTTCCTTATCTTCTTGTACATAGTTTCAGAAAACTTTTGAAATCGTCAAAAACATTCAAATATGTTAGAAAAATAAAAACATTCAAATATGTTTCAAAAAACTTATAAAAATTGAAAATCATCCTACAAAACATCGCTCTTTGGTTCTCACCTATTCATGTGCGTGATTCGCAGATCATCTTGATCTACCTCCATCAACAAAATCTAAGTTTCTTACTTTGTCTGTACTCTGGGCAACAACGAGTTTCCTAGTACTATTTTGTAGTGCACATTGTTTTTTTCATAGGACTGAAGTGTACTCCATTATTCTCGTTGTATGTATGTTTGGGGCACCATCATTAACCCTTTTCATTAACTCGAATAGGTTGGAACTGAATCTTGATAACAAAAACATTACATTATGTTTCTATGTTAGGTTAGCTTGTTTACTTTCTCGTATTACATTGCATTTTGTATGTTTGCATGTGAGTTATGAATCTTTTTATGTCTCGTATTTGCATTGCTATTTTGTATGTTGCATGGAGTTTGTATTTTTGGAAATGGACATTTATTCATATATGGATTTTCATGTCATACTACACTTTTGTTCATTCTTTTTAATAAGGACCGATGATAAAGATCACTCGCAATATGATGAAAATAAATTTGTTTAAAAGGCACTGGATGGATCTTAGCTCATTCCCTCTTCCTCAAAGTCTCTTCTATACCCCCTTTTCTTCTTCACACTATTCTTTCTTCTATTATCTTTCTATCATATTTTCAATCATTGATCGAGTTCTTCTATCACCCAATTGATAATCGAGGGGGCATCCTTCATTGAAATATTTTCTTCTATCCCTTCAAGACTTTCTATTTTTTTATGCTTGTCTACTTTCTTTGAAGTGACATTGCTTATGCCACCCCAAAGAGGGGAAAATTTAGACACCTAAAATATGATTATACTTGGCATTTCCTCCAATTCAACCAATTGACGACACTTCGTTAATCAACCCTTCTTCCCTCCATTCTCGGATGCCCATTTACAACATCTTATCAGTCGTATTCCTCCTATAATCAGCTTATTTGGATAATATCTCTCATATTAGCTAAACATTCCTCCTTTCGACCATTCTGAACCTCCCTAGTTCTCTCTAGACCACTTCTATTGGCTTTGTAGGCTATCTATCAATCACAATTGATTAACCAGACCCCTTCTAACTCTCAATGATTCTCTAATAAATTCCTAATCAAGTTTAACTAGCCTAAACCGTAGTTAACTAGCCTAAACCTAGCTTATCTAAGCCTAAAGCATGTTTATCCTAATCTAATCTAAAAGTGCTTTTTGAGCTTTAGTCCCACATGCGCCCAAATTCCAATCTCTCCCAAGTGGAAAACTATAAATACAAGGCCAATCCTACCCATTCAAACTTACAACTTTACATAAACTAAAGCCAAAACAAGCCTAAGAAAGCTTAAGAGCTCATTTGCATTAGCCAAGCTAATAAGGCATTTGATCTTGGGTCATCCACCATTAAAATAGCTTCATCTTGCACCCATGTTAGGTTAGTAATGGAATAGCTAAACTTGGCCATGTAACCATTTAGTGAGATTCATTCACCTTCATGGAGTAAACAACAAAACTTATTGCTTAAGTCTTTAGTAGGCATATTTTGTTAAGCTTTCAAGAATAGAGGTTAATACTATTTGTTAGATTTATTTTTTATTTAAAGTTTTAATGCATGCAAATAGTATTCCTTGCTCATTTCTTATCATATGGTCCATTGAGGGACTTTGCACAAAGCTTTGGGGTCTTACTCCATTTCAATAGATTTTACAAAACTCTTCATTGAACACACCAGTCATGCCAAATGTGTTCAATGAAGAGTTTTGCAAAAGCTATTGAAATGGAGTAAGACCCCAAAGCTTTGTGCAAAGTCCATCAATGGACCATATGATAATAAATGAGCAAGGAATCTTGTTTGCACGTATTAAAACTTGAAATAAACAATAAATCTAACAAATAACATTAACCTTTATTCTTGAAAGCTTAACAAAATATGCCTACTAAAGACTTAAGAAATCGGTTTTGTTATTTACACTATGAGGGTGAATGAATCTCACTAAATGGCTACATGGCCAGGTTTAGCTATTCCATTACTAACCTAACATGGGTGCAAGATGAAGCTATTTTAATGGTGGATGACCCAAGATCAAATGCCTTATTAGCTTGGCTAAGCAAATGAGCTCTTAAGTTTTCTGAGGCTTGTTTTGGCTTTAGCTTATGTAAAGTTGTAAGTTTGAATGGGTAGTCTTAGCCTTTTATTTATAGTTTTCCACTTGGGAGAGATTGGACTATTGGTACATGTGGGACTAAAGCTCAAAAAACACTTTTAGATTAGATTAGGATAAACATGCTTTAGGCTTAGATAAGCTAGGTTTAGGCTAGCTAAACTTGATTAACAAGTGATTAGAGACTCATTGAGAGTTGGAAGGGGTCTAGTTAATCAATTGTGACTAATAGATAGCCTACAAAGCCAGTAAAAGTGGTATAGAGAGAACTAGGGAGGTTATGAATGGTCGAAAGGAGGAATGTTTAGCTTATAGGAGAGATATTAGCCAAGTAAGCTGATTATAAGAGGAATACGACCGATAAGGTGTTGTAAATGGGCATCCAAGAATGAAGTGAATAAGGGTTGATTAACGAAGTGTCGTCAGTTAGTTGAATTGGATGAAATTCCAAGTGTAAGCATATTTTATGTGTCTACACAAGGAACCCCGAATGGGTCCCATCGGGCGTGCCAAAATGTTTCACCTGATTCTAGAGCATTTCTTTAAATAGTGACGAAACAGATAAGGGTAAATGGGCTGGGAGGAATACCTGTAAAATATGGTTGAAGGTTGTTGTGCGTGTATGACTTCTTGATCCACAACTGCTCGTGAGAGCTTCCTTTTGGCTAGGAGGAACTACCTAAAATAGAAAACAAGACCACCAAATAGAAGTTAAACAGTATATGCAGTGGACTACCTAGTGTATGCTAGATCTTGGAAGTGTGATACGACCTAGATGGATATCAATCCATTGTTAAAAAAAAATCAATGTTGATGATAAATGAAATCCTACTGTAGTTAAAATGATTTAGGTATCTCATTCGACTATAATAAGCATAATTATTCACAAAAGGCTAGGCTATGATTTAAATCTAAAGGTCAAGGTCTCTGTCAAGGTACTGGTACTGGTCAGGGTCTGATTCTACACTATTTTGGGTATTTGGTGGAGATTTTAGGCTTTGTTCTTGGTCTGAGGGTAAAAACACAGAGACCGACGTTGGTCTAGTATAAATGATGTCGGTTTAAGTGAACTGGCGATGGTTATTGGTAACCGGCGTAGGTATGGTCGAGGTAGAGGAAACTTAATAAAATCTTGGTGTGATGACAGATGTGGGGCTAAATGGAAATGGAGAGGGCAATGGAAAGGTCTGTGTAGGTGTTAGGTGTGCTTAGGGGTAGTTATCAGTAGGATATGGGAAATTTAATGGTGTGGGTGAAGGAATGATCAATTTTTTATGAAGGCAAATGATGGGTGCATGGGAATACAAGTAGAACTGATAATAGAAGTAAAAGAGTCTATTAAACAAAAGTGGATGAATGCTGGTTAATAAAACACTTACTATTATACGAGCTTGATGGTTGGATGGCAATGACAGTTGATCAGATGGATGAAGTTTGATGTGGTGATGGTGCTTCTCCGAATGCTCCTATGAATGCAAATGACTTTGTGATTGCTTCTGATGTTGGATGTGGATGCTCCGATGCATGTACGAATGTTGGTTCTATTTGCATGCATCCTTGGTTTCGTTCCTTGCTCTCAAAAAATGTGCCAACCTCAAAATAAGGTTGTTTTGGGGTATAAATGGTAACTGATGATGGTTCCAGTTTGACCGACGGTGGTTTAGGGTAACCGGTGTTCATTAGGGCAGGATTTCCTAGGTTTACCTAAAATGGGCAGATCCCATTGATTTTCTTGGATCTCATTCATCTTTCTCCATGGATTAGAATAGAATCTTCCCTTCTAATAGGTGGGAATATGGTTAGAGGGAATGCAGGATTTTGATTTTTAGGGTTTAGGTAGGTCTTAGTTAGTTATGGCAACGTACTAAGAATAGGTCTTAGGGTGAGGTGGCTAGATGAGGTGTAAAGGTGAGGTGGTGGTGTGGGCATTATCCTAATTAGGATATTTAAATAATAGATATTATGAGATCATGAATTAATTTAATTAAATTAATATTAGAGTCGGATGAAAGGGGCCATGGTTAGGTGAGTGTGTTTGCATTGGTTATTTTTCGAGGGTCCAAGGGGATTATCACCCAATTTATGTGTCTGCAACAGGTAGTGGAACTCACTAAGATTTCATATGTGGAAGGAACATGAGGCGATTGGGAAGCAACTGGTATCCCATCAATAATAACATGGACCTCACAGACATTGCTATCACTATTTGAAGTGTCACTAACCTGGTTGGAAGATGGGGCATGATTTGGGAATGGCTTCTTGAAGATGTGTAGGTTTTGGTTAGCGGGCACAGTCGGGCTATCCAAGACTAGATCTCCATTGTGTAACATTTCTTGGACAATATTCTTAAAAGTGATGTAGTTATTGTCGCTATGACCTTTGACACGATGATAGTTGTAAAATTCATGTTCCTTATACCATGTGGGCATGGGTCGCTTAGGGTCAAAACCAGTATGTGGTTTTATAGGTGGAAGGGTAATGGCACCAGCCTTAACAAACTTTTCCAAAATAGAAGAATAAGATTCTCCTATCGAAGTGTACTTTCGTTGTTCTCGTCTGAACTAGAAATCTTGGATGGGAGAGAGATTAGAAGGGGGTTTGGCTAGGTTTGATTGATGAGGGGGGCTAGCCTTGAGAATTACAGCATTGGCAGATCCTTTGGGTTTTACATAGTTTTTTTGGGGTTTTGAAGATGAAGAAGCCTCTTTTGATTTAAACATAATGTTCTTGTTACGAAGCTGAATCTTCTTCTCTTCGATAGCACAAATTTCTTATTTCTGTGCCATGGTGAATGCCTCATCAAAAGTATGGAATGTCTACACTTTTAGGGTTGGCAAGATGTGTCTAGTGCAAGCCCAAGTAAACAAATCTATGAGTTTAGTTTGAGGTATTTGAAGTGTGAGTTGATTGATTAGGCTACGCCAACAAGCGATAAAGTTAGCGATATACTCATTGTCATATTGGCGAGTGGAATAAAGATTATTCATGGTAACCTTCTTAACAATTTTGATAGAGAAGTGATCTAAGAAGGCTTGGGTTACTTGATTAAATGAATAGATGGAGTGTCTTGGTAACCCACTATACTAGTCCAATGCAGGTCCTGTCAGGGACATTGGGAAGGTCCGTAGGAGTAAAGTGTCATCGTGGGTGATTAGGTAACACCCATGTTTAAAGGACCGCAAATGTTGTTGTGGGTCCTCTTTGATATTGAAGCAGTTGAATTTTGGCATTTCCCAATGTATGGGGTATGGTCGAATGGGAATGGACGGGTGAATAGGCTCATTACAAATTTCATCATAGGTGAGGGAATTGTGTGAGACAGAAACTGATGCTTCTAGTGTCTACATCTTTTCCATCATCAACTTGATGAGGTCATTGGTAGGTTGTGATGGAGGGACACCTCTTGTGGCATGAAGGGGTGAATATTGAAATTGATAGGGAGGTTGAGAATAGGGATCCGATATAGAAGGCACATATCTAGAATGGGTGACAAATGAGATAGGGGGTGGTTGATGATATGTGTATGTAGGTGGGATGATCATAGCGACTCTAGTTACAATTGGGGGTAGTGTTTGTGGGATGGAGAGGACAAGATTTTGGAATAGAGTAGGGGTCACTAACACTACGGGTGGTTGTGTTGTAATGGGTATTTACGAGATAATGGGTGCAAACAGGGTTATGGTTTGAGTAGTCAATGAGAGGAAAATTGATACTACGGGTGTAACTGATACTGTAGACGCAACGGTCATAGCGGGTATGGGTCCTAGTTGTGAAACCACTAGAGGTGAAGCAGGTGAAGGTAATGCCGCATTATTAATGGCTGATGCAGAAGTGGGAAGAAGGGCAAGATAAATGGATACATGCATGCCATATGTTAACTGTCTTGAGGAGTCCCTGGTGGAAGAGTGGGAAAGGTATAACTGTAAGGCCGCAAGATTCTGATCAAGGAGTCATGTAAATTCTTCGTCACCTGTGACAATGGTGATAGGATGAGTAGGATCCATGGGTGATAGGATTGAAGGTGACGAGGGACTAGGTGGGAGTGGTTAACAACTCGCGTGAAATATAAGAGTGTTAGCTTGACTGTGTGTCAACACTATGTGAATGGGTATATATCAAGTGATTATATATCCTGATGATGACACAGGGGGTAGTAAGAATGAAGAAAACATGTGTTTATAGGTAGATTTGGGTAATATATCAGTTGATGTTCAATACAGGGTAACTGAGGTTGGTTACTGTGAAATAGGAACAATTTTATCAAATTAAGTAAAGCTTGTTGATGGTCGGATGAACAAGTTGAATGATGACTGTGTATTAAAGCAGAGAGAGTACAGAGAATCACAGGAACTTGACAGTGAAGAAATGAAATAAGGGCTCTTTTAGGTATTTCAACCCAAAAGAACAACAAACAAATGTCGGTTAAGATAAAACCGATATTGGTTAGGGGTAACCGATGTCAGTTACTGTGAAAACTAGAAAGATGTAGAAAAATGGATTGTTATGAGTTTTAATGAGATAAACCACCAACCCATAGGTCTGGAGATGATGTAATAAATTCCTAACACACTTAGAGGAAGTCAGAATACTCCAACTATGATTGTGGAGTGTGTAAGGAAATAGAATGAAGAAAATGTAGAAGTGTATCCTCACACCTCAAAATGCATGTCAATCAAACACTAAAAAACACGCTCCTAACAAGTGATTTTTAATGTATTGAGCTTATTCTATTTATAATACTGACTCATGAATTTTAGAATAGATTTTTTGGTGAGGAAGGCTTCCTACGAAGAAAGATATCTAAAAGGAGATGTTTTAGGTATGTTATGGCAGGGGTGGGTCATCTTCTGAGATAATGAATCAAAAGAAGCAACGAGCTGGGGAGTACTTGCCAATCAGAATGTTTGATCACTAAAAAATGTTCTTGGGTAAGATGTTGTTTAAGAAAGGTGTGTATATTTCAGTTTTGTGCAAGTTTGGTAAGACATAAAGAGAGAGATAATGTGCTTTCTATCATTCTTTGTGTCAACCATTGGCTGGGCATGACTTCCAACATATAGGCTACCCTCATTTTAATGTAAGATAAATGCAGCAAATTAGAATGTAATGCAACCAATTTTAATACCAAATTAAAATATTATGTTCGATGACACAAATGGTGAATAGGAGAGGGTATGCTCTTTCACTAAATGTAAAAAATAAAAAAGAATGGTTCCTTTTAAATGCACCAAAAGAAAACATATCCTTTAGAGAAATTAGAAAGAAGAAAAGATTACCAAGGAAGAAGATTAATGTGTAAGTTTTTTGAAGGGAAACAAACACACAAATTTTGGCAAGGAATGAAGAAAATGCAATAGAACCCCTGATGGGTCCCACCAAGCATGCCAAAATGTTTCACCATTTTCTTTACGTTTTTGAAATGACAAAACATATAAGGGTAAGGGCTACGAGGAATACCTGTTAAATGGGTTGGTTGATGGTTTTTTCATGCATTCTGACTTCTCGATCCAATGCCGATTGCAAGAGCTTCCTTTTGGCTAGGAGGAACTACCTGTAATAGAAAACAAGACCACAAAAAGATAGTTAAATGATATATGATAGTGGATTCCCTAGCGTGTGCTAGTTTCGGGAAGTGTGATACTTCCTAGATGGCTGTTACTCCATTGTTTAAAACAAATTAATGTGAGGAATAAGTAAATTCCTACTATAGTTAATATGATTTAGGTATCTCATTCAATCACAATAAGCAAATCTAATATAACAGGCTAGACTATAGTCATATCTGAAGGGTAAGTTGGTGTCAGGGTGCTGGAACAAGTCAGGGTCAAGTTCTGGGTTGTTTAGGTCAACTGGTAGGAGGTTGTTTGGATATGTTCTTGGGTAGGGTATAAAAAATAGAGATTGATTTCGGTTGGGTATAGCCAATGATAGTTTAGGGGAGACCGATGATGGTCATGGATAACCGGCATCGGTATAGTCGGGTGATAGTAATTCAATAAAACCTTGTTGTAGAGTTTGGGTGAGGTTAGATAGAGCTAAAGGAGGGGATGGCAAGGTCTATGGGAATACTGAGAACACTCAAAGAGGTGGAATGGCTAGGATAGGTGATCTAACAAGTGGGTGGGTGAGATTTTTGGGTTTTTCAGAAAGAAGGCTATGGAGAAATGGGAATGTTAATAGAAACTGATAACAGGAATGATAACAACTATATGAATAGAATGGGAATGGAAATGATTAATGATAAAACACTTACCAATGTTTTAGGTCCAATGGTTGGGTGGTGGTGATGATTGGTTGATGGAATGGAGCTTGGTGCAATAGTGATGCTTCCTAGAATGTTACCATGAGTGTCAACGCTTCTGGATCTGTCCTGGTGCTGGCTATGGATGCATGCATCTCTCTTCTCCTCTTCTTGCTCTCAGAATGTGCCAACCCAAAAACAAGGTTGCTAAGGTGAATAAATGGTAACCGACGATAGTTTCATCTTGACCGGCATTGGTTTAGGTCTGACCAGCGTCGGTTAAGGCGGAATTCCCTAGGCTTACTAAAATGGGCAGATCTTTCTGATTTCTTTGGCCCAGTTAGTTTTTTCTCATGGATTAGAATGGAAAATTCCCTTCTAAAGGGCAGGAATGTGGTTAGATATATTTTAGGGATGGATTTTAGGGTTAGATAAAATCTTAGCTCATTAAGGTAAGTAAGACTTAGTTATTGTTAGTTATGGAAACATGCCAAGAATAGGTCTAGGGTGAGGTGGTAATTAGGTCAATTAATGTAATTAAATGATGAATATTGTGAGGATGGGTATTAATTAAATTAAAGTAATATTAATGTGGTGTGGAGGGGGTGTGGTTAGGTGAGTATGTTTGGGTTAGTTATTCGACGGCACGCCAAGGGGAGTGTGACCCAATTTTGGTGTCTACAACTAGAACTAGAAAATCCCCTAGTGTAGGATTGTATAAATATTGTACTATATTTCCCTAATTTTGTATGGTCCTTGTCAAAGTTATACCATCTTGGAACTTTTTATAATCAACTTATATAACTTCATGTGTACTTCAATTTCCCGTAAATGTGCTTTGTTGTATGTCACTCTTGTTTGTACAATCTTGTATCACTTGTAACAATGGAAACCCTAAATACCTACAATAACCTTTATTAAAACATTGTATAATAAAATAATATGCCATGTGTGTGGTGAGGATGTAATACCATTGGTGTTCAACCCCTACCTATCCAATCTAAGTGTTGCACTAAATTCCCTCGAGTAAGATCACACCTCATGTAATTATCCTAGGTGCATATATAAATGTGAGTGTGATCTAAGCAAACCAACTAGGTTCCCTTGTGTCCATTTACACAAAGATAATGGGCTAAGTATAAAGTAGAGAATGTACCCAATGCGGTAGTAGTGTGATGTATTGTAATTCAACTACTAGAGTAAATCCTCTATCACTTAAAACCCTTTTACAATGTTTAGAGTGACTTTGTTCTTTCTAAGACACGGATCTATGACCTTTTAATGCTTGAAATAGAGAAATCTATACTTTCTGGCTTGATTGAGTGCTTCAAAACTGTAGAAGTAGATTTTGTAAATGTTGTACAACTAATTTAGGAATATCTAGGATATTCTTAAGTGATTTTGGATTGATATTTGCAATATGAGCTGATGAAAGTTCCATGTGAGTAATAAAGTGATATTAACTTGCTTATAAAGCCTTTTATACATGAAATATTATGATAAGTCCAACCATAGGAAGATGCAACAATGTAATAAATGTATTCAAATTGAAAAAAGAGTTATGATATGTAAAGGGGCAGGACTGTATAAGTCAACAAAGGTTATACAACCGATTCTGAATAAATTATATAGTTTTGGACATGAAACTTGTGATGTGAAACCAATTTTTTTTGAATGATACACAAAGATGATTTACTACTTTCCTTAATTATAATTCTTGAGTTAACAAAAAATTAGCGTGGAGATGAACAAGTCAAGAAAGATCTAGAGAGATGTACTGATTAGACTTAGAATATGAGTAATTGTCTTAGCAAGGGAACATAGCCAAATTTGTCATTTCCAAAGGATAAGTTGCCAAATTTTAGTGTCTACATTTCCCCCCCTTTAAGGGCATGACTGGAAATTGCATGCTTAAAGGAAAAGATACATGCGTGTGTATAAACATTTTATCTTCTACTTATATTTATCTTCTGAGGCATCAATGTTGGTATGCTCCATTGTGAAAGCTAAAATAAAAAGTGCATTCAATGTCTATGATGGAAACTAAAATATAAATCAAAGTATAGATAATGCTTGTAAATTTTGCAAAATTGAAATTGCACAAAATAAAGTAAAATATATAAAAAACATGGAATGAATACACATGTTCATTTTATGAAGTGAGAAGATCATATTCTTGTTATACATTGGAGATTTTGAGTTGCTAAAATCATGAAGGATTGGGGGTGATCAATCCCTAATCATGTTGAAGTAGGAAGTTGAGTATTGAGATCATGCAACCTAGCATTGAAGAGAGAGATATGAACCAAAGTACCCCATTAAGAGATAGAAACTAGAGTATTGAAAATTTATGTATAATCTAGATGAGATTATTCCTTTACAATGCCCAAGGTGATGTTGAAATAATCATAAATCAATTCAGGAATGTGTATCAAGTGAAAAAATTTCACTTGAAAATTTACAAGAACAGTTTTTGGTATTACATAGAGAATTTTGAAGCATTTTCTATTAGAGTAATTTCTAGATATCATAATGACAAAGATGATTCTCTCACCCTTTTTTCTTCACTATTGTTACCTCATCTGAAGTTCAAAAAGAAAAGGTATACAATCGAAATAATTTATTTTCCAAGTTTCCAAGAAAATTCTTCGCATTAGCAAGTCTTCAAATATGATCAATAGATCCTCACTTTCCTCAAGAAGTCTAAAAAATTCAATGAATTCTACTTTGAAGGTTCTAAATCAGCTTTCCATGAGTCCACCTCTGATTTGTGACACAAAGTTAGTGGAAAATATCTTCAACTCAAGGGAAACAAAATCATAAAAGGATTAGTCTCTCTTGAAGGATTATTAGACAAACATGATCGCTTCATTTAGAAGAAGTAACATGATGAACATAATTCATTTGTTGAAGTCGAACAGGTAAATTTGGTATCCACAGAGCAACCAAAGATTGTAAACATTAGTAAATGTTATTCATCAGATGAAAAAGAAGGTTTTTAGCGCTCTTAAATAAGTACATGGATGCTCTGGCATGGTTATAGATGGATTTGAAAACTTTCAAGCCGAAATATGTTCAACACAACATTCATCTCAAGTCTGATGCTTAACCCTATAGGAAGAAGAATCAACATTATAACCTGAAGATATCTATTAAAATTCTTCTAGATATTCAAAAGATGTTGGATGCAAGGATTATCTTTCCCATTCACCATTATGAGAGGGTGGCCAACATTGTCCCAATGTACAAGAAAAATGGAGAATTCCACATCTATGTAGAATTTCACAATCTCAACCAATCTTCACTAAAGGACAATTACCCCTTTCTCATTATGGATCTAGTTTTATATACTGTAACTGGTTCAGAAATTCTTTCCATGTTGGATGGATTTTTGGGGTACAATCAGGTTGAGGTAGCTATTGAAGATCAATATAAAATAACTTTAACCACTCTTTGGGTTACCTTCACACACCAAAGGATGTCATTTGGGCTCATCGACGTCAGAGCCACCTTTTAAAGAGTAATGGACATGGTCTTTCAAGAATTATTGGGTAAGATTATTATGGTATAATCAGATGATCTCACTATCTTCTTAAAGAAGAGATAGGATCATTGTGAACATTTAGAACAAGTTCCAGTAAGATTTTGAGAACATGGGATTTCCTTGAGTCCTAAGAAATCCATGTTTGGGGTCATAGAGGGGAATTTGTTAGAACACATCGTGACAAATGAAGAAATGAAAATTTACTCTGAATGAGTCAAAGCCATACAAATTCTTACTCTTCTTACAAGAAAAATTTACGTGCACTCGTTCTTTGGGAAAGTTAATTTCCTGAGAAGGTTTATTCCTAACTTTGCTGACAAGAATCAATACATTGTAGAGATGATGAAGGGTAAGTTCCCGTTTTGATGAAATGCTGAAATCAAATAAGCCATCACACATGCCCCGGTCCTGGTATACCCATATTTTCAAAAGGATTTATTCATGTACAATTATGATTGTGTTCATACTATGTCATCCACTTTGGTTCAGAAGAATGATGAAGGAGTTGAAGCTCCTATTTCCTTTAAGAGTTGTCCTTTGAAGGATCATGAGTTGAAAATGTCTCAGATCTAGAAGCACACTTACATGGTGGTCTAAGTAGTGAATCATTTCAGGTATTACGTCCTAAAATATCACACACTGGTGTTGGTTCCTGATACAGTTGTCAAGTCCATCCTAGAACAACAAGAGTTGTATATCCAAAGAGGAAACTAGATTACCAAGGTACAATAATAATACCTAGAAATAAAGCCTACTAAACTTGTGTGTGGGAGAGGATTATGTCAACTCATTACCAATAATAACCCAAATGAGGCAACTGATTATACAAATGATGTTAGAGAGGAATTACTTATGGGGAGTGTTATGAACATTTAAGATTGAAATAAAAAGGAATGTGAAGTTGAGATCAACAATGTATGTGCTTTGGGATAATGGCCTATATAAGAGGGGAATCAATAAATTTTTTCTTTGTTGCATGGACAATAATCAATAAAGTAAGATTTTAGAGGATTACAATAACTTGGCTTGTGGAGGACACTTTTCAACATCTGTTACTACTCATAAGATCCTATGAGTAAGATATTATTGGCCCACCTTGTCTCAAAAAGCATCAACATGGGTAGTCATGTGTGAGGCTTTTCAACAATTTATTGGTCATCCCACATTGGCCACACTTACCCTCGGTCCAGTGATGATCAAAAAAACTTTCAAACTATGGGGAATTTATTTCATTGGTACATTAAACCCTCAGTCTAATGTGGGACACAATTATGTCTTGACTACAACCTATTATTTCACCATGGGTATAATCCATTCCTGTCAAACACACTACCTTTGAAGTTGTTTGCAACTTCATCAAAGAGAACATTATAGTAAGGTTTGGTGTTCCTCATACGATTGTAGCTGATAATGCTACTAACTCCTCATCTTATGAACTCACTAAGTTTTGTTATGGTTACATAATTACTTTGGTTCAAGCCTCAAATTATTACCCTCATGGAAATGGGTAGACAAAATCAAGTAACAAGGACTTGGTGACATAATCAAAAAATTGGTTGATGACAGTCAATGGACATGGCACAAGGCCTTATATGATGCACTTTGGGCATATCGTACTACCCATAAACGTGATATTGTCATGTCTCCTTTTCAGGTTATGTACGGTATCGATGTTGAGATTCCTATGTCCCTAGATTTTTCATATTTAAAGTTAGTTAGGATGATTAAAGATGATACTTTTCAAAGTTCTATGGAAAAGAGAATCATGTACCTAACAGAACTAGAAGAAAAAGGGATAAAGGTGGTTGATAGAATCATGGAGCACCAAGGAAAATTCAAGAAAGTCTTCGACAAGAAGGCTAAGCGGTGATATTTCCAGGTGGGAGACTTAGTCCTTTTGTGGGAAAAAATAAGAGAACTGAAGGGAATGCACGACAATTTTTATTCCTTATGGAGTGTAATATTTTATCACCCAATATAGTTATGCGTGTTGACACTTCATCCAGATAAGTCTGGAAGCTCACCCAAAGTGCGTGTAACCTCCATGTCCCTCCTTTATTTTCTTAGCAAGATATTAGCATGGTGTAGACACCAATTTTTGGTATCATTACCCTTCACCCCATGTTTTCTCTCCATTGCCTTTTCACATACATACCTTTCTTCCTTTTTGAATTCCCATTTCCCTCCTAAATTCAATTTATCCCACTTACCATTATTTCCCACCATTTAATCAATTTTCACTAATCTTCCCTAATCATTTCTAATTACCCTTAATTATACCCAAATCCTTATTTAATTCATATCCCCCTCTTAAATCCTTTATTTTAACCTTTCTAAGCCCTCATTTAATTATTTAAGCTCTCCATGGCCTTTATTTAATGTTTTTCACGATCCACCCACCCATTTACTCATCCTATGCAACCATAGTTTGTCATAATCCATACAAACCTTAATACCACTATTGGTTACTCAAACGTGCACCTGCATCTCAAATCCGGAAGGATTGAGGTGTTTGAGACCACAATGGAACTATCCCCAAGTTGTGGGACCTTGTGCACTTGGGATGGATCTCCAGAGAAGGCCGGTTCCTCTATCTATTTCTACTACTATTGCTACTCCTAGTGCAAGAAGGGAAAACTAAGCTAAAAATGCCAAGGGACTAGGGATAGAAGGATGACATAAAAGGAAACTAGACTAAAATGAGATAGCACCAAAAAAGAGGGGTGAACACTATCTATTCTCAATGAGAATAAAAATAAATGCGTGAAAGGAGGCTAGGCATGAGTAACACAACTTAAAACCTATTTACCATATAAGTTTCATGGAACCCAAATAAATAAGGAACTACAAGGGACGTGAATGGCACACCCTGCATGCAACACAAAATAAAAAGCAAGAAGAAGGAATATAAACACGTTAGGACAGAGAATAGTCACAAAATGATGTTTTTATTACTTCCAGAAATGCACAGTGTTGTTACAATGGTGAAGGAGGATGATATCCACATGCGAGAGCTGGATCTAGAGGTCTACAACTCAGAATCCAGAAAATATGAAGTCCTTAGTAGAATGTGTAAGGATATAGAGTGTCAAACATAACAAATGATTCTATCTCTTACATTTATAGATGAATACATGGAGGAAGAAGGGAATAAAAGAGGGGAAAATTCAAATTTGAAATGTAACCACCAACAAGAAGCATTTAATGCCTGCAAATCCACCTAGAGATCTATGAAATATGTTTCCCCAATCTTGTTTGGCGTGTTGAAGAATAAATGAGGGTGGATCATATCAAATAAGGTTGTTGGAGCAATCAAATCTACTCATCAATGCTCAATTTTTTTTCCATTTCTCACCTACCATATCCACCAAGAATTTGAATTTGAATCTTTGGCATTGTAGTTGATGTTAGTGGCTTTCTGACAAGTCTAGGCACACACTGATCTGAGTTCTGTAGCCAAATATACGACTATAAGAAGATGTCAGAGTCGTCAGCGCATGCAAAACACATGGCACACACGGATTTACTAGAATGATGGCCATCTATGTAAATATTTATCATTTCTGCCATGTTCCACTTGTTGATTTTTTGTAAGGATTCAGCACCCTATTGGCACATTTTTCCTGGTTGCACGCGGCACACTCAAACATGTCAGAAGATGACCTAGCACAGAAGGGTGCAAAGGAGGGTGTGCAGGTGTGGGTTTGGGTGCGGAAGAGTGAGGTACGAGAAGAAGACAAAGGGAATATGTGTAAGGGTGCACGCACGAGGGAAAATGAGGCAAATTGGTGAGTAGAGAACACATTGTCAAGGCACAAATATTACAAAGTAATGGGTGCGTGAGAGGGTCAATGACTTAGCTGATTGAAACAAGTGTGAGGCAGTCGGGAATAGAAGAAGTTGATTAATAAGAAGGTGGGCTCAAGGAAGGAGTGGAACTAAGAGGAAAAGGAAAATGGAGGGAGAGAACATAAAGTGCATAAGGGTGCTTGAGGAAAAAGAAGGGGCACTAAGGGGAAACTGCAACCAAGGAGTTATGCCAATTGAACTTGAGTGCGCACAATCTTCAATGGGGAACTAAGATCTAGAATGTGTATATAAGTTACCTGAATAACTAGGAGAGTTATTTGGATAACAGTTTTGGTGACTTTCGGGGCCATCTACCTGCTAGATGAAGAAGATCAGTAGCCTGGAGCATTCATTGGGCATGGAGTCTATTTATGCAATCATGAAACTACCCTTGTAGTCACTTGAGGATCATTTCTTGACTTTATTCTGAATCTTGCAATTGCTGAGAAAATCTCTACATTTAGGAAGCAACAGAAGAGTGTGTGTAAGAAGCACGCGAGAAGAAAGAACTATGTTCAAACAAACAATGTGCACACAATGAACTTAGAGGAATTGGAACTACTCTAATACATACAACATGATGCAACAAACTTAATGGAAGGGTTTGAGATAGATCTCATTTACTGGGATTTGCAGAGTGCCTCCATCAAGATGAGTTAACTCGAAAGAGTTAGCTTCTTTGTAGGAACTGATGATGTATGGGCCACTCCAAAGTGCATCAAACTTTGAATGGTGCACTGCTTTAGCTTTGTCAGCATCCCATTTTAGAACCAAGTCCCCAACTTTGAAATCTTTAAGCCTAACCTTTCTACCAAACCATTTATTTGTTGCTTGTTGATGTTGTTCTAGCTTGATCATGGTAGAGTTCCTTGATTCTTCAAGATTAACCATCTCTCCCATTCTAATTTCTCTTTGATCTACACCTTCAAATTCTAGTTATTGGGCAAGCACTAACAAATTCAGTTCTAGTGCCAAAGGAAGGGTATCCTCCTTGCCATAGACAAGCTTGTAAAGTGAAGTTCCTATTGCCTTTTTTATTGTGATTCTATCTGCCCAGAGTGTGCATGCGACCTTTATATGCCACTATCTTTGGCTAATGTTCATTGTGCACTTCATGATTGTGATTAGATTCTTGTTTGTTGATTCTACCAGATTGTTTCCCTAAGGGTAATAGTTAGAAGAATTCTTCAGGTAAAATCCCAGACTTAGAGCCCAATCAGTGATTTTAGTACTAAGGAAGGATTTTACGTTATCAGAGATAATGGTTTGAGGAACACCAAACCTTGTGACTATACCTTTGAGAAATTCAAGGACGACGAACTCGGTTGATTCCTTAAGTGTGACAGCTTTTATCCATCTGGTGAAGTAATTTGTAGTTGTTAACACCCATTTATGTCCAACACTTTAAGGTGGGTTGATCATTCCTATGAATTTAAGACCCCATTGTGCAAAATGTTGATCCACTTGGATTGGTCGGAGGGGAAGCGTTGCCAATATTTTCTTTCTTGCAAAGAAAGTGCATTCCTTGCATTTTGTGACCCACCTATATACATCTACAAACATGGTAGGCCAAAAGATACCTGCCATTATTATTTTCATCGTTGTAGTTTTGGAAGAGAAGTGTCCACCAGAGAATCCATCATGAAATTATCCCAACACCTTTTCAGTCTGTACGTTGTTGATACATCTTAACATCACACGATCAAGATTCCTTTTGAAAAGAAGGCCATCAATCAGCACATAAGGGATAGATTGTAACCTCAGATGTCTTCTCTTTTCTTTATGTGTGCATGTCTACTTTGCTTAATGCTAAATCAAATGAAACAAGAACTACCACCTAAAATAGTTCTACAATTTAGCTAAAACAAAGCATAAACACCATCATGATAAGAATTAAACAAGGGTTAGATGCTAGCATTCATAAATACAAACTTTGAAACTAACAATGCTAAATATCTAAACTCCTCTATTCTCTAACAACAAATAAATGAATGGACCTAAGTAAGCTCCATGGCTATCAAAATAGTTGTCCTTAATGTTCCAAGAACCTAGGAATGGGGGCTAATCAAAGTTGGGCTACAAGACCCTTTTGACACCTCCCATATGACCCAAGCACTTTAAGAAAGAGGCTTAACTCTTCAAGATGATGAACTCTCAAAAGGGCAAGGTGCAAGCTCTTAGTCTCTTTGCTATATGCTTTGCATTTGCTCTCTTAGAAAGTTTAGGTGTAAGTAAAAAGGTAGGTGGAGGGCTCTTTATATAGCCCAAAGGATAAATGATTCAACACATTCTCATGAATGTGGGATAAAGGTAAAACATGATTAGGAATGGATAAGGTTGCTTTATTAAAGGTAACCTTACTTTAGAAGAGTTTAATACATGTTTAGCAAGTCATGGGAGTTGGGGGGTGTTTTAATTAATCAAAGGTGATTAACTAATAGGTAGATGTAAGCTTATAGAAGATAATTAGAGGAATATTAGTACGATTTAGGCTATTATAAGGGGATTAAATCAATTAAATATTGATTTATTGGTTAAATGGAAGGGAAAGCTAATTAATTAATAATAATTAATTAGTCTAGGTAGAAGGGGTGATTTATTAACGGAAGGTCGTTAATTAGGGTATTTGTTGGATAGGAAACTTAATTAATTAGCTTAGTGTAATTAATTAATGATGATATGAGGGAAAATGAGTGCTTTTGACGATATGTCGTTGATTTGCGAGAAAGGGGATAATTAGCGCAATTTAAGTATTTAAATTGCTTGGGCGTAATTATAGGTGTCTACATTTGCCCCTCTTTGGGGTGGCGTAAGTGATGCCACTTCAAAGATAGTAGACAGAAGAGATTTTGAAGGAGATAGAAGAAAAATTAGTAGGATAGAGAGATGCCCCCTCGAGTGTCGATGGGGTGATGAAGGAAGCCGATCGACGATCGAAAAAGATGAGAAGTAGGTAGAAGAATGGGGACGAGGCAGGATGCCCCGAGGAGAGGGAGAATTAGGGGTGAAAGGGAAGTGGTGTAGAAGAAATATGGATGAGAGGAGAGAAGAGCTTAACCTCTAGCCACTTATTTGTTTGGAACAATTTTGGTGTCATCATATGGCCATAAGAGCTACATCATCGGTCCTTATGAAAAATATAAGCATACGACAAAGGTAGAACGACATGAAAAGCCATACTACGAACAATTGTCCATTGCTGAAAACACCAACTCCATGCAACATAAAAAATGCAATGCAATACGAGAAAGTGAAAGATGCCTAACTCCATGCAACATACAAAATGTAATGCAATACGAGAAAGTAAACAAGCTAAACTAACAGAGAAACATAATATAATGTTTTTGTTATCAAGCTTCAGTTACGACCTGTGCAAATTAACGACAAGGGTTGATGATGGTGCCCCAAGCAAGGATACATGCGAGGGGAATAACGGAGGACACTTGGGTCCGATGGAAAAGCAATGTGCACTACGAAACAGTACCAGGCAACTTGTTGTGCCCCAGAGTACAGACGAAGTAAGCAGCCTAGCTTTTGTTGATGGAGGTAGATCAAGATGATCCGCAAGTCACACACATGAACAAGTGAGAACCAAAGAGTGACGTTTTGTAGGATGATTTTCAATTTTTAGAAGTTTTCTGAAACATATTTGAATGTTTTTTGATGATTTTTTTCTCTAACATATTTGAATGTTTTGGTTGATTTTAAAAGTTTTATGAAACTATGTATAGGAAGACGAGAAAGCGTGGATGCCCCCAGCGATAGATGGGATGTACAAGGGCATAAGGCCACGTGCGTACCAGAAAGGTGAAGATGTAAAAATGTCCCAACGATAAGGTGGGAGTATTCAAAGGTAAACTCTTCACAGGTAGAAGTGGGACCCAAGGCCATTATGGATAGGTTCAACATGATGATGAACGTAAACCAATGAAGTGTTGGGAAGAAGCAAGGATGCCCCCAGCGTAAGTTGGCCTACAAGCACATGATAGAAAGGAAGGAGAAGATTATTTTTGTGGAAGGGGACAAAGGTTTCCACAAACATGGAAAATAAGTAATCTTATACACATGGATGTTCTGAACGAAGTAGAAGAATGATGTGAATGATATGAATGTAGCTTAGAAGCCTCACGATGAAGAAGTGATTAGCCAAAGGCATAAATCGTGAGACGAGATATGGACTAGAGTAAGAGTCTGAACAAGGTCCAAAAAAGACACTTGGTAACATACTAATCCTGTTTACTCATAGAGATCCAGTGTGTGCACGTGGATTTTATTACCTCTTGAAGTGAAGATTTAATAGACAACAAGTGAAGAGACCCTAGCCAATGTGTAGGAATGATTTATTTTGATAAGTGATTTTGTGAATGGAGGGTGAAAGGATAGCCGTACATTGCTCCGCTGCCAGCCAAGCGTCCATAGCCCCGACAGAGATGTATTTGATTCTAATCACAACATTGCTCTACTGCCAGTCAGGCGTCCATAGCCCCGATAGAGATTATTGGAAATACCCCAAGAGAGAGTTATATATTAATTTTCTTTTGATTTGTAGCTTTTAGCTTTTGAGTTTTGTTTGATTCTTTTGCTTTCTGAAAACTTATTTCAGCTCTCTTGTTTGACAAGGGGTTAAGAACCACTGATGGCTTGATGGAAGGAGGTGGAAGTGATTGTGATGACGACATTGGCTAGTGTCAACAAATATGTCCAAAATTTCTTCGCAACAAGTTTATTAGATGTTTGAATGTGATAGGATCTCCATGAGGTCAGTCGTTCTTTAATTTACCAAGGTGATAAAAGACCAGGGGCAAACAGATACCATAGAGATAAATGTCACAAAATGCATGCAAATAAGCTAACCAAAATATCACCGAAGGGATGAAAATGGTAGGAAGACTTGCAGAAGAATAGCAAGGAAGGGAAGAAAGAAATATCCATGTGTACGCAACACCTGATTGCAATGTTTGATCTTTGTACCTTTGATTTTTGTTGTTTTTTTTTGATTTTTTAGTATTTTTTATTTTTGATATATTATATATATATATATATTTTGAACCGTTGTTACTAACAAAGTCACTCTGTGTGATAGGATCCAACAACGATGTTTGCGACTTCCTTGATAAGGGAGACTAAGCGTGTTTGTTTATCAAGAGTCATGTTTTCCCCAATCTCAATAATCGTGGTGAGTTCACACTCAACAAAGGACTGTGATTTATCCTGAAACATGGATTTTGTATGCGGAAGCTTGAGTTCCCTATCCAGAGGTTTATGCACTTTACGCCATACTTGATGGTTATGTTGATGTGCGTTCTTGAATCGCGCTTGATTTACAACTTTGAGATTGTTCCAGTTGTTGGGGGATTTTGAGCTCTTGGAAGTTTTGACCTGAGCTTGATAATGAACCTGTTTGGGTTTCTTATAGGCTGACGCTTGAATTTTCTGACCTCGAGAAGGAGAAGAATGTGAAAATTTATGATTGATGATAGGAATGATAGGAATGGTAGTGGGCTTGCCACAACCATTGATAGAAGAAATATGTGATAGATGAAAAGGATACGGTCCAAGAATTGAAGAGGATGGGCTACCAGGAGGTGAGCCACGGATAGAAGGTGAAAGGCTACTAGGATGTGGCCCAAGAATAGAAGAAGAAGGGCTACTAGGATGTGACCCATAAATAGAAGACGAAGGGCTACTAGGATGTGGCCCAAGAATAGAAGAAGAAGGGCTACTAGGACGTGACCCATAGATGTAAGATGATGGACTACCAGGATGTGGCCCAAGAATAGAAGATGATGGACTACCCGGGGGTGATTCATACATAGAAGATAAGGAGCTAGTTAGATGTGCCCCAATAATCGAAGATAGTGGGCTACTCAAAAATGTCCCACAAATAGAAGAGGGAGGGCTACTAGAAGGTGACCCACACCTAGATGAAGATGAAGGGCTACTTGGCGCTGACCCCACAAGAGATTGTGATTGAGGAATTATGATAGACGAAGAGTTATTGGGTGATGAGAAGATAGGCCATGGATCTATGCAAGACCAAGGAGTTTCATCACATAATGAAGAATGTGAAGATGGAAGAATAAGAGGAGGATCAAGTTGCATGATCTGAGGCTCTTCCTCCGTTTCTTGATTAAAGGAATCAACCTTTTCCTCACAATATGTAGATGCATCAAAGTCTAAAGAGAATCCTTTTTTGTAATCTACTAAAGGAATATCTTCATATGCCCCTATAAATGCCCTGATTGTTTCTTCATTCTGAAAGAGATCAATCGGTATGAGTTGTTGATCGATCCCTAGGGGTTTATTGGAAGAAATAGGTTCACTTGGTGTGGAAGGCTTGAGAAGATGTTTGATGATTATTGATAGAAGAAGATGGTGTGGGGGACGAAGAATATGTGTAGCTAGATGTCTCAGGAGTAGAAGAAGGTGGTGTGGACCTACCTATACAATGGTATGTCATATGTAAAATAGTAGGATTAAGTCCAAAGTCTGTAGATTGTGATGCATGGGTCGATTCAGATGTTTGTCTCGAAGGACTTTGAGTCACATGAATCTTCACAGAAGGAAGATTCCATGGGGGTGATTGATGAAGAAGGTCCTACAAAGAAGGGGAGGAATGTGATTCAAGCATCGCATTAGATGAATGATGACAAGGGTCCTGTGAAGAAAGAGAGGACCGCGATTCAAGAATTGTATTATACTTTTGATTGGAGGGATTCAGAGTCGCGTGTATCTTCAAAGGAAGAAGACATCATTGGGGCGACTGATAAAAGGGGTCCTGCGAAGAAAGGGAGGACCGCGACATAAGAGTCACATTAGATGATTGATGAAGAGGATCTTGCAAAGAAAGGGAGGACCATGACTTAGGAGTCGCATTAGATGACTTAGGAGTCGAATTAGATGAATCTGAATAGTAGTTTGGATCTGAATCCTCAGAAGAGTCAGAGGAAATATTTGGATTGGAATCCTCAGAAGAAGAGGAAATTTTTGGATTAGAATTAGAAGAAGAGTGGGGGGAACTCGAATAATAATTTGGATCAGACGTGTCCAAATCATACCACCGACTATGAGATGAAGGTGGGGAACGAGTTACCCGTATGGGCTCTCTAGCACGAAGAACCAAACGAGGTTTAGTTGTAATGGGAATCTTTTGTTTTGAATTGCTAAACCTAGGTTCCATATTTTTGTAAGTATGGGGAACCGCATGATAGTCAGTCATTTTTGGCGTTGTTTTAAGCACAAATGTCTAGATTTAGATAGTGTGATGAAACTCCTTCAAAGGGAAGGAAGTGACATGTTGATTTGGGTAGCATAAGGACAACCAACTAGACATTTTGTAAGTATTGATATGCATGTGTGATTTTCTGAAGAATGTCTAAGGAAAATAGACATCGTGATGACGCAATATCGATGAGATCGAGAGGGATTGTCCTAGAAAATAAGTTTTCTGAATGAATAATCACAAGGAACAATCATGCGAGTGTGAAACACAAAGCCAATCAACAAGGAAATACACCATATGAAAATGTGATGCAAAGATGATCAACAAGATGTTTTCACTTATGCCAAGTTCAAGGAAATGAACAAAACGTAAGTAAAAACAAGAAGTCAATGTGATCTCCCAATCAAGATATACGATGAGCGAGCTCAAACTTGATTAAGACCTATATCTCAAAAAGTGCCAATTACAATTTGTGAATGACACAACAATATCACCAAGATATGTTAACCCACTTTGCGAGAAAGTGAAGTATTGATATCGAGGTGTTATTGATATAACATGCACAAATAGTAATACCTAGCACTCTTTAAAATTAAGGTAATAATAGAACTAAACTAAAAATCTCAAAGTATAGCTAGGAATAGTTAAAAATGTGTGCAACATAACTATACAATATAGGTATTTATGTCGAGTTTACAAGAAACAAGACGTAAATATCGAAATTGTAGTGATACGATACAAACAAGCTAACTCTTCTAAGGAAGTCTGCGGTGATGAACCACGCCTAACTACAATGACGACCTTGACATGGGTATCAAGATCACAATGGCTACCAATGACGTGAAAATGCCTCCGCACACTTTAGACGTTTAACTAACCCAGCCGCAAACATGGATGGGCGTAAACGGACATAAAAGTGAGAGAAACAGTCGATTGGTAACACAAAGGTAATCACACCTCTTTTGATCAACAAAGTGTCAAAAGAATATGAAGGAAGTAAATCAAAAAAAATGAAAAATGCTAGCCTCACTTCGGCAGAGTTTCACCTTGCCCTAAGGCAAGTAAAAACTAGGTGAAAGTAATACGTCACACGTTTCTCAAAAAGAAGGTTCACAACTCAACACTGTTTTAAAATGGTCAAAGTGGGCTCCTGGCCAAAGTATATTCTCCTAGGTGGTTCTCTCGCCCTAGGTGTTACAAAGTTGCCACGAGTGAGCGCGATTTACCCAAAAAGTCACACTAACTAGTTTGGGAGTATCTCGGCTTTACTTTACCCCCTTCAAGAATAGTAGGCAACTAGTGCGTCTACGTGTACTATCATTGGGGTCGCCACAACGGACAACTTGTAACTCTATCTCACAAAGGAATCACTAGTCAAGTAGGTAGTGCAGAGCACTTCCCGTTTCGTCCACAAGGTTCCCTCTTGCATGGACTACTTTGGGGTTCCTGGAACCACCCCCATTGTTGTAGCTTAAGGCGTTATGCCAAAGGGGTTATGTTCCAGTTGAGCGGAGAGGGACGTACCCTTTTCTGAAACCTGTAATACAGTGTTTTGAATATGTTGTTCTTTTTATCTTGTTTAATTAGGTGTGGTTTGCTTGAACACCTTTTGACAACCTGTATAACAACTGTATTAGTAGTTTTTTATTTTGTTTTGGTTCCTCCTTTCTTTGACAAGCATTTTTAGGTCCTGCACTCAAGCGTTTAGTAGTTCTCCAAGAAAATCACATTATTTAAAAGAGGATTAAAAGTTGCTTTTGATTCTCAAGATCATCCAAGGATGCAAGAGAAGAGCATACACAACAAATAATCCAACTAAAAAGTAAAGAAAATCTTTTCAATCAATGAACCATACAAAATTCTTGATAAATGTTCATTCCCTTAAACCAAAAGTGAAAGATGAAGTTTCCAATTTACCAAATGTTATAAAATGAAGACTAAAGTTGTTTTTGATTCTCAAGATCACCCTAAGGTGCAAGAGAAGAGCATACACAAACTTTATCCCAACTATATAGAAATGGAAAACTTCAAATCAAAGGACCATTGAAAAATACTTTGTAAAAGGTTTATTCCCTTAAACCAAAAGTGAAAGATGAAGTTTCCAATTTACCAAATGTTATAAAATGAAGACTAAAGTTGCTTTTGATTCTCAAGATCACCCTAAGGTGTAAGATAAGAGCATACACAAACTTTATCCCAACTATATAGAAATGGAAAACTTCAAATCAAAGGACCATTGAAAAATACTTTGTAAAAGGTTCATTCCCTTAAGCAAAATGAATAATCAAGTTTCCAAGTTTAATCCCAATGTTAACAAGATAGAGATCAAAGTTATTTTTGATTCTCAAGATCACCAAAAGGTGCAAGAGAAGAGCATACACACGCTTTGGTCTGAATCGAGTAAGCATGGAAATACAACATTCATCAAAACATTAGACATGTTAGAAAATGACTAGTTTTAAAATAACAGAAAAACCTATAATTTTTGTAACTATAAATCTCAAATTTATGTTTTCATTGCATATTTAACTTCAATACCTTTCCAACGCAAAAAAAATGGAGTCATTTCGAGTTCGGGAGCAAAAGTTATGGCCTTCGGAAGATGGGTTACACATATGCTCTTATGCTCATGGGTATGCACTTGACATGCACTCAAAAAATGTCAAAAAAACGTCCCTTAATCTGCAAAATGGGTAAATTTTTCCAACCAAGATTCAATTTTGACAACAACCCATCACATTAATATATGAATAGAAGACTCAACGCTATCAAACATTAACATACATGCTCAAGAATTTAAGATTTTCAAGAAATTGACAAAACTAGCATGTAGAATGATGAAAAAGTAAGCTCTAAAAATGAAAACATGATGAAATCTTGAAATTTTCTCACCAAGATTAAATTTTGACAGCAACCCACCACATTAATATGTAAATAGAAGACTCAGCACTATCAAACACTAACCTACATGCTCAAGAATTGAAAATTTTCAAGAAATTGACAAAACTAGCATGTAAAATGTTGAAAAAGTAAGCTAAAAATGAAAACATGATGAAATCTTGAAATTTTCTCACCAAGATTAAATTTGGGCAACAACCCACCACATTAATATGTAAATAGAAGACTCAGCACTATCAAACACTAACCTACATGCTCAAGAATTTAAAATTTTCAAGAAATTGACAAAACTAGCATGTAAAATGTTGAAAAAGTAAGCTCTAAAAATGAAAACATGGATGAAATCTTGAAATTTTCCCATCAATTCCAATTTTGACAGCACTTCACCTCCTTCATACCTACAAGGAATACCCAACACATGCAAACTCAACAAAACAAGTTAAGAAAAACAAGTTAGATCAACATGTGTAAAAGAGGGTTAGTAACCAAAAATAAAACTTAACTACAAAAACTTGAAATTAAGTGCAAAGGACAATGGAGTAAGTCCCACCGGGCATGCCAAATGTGTGCATGTATACTTTGCTTAATGCTAAATCAAATGAAACAAGAACTACCACCTAAAATAGTTCTACAATTTAGCTAAAACAAAGCATAAACACCATCATGATAAGAATTAAACAAGGGTTAGATGCTAGCATTCATAAATACAAACTTTGAAACTAACAATGCTAAATATCTAAACTCCTCTATTCTCTAACAACAAATAAATGAATGGACCTAAGTAAGCTCCATGGCTATCAAAATAGTTGTCCTTAATGTTCCAAGAACCTAGGAATGGGGGCTAATCAAAGTTGGGCTACAAGACCCTTTTGACACCTCCCATATGACCCAAGCACTTTAAGAAAGAGGCTTAACTCTTCAAGATGATGAACTCTCAAAAGGGCAAGGTGCAAGCTCTTAGTCTCTTTGCTATATGCTTTGCATTTTCTCTCTTAGAAAGTTTAGGTGTAAGTAAAAAGGTAGGTGGAGGGCTCTTTATATAGCCCAAAGGATAAAGGATTCAACACATTCTCATGAATGTGGGATAAAGGTAAAACATGATTAGGAATGGATAAGGTTGCTTTATTAAAGGTAACCTTACTTTAGAAGGGTTTAATACATGTTTAGCAAGTCATGGGAGTTGGGGGGTGTTTTAATTAATCAAAGGTGATTAACTAATAGGTAGATGTAAGCTTATAGAAGATAATTAGAGGAATATTAGTACGATTTAGGCTATTAAAAGGGGATTAAATCAATTAAATATTGATTTATTGGTTAAATGGAAGGGAAAGCTAATTAATTAATAATAATTAATTAGTCTAGGTAGAAGGGGTGATTTATTAACGGAAGGTCGTTAATTAGGGTATTTGTTGGATAGGAAACTTAATTAATTAGCTTAGTGTAATTAATTAATGATGATATGAGGGAAAATGAGTGCTTTTGACGATATGTCGTTGATTTGCGAGAAAGGGGATAATTAGCGCAATACTTTTGAATTTCTTGAGCATGCACATAATGGCAAAGACGTGCTTCTCTGTGTGACTATACTTTAGTTCATAATCCTTCAGTGTCTTGCTGAAGAAAGAAATTGTTTGTTCCAGCCCTTTTTCATTTTCTTGTGTTAGGATAGCAACAACACTCACATCAGTGCTATAAGCATAAAGGATGAAATCCTTTGAGTAATCTGGATTGATGAGTTTTGATGCGCAAGCAATTTCTCCCTTGATCTTGTTGAATATTTCCTTTCCTTCTGATGTCCATCTAAATGTTACATCCTTTTTTAGCATCAAGGTGATGGGCCGAACCAGTCCCGCAAAGTTAGGGATAAAAAGCCTAAAATTTTTGATCTTGCCAAGGAAGGATGGTAGGGAATTTTTTTGTGCACCAGTAGGGAAATATCTAAGATGGATTGAGACATTCTCATGATCAATTGTGATTCCATCTTTTGAAACCACATGGCCCAAAATCTTACCTTGTGCCACTGCAAAATTGTACTTTTTGGGGTTATGAGACACCCCATACTTTCTGCATCTCTTAAATACTTTCTCTAGGTACGCCACGTGATCTACATGCTCCATTTTGAGAAGATGATTACGTCATCAAGCTAAACCAAGATGAACTCATTGATGTAACCTTTAGAGGCAATATCCATGGTGCACTAAAATGTGGCACCCGCATTTGATAGACCAAAGGGAATCTTCTGATATGCATATTTTCCCCACTTGATTGTAAACATTGTTTTGATTTGATCCTCTTCCTAAACAAGGATATTATTGAAGCCTAAATATACATCTAGCATGGAGAATATTTGTGCGCCAACCACACTTTGTAGAAATATTTTCCATTGAAGGAAAAGGATAATGATCATTTATATATGCCTTGTTAAAATCTCTGAAATTAACATAGAGTTTTATTTCTCCATCCTTTTTTCCCTACTAAAACCATATTTGCAACCGAGGTAGCGTATTTGATGAGGAAAAATAATTTTTTCCTCAATGAGTTTGGATAATTCCTTTCTCTTGAGGGGCTCTATCTTTGGATTGATTGGTTGATGTTTCTTTCTGACGGGCTTGATACCAAGATCAAGGTTGATGGAGTGTTGAGAAACACTTGGATCAAAACCTTTGAGGTCCTTCATACTCCCACAAGAATATATCACTATATTTTTGACAGAGAGATATAAAGTCTTGTTTTCTCATCATGCGCACAGGTCTTGCTGAGAAGTAACTCTTTTCCGCATGCGCAATAGTGACTGGGGAAGCAATCTTGTTACATGTGATGTTCATGCACTTTTCTTCACTCTTGAACTTATCATTAAGGCCAAACATTTGTCTCTAAGGTGACCATCCACTTTAAGCAACTTGTTTTTCTTCAGTTATATCACTTGGTCACCATAGTTGTCATGCAAATCAGCTTACATACTTGATGAAAAATTAGGCTTCATTATGGATAAACTAGATGATCTCCACGTGTCACTTTTGAACACTTGACAGTTGGTGTTATTATCTGGAATAGATGGTCTAGTCACCATCTTGATGTGCTGAGTGTTTCTTTTGATAAAGTCCTCACCAGGAGATAATTATGAACCAAGTGTGACCATCTAATCATCTTACTCATTCATTTTTTCATGACACCACTTGCAGATTTAGAGCATCAAATCTCTCAAGGAGGTCCCAAATTCTATGATTATAATCTTTGAGAAGCTTTTTATTTTTTTAGCATTTGTTGGTAACCTGGTGGATGACCAATTTTATGTCTCCTAAAGATCTGCAACATCTTAATTTTTATTCTTCTCAACAATGACCAAGCCATGCACCAATAGCTTCATATTCTTCCACATTGTTGGAACATGCAAACTACAGCCTATTGCATGAAGAAGAATTTCTCATATTTAAGGGAAATGAGAACCACTCTTGCTCCCGCATCATTCCTACTTCTGGAACCATAAAAGTATAACTTCCATAGGTCAAGTTCAACTTGGTCTTTCTTGAGTGCACATGGAAACATAACTTCCTCTTCAAGAATGTAGTAAGTACCAAGCCTAGTTTCATTAGCTTATAACTCTTCAGCATATGGATCAAATTTATGGTGTTTCTCTACCCATTCATTAAGTGTTAAGTCAGAAACAGAGGGTGGAAGAGACTACTCTTTAGGAACTGAAGCTTGTTCTTCTTGGATTAAAAACTTGGCTTCAGAGAGGGGACAGGATATATGACTCTATATGATAGAAAAATATAGGCTCAGTTTGTATGGTAAACCGGGTGCCATACCTTTTCTTGAGTAACATATGAGACCAATCAAAATACAAGTAACCACCTACTTTAGTAGTAAATTCTCTTGACAAACATAGGAACAAACAAAGGAGGTAAGTCAATGATTGACACATCTGGAGTAATTGTTAAACTTGGGCATGCATGAAGGGTGAACTCAAGATCCTTAGATGAATCCTAAAGTGGTGATAGTTAACCCATCAAGTTATAGGACTCCTTTAGAAAAAGGGCTATATTTTAGACCGAATGATATCAAAAAAATTCTTAGGCATAACAAAAGTACTAACGTCTGAGTCAATCATGTAATTATGCACTAGGTATTTTCCTATTATCAATGACATATAGAAGGGTGGGTTTTTAAAATCATTTCATACTTACTTCTCTTATCTTCTTCTTGGTAGATATTAATAGAAGCACATGGCTTCTATATGGCTAGATCAATATGCGGGAGTTGCGCTAGATCTTCATGACAATAGGTCTCTTTGAAAAGGAATGGTTAGGGCATCCCACATTGTGACATTTATGTTTTTTCTCTTCATCGAGTCTAACAATGATAAATTTAAGGCCCCCTGTCTTGTGTATTTGGGAAACAATATCCTTTCTTGTTCTGTTCAGATGCGGAATCCTAGAATTTACCTAGATTAGAGCCTTAACCTACCATATGAGGAGAGGTCGTGGGCTGCTTCAAAAGGAGCTTTGCGTGGGATCTCTTTTGCATATGGACTTGAGTGAACTTTTAATACTGGATGCCTTGGTCTGCATATTTTTGCTTCTGAGGATATTCTTATGTTGCTGGGAGTCGTGACCTGTGCATGCCTGATTCTGACATTAGCTTCTTGTATCTTGTGTTGTCCGCAACTTGGGTGCATGGTCTATTCGTATCTTCTATAGTCACTTGGTTGATTGTACAAAAGTCCTCCGCACCAAAGAACATCAAATTTGTCTCTAGAGGAGCTTATGTGTCTTTCTTGGATTATCTACTTTAGCAGCACTTGTTGAAGGCTCGTATGCTGGAAGCATTCTAGATCATGTAGGATTGTGCGCATGTGCAGCATTCGCATAGTGATATTGAATATGAGGCATGTTATAAGGGAAGCACCATTCTAAATCTTGTGCCCAATTGTTCTGAACTTAGAATGAGCACTTGACTTGCACTGGGTGCTTGAAAGAGAAGCCAATGGGAGAAATAACTTGTAAGGGAAGATTTGCATTGGGATGCCATCTATAATTCTGTCTGGTTGGGCATGTGTACCTTTAATTTTCATAATGATTCCACCAAGGTTAATTGCTTTATCCATGTGCCTAATTAGAACTACTTCTACAGGATTGCGCCTGTTGTTTTTCTAATAATATGACCTTGTTTGACAAGTTTCTAATCATGGCCTTCAACTCTTCATCTTCTTTCTATTACATTAGAGAGTAGGATGTTGAGGCAAATGGTTGCATGTGCTTTACTCAGAAACAGGGATAGGGGCCACAAAAGGCTGGGGTGCACTTGTAACATTTCTAGGGGAACAAGGGAATAGGAGGTCTAAGACCTATCTTTCCCACCTGAATGAGACTATTCTCTTCCCTTACTATAATACTATAAGCAACTGGTAAGAGTCCTTACCTCCCATGGATTGGATCATGACTAACATATTGCTGTTAACCACCTTAAGATAATATAAGAAAGCATGTTGGGCTATAGATCTTACCACAAGAGGGATTCTATCCCAAGTCTTCTAAAATCTGATGTTAAAATTAGTCATCTGCTCGTTGGGTTCCCTCCTTATTGTTGTCAATTGCTCCATTAGAAATAGGTGATCTGAATTATCTTCAAAGTAGTTACAAATATATGTTCCATGCTCATCCCAGATGGTGATATATCCAAGTCTCAGGCCTCGGTACTGTTAGAAGCACTTTACCTTTGAAAGAGGATGCAAGTAGCCTTACTACTACATCATCATGTCTGATCAACTAGAGTGAACACATGTTTGCTACATCCTGGATATGCACCTGAGGGGTGACTTGATTCTCACCAGTGAAGTATGGAATACTCTTGAGCATGCCATTTGGCATATCATGTTACATGGCCAGTACCAAGGGACTTCCTCCTGATGAAAATGGAAAAGTTTATCCTAAGTGGAGGATGTTGACTGATGTGTCATTACAGGGTGTGCAGGTTGTCTATTTTGAGGAGGATGTTGAATGGGTGCAGTGCACTGCAAGATGATAGATGTGCACGCGGTAGCTTTCTAGAATAAAACTATCCTTAGAGATAACTAGAGGTACTAAAAGGAATCTTCAGTTGCTGCACTTTTTCTTGTGTGTACTCTTCTCATGAAAGGCACTCAGGACTACTAAAATAGAGATCTTGGAAATGTTGGGAGTCACCAAATGTGTTGAAATGAGCCTCCAAAGGTAGAAATACTAAGTCCACACACCAAAACATAGAGATATGAAATTTGAGCTTTCAATATTTGTCCCACCGAGTATGCCAAAAAAATGTTGGTCTTCTCAGACATACACCCACATCTCAGATCTAGAGGGATCAAAGTGTTTGATAAAACAATGGAACCATCCCCAAGTTGTGGGACTTTGCGTGTTCGGGACGGATCTCTAGGGAAGGTTGGTTCCTGTATCTATTTATAATGTTAGTACTACTCCTAGTGTTTGAAAGGAAAACTAAGATAATAACCCAAAGGGACCATTGATAGATGGATAACATGAAAGGAAACCTACACTAAAATGTGGTAGCACCAGAAATAGAGGGACGTGAACACTATCTGTTCTAGAGAAAAAATGAAGGGAAATACGTGAAAAAGAAGGCTAGGCATGTGTAGCATAGCTTAAAACATATTCACAAGATCTAGTTCTCATGGAACACTACTAAATAAGGAACTGCACGGGACATGAAATAGCACAATCAAAACATGCAATGTAAAAGAAAATGCGTAAGAAGAAGGAATGACAAACACATTAGGACAAAGAATAGTCACAACACAAATGCTTCTATTACTTACAGAAATGCACAGAGCTGTTAAACTGATGAAGGAAGCTGATATCCACATGTGAGAGTCATATCTAGAGGTCTACAACTCAAAATATAGAAAATATGAAGTCCTTAGCAAAATGCGTAAGGATCCCAGAGTGTCCAGCATAACAAATGAGTCCCAGCTCTTACATTTATAGATTAATCCGTGCAGGAAGAAGAGAAGAGAAGGAGGGAAAACCTGAATTTGAAATGAAACCACCAACAAGAAGTAATTTAATGCATGTATATCCACTTGAGAGACTATGTCAAATGCACTTCCCTAGGTATCCTATTTGGCATGTTGAATGATGAAAGGAGGGTGGATTAGATTAAATCAGGTGGTTGGAGTAATCATATCTACTTCATTAATTCTTAGAGAGATGTTTTCCCATTTCTCACCTACTATATCCACTAAAAATTTGAATTTTAATGTATATCACTAGAGTTTATGTCAGTAGCTCTCTGACAAGTCTAGGGGTGCATGCCGATCGGAGCTCTATAGAAAAATATACGGCTTTCATAAGATCTTAAAGATGCCTATGCATGCAAGACATGTGTTGCACGTGTGAATTGGATGAAATGATGGTAAACTGTGAAAATATTTTTCATTTCTAAAACATGTCAATCATTGATTTATTATAAGGACTTGGCACCCTGTTGACACGTTTTGACTTAGTTTCGTGCTTGATGTACTCAAGCATATCATAAGATGACCTAGCACAGAAGGATGTGAGGGCACACATGTGTGTTTGTGATAAGAATAAGGCAAAGAGAAGGTGACAGAAGGAATTCACATAAGGGCGCATGTGCATGGGGAAAATAAGGCAAAGCTAGTGAGCAGAGAATGCATTGTCTAGGCACAACTATTAAAAAGTAATAAGTGTGGTGCATGAAGAGGGTCTAGGAACTTAGCTGATTGAAGACAACTGTGAGATGTTCTCATAGAATGGAAGAAACCGACTTAGAGAAGAAGATAAAATGTGCATAAGGTGGCCGTAAGGGAGGAGTAGAACAAAGAGGAAAAGGAAAGTGGAAGGAAAGAATAGACAGCACATAAGGGAACTTGAGGAAAAAGAAGGTGCACCAAGGGGAAACTACAACTAAGGAAATGTGCCAATTGAGCTTGAGTGTGTGTGCACAATCTTCAAAGAGGAACTGAGAACCAGAATGTGTATAAAAGGTATCCAAGTCACTAGGAGATTTATTTGGATAACAATCACCTCTCATGAGCTCATCATCTTCCCACCACCTAAATGGATGGGTCCCCATAGTCAGAGGTGACCCATCTGGGTCATTATCGACCTTATAAAGCTGAACCTACCTCTCATTTTCCTAGGATGTAATTTTGAAGTCTTGAAGAGATCTTACGACCTTGCTTTCTTTTATCATTTCTCTTGCAGCTGCTATAACCATCTTAAATCCCTCTTGGAGATCTTGTGACCATCTTTGGGAGGTTTGAAGTCTTCTTTTATCATTGCATGTTTGGGATCTCTTTTGCAACCATAATCATCAAATCTTGTGTAGGTTCACGTGTCATCAGGAGATCTCTACCTCATCCATTCTCAGGCCCTCATTTCTTATCAATAAGTCTTCATTTCAGTCCATCCATTTTTTTCCAAGTCTAGGATCAACACAAGTCGCCATCGACCCTATCTGGTCGTCATCGACCCAAACTCCATTTTTTTTGCATCCCTGTCATTCATATCCTCAGCCATCCAATTTATGTCTCCACAGTCATCAAACTCTCATATCCTATCATTTTTCCCCTTTGTTATCTCATATCCATTCTGTCAGTTCCCAGTCACCGTTGTGTTGGCAAGAAAATTTGTCGGGTGGAAAAACTTGTGGATTTCTTGCCAATGCTTTGGGATTCTGAGTCCCTCTACTTAATCGGTGCAACTGTTGTATGTGCATGCACATGGAAAGGTGTATTTCTGTGGTGGCCTTTTGACCGGGGATCCAACAGGGGCACTCCACTGACCCTACGACAAAGCTAGCAATCTCTTGTTAGGGAAGTCTTCGTCTATAGAGTGGGAAAGGGGAGTGAGAAAAGAGGTAAGAGAACTAATGCTGCATGTAGAAAATTAGATTCCTTCATGCACTAGTTAGAAACTTCAACACATGCATTCATGAGAAGAAATAACCCTACAAATAGAAACAAGACCAAATAAAATTCGATGAACACAACGTATCATGAAACCCCTTAGTCAAAGAAAGATAGAAACTCCTTGTTCTTGTATTGATTACTTAGAAAAAAGTTTTACATAGTGGAGAAATGGAAGAAATTGAGAAGGGGGGAAAATAAGAAAATGGCTATCTCCTTTGTTCTCTCAAGGTGCAATATACTCTTGAGTTTACAAGATCAATCACCAACCCTTTGCAATGGGAATGGTGTTACAATTTATAGAATGAGAGGTGACTTATCGTCTTCCTCATGACCCTCCATATGCCTTAACATGACTTAAGACTGTTCATATTCCAATTTAAATATTTAAGTCCCTTTTATAATAGCAAGGTGACTTAATTTACATTATGTTTCTAAAGTCACTTTTTAATGACTTAAAGGCATATCAAAAAGTGCAAACCCCAACGAAGAATTAGAACATTTGAAAGAAAGAGAAAGTTGGGGGGAAGAGGAGAGAGAAAGAGAGAGAGAGAGAAGAAAAAGAGTAGATGTCACCTGATGAAGTCTGTTGATCCTCATTGATGGAAAGCTCCAAATGTAGTGAAACTCTGAATCTTCAAACTCCTTGCACATTGTGAAACTCCTCCAAATTAGCTTCCGAATGCTCACCCAGTTGAATGAACTAAGGTGGATCTCGAATTCCCTCTGAAAAATGGCTAAGATGCTCTTGAACAATGATGTCCCCCTGAATGAATAGCCTTGTACATCCCATTGTGCCAAAACTTCTCTGTGAGTGTAACTTACTAGTTTTAGTAAGTGTGAAAAAAGTAACTCCCTCGATCCTTAGCTGAGTGTTCTGACCTTGATCCCCCTTTCTCCCTGCGGTCCTCACTTCTTTGGATCAAATTTCTATTTTTAGAAGGTGCTCGAGGGCCCACTTACTATTTTTAGTAAGTGCCAAAAAATTCTGTTCTGTTGAATTCTCAGCTATAGTGCACCTCTGATATCTTCATCTCCTTCGCAGGTTATTTTGTTAATGACTTTCCCGAAATAGCAGTTCCTATGTAGTAGACCTGCTATTTTTAGAAAGTTGGCCTTTGGGAGTCAGATTGATGTGGAATGAAATTTTTTGATATGGGTTTTTGCCCAATATCATCCCTTTGAAATTTTGGGCCCACCCGCTTAATAATCCAGAAGATTTTAAAGTTTTAATTTTTAGACCTGGCAGTGCTTCTGGGTACGGTAGCCATTAATGGACCTCAAAATTGCAGGTCTGGTTTTCTCCTCCATTTGTGAAGAAAATTATATTTTATATGTGGGTTTTTTCTTCTAGTGCTTCACGTGCAATCTTACTTGGATCCAGTAACCGGTTTGACGGGGAATCCCACTTCTTTCTTCGTTGTGGATGCTCTATCGCACATGGGGGGAATTTGAGGGTGTCTTCTTGATGGCCTTGGGTAGAGGAATGAGCAGCAAAATATATCTTGTTGTTTCGTGCATCTGTTTGGGAGATTTCTTCAACTTCTCATTTCATGGCTATGGAGTTTTCTCTGTTTTCTCCTTTTGTGCTCTGTGCTTCTCCTTTTGTGTTTGATGAGGATTCCTTTTGAGACTTGCACATTGCTATGGGGAATGTGTTTCAGTTCTTGGTTTGAGCAGGTTTGAGAATTTTCAATGGCGGAGTGATGGAAGAATGTTGCAGAGGAAGTATGGAGGAATGAAGTGCACATATAACTGTTAGAAGTTAGAAGCGAGAAAAAGCAGCACTTGGAAAAATTTCAAAAAGATATGCATAAGTAGGGCTTGGGCACATTTTTACATGATTTATGTCCCTAACCTTAGGGATGTGAGGGACATCAATTTCCACAATGAGCAATACGGCGACACGTGGCACTAGATCCAACGGCAGGGATTGAAGGAGGAAAAAGATGATTTAAAGCATTGGGAGCTGAAAGGAGGTCACATGGGTGTCCAAATGACTCCCTATGGGGGATGGGAGCATTTTTCAAAGTATGATTTCCCCCACCTTAGGTGCATAAGGGACATCAAATTCCACGGTGGTCAAGAGTATGACACATGGCGCCCGATCCGATGGCAGGGAATGCACGCTCCAAATAAGCACCTGGGGGCTGAACTGCGGTCGGGTGAGTGTTCAGAAGACTCCCTATGGGGGTTGGGTGAATTTTTCAAGGTCTGTTGTCCCCCACCTCAGGTGCATAAGGGACATCATTTTCCACGGTGGTCCTAGAGCTGACACGTGGTGCCCGATCCAACAGTAGGGAAGGCATGCTCCAAATAAGCACCTGGGGGCTGATTTGTCAAGTCTGGAGGTCATATGAGGGCCCCATAGGTCACATGGGGGCTGGGAAAATTTTCCAAGGTATTATGTACCTAACCTTGGGAACTTTGGGGACATGAAATCCCACTAGGCTCCTAGTACTGACATGTGTCCTCTCGAAAAAATGACTAAGTCCTGAACTGCGTTTGAGAGGGTAACTTAGGAAAAAGATAACTTGAGCTCCTGGTGGAATTTATTGGTGAAAATTTATATGATCCTAACTAGAAATGGAATTTTGAATCCAATTATGGGGGTTCATGTCTTGATTCGGCCATATGATCCCTAAAAAATCAGATTTTTGATCTAGTACTCCACTTGTGCATGAGAAAAACTGCCTGTCAATCATATGTGCCAAGGTGTTGTGAAAAATATTATTTTACCATCATGTAGGTATTAGAATCCTCTTTCTAAATATGTTTTTTTTACTTCCAACTCCATCCGGAGCTCCTGGAATCTTCTTCTGAAGCCCAACATCTATTTTAGGCTTGTGTGCCGCCTAGGCTTGTGAACCTTGTTTTTAACTCAGACTGCTCCGAGTCTTGCAAAACTTCCCCAAACCTTCCAGTATTATTTCCATGATGTTATAAGGTCCTCCAATCACCTCCATGTTGATTTTTTCCCTTTTTTTCCACTTCAGGGGGTCGATCCAGTCTTGGGAAGGCCAGCGACAGCCCTTCCTGTGACTCCCCAAAATTTGCATTTTCAATGAAGTCCTAAAATCACCTAGGGGAATGAATGGAATTTCCTAAATCACCTAGGGGGATGATACAACATTGGTTGGGAGGTAATTTGGACTGACTGGACAGAGCTGGGGTTGCCTAGGAATGATAAAGCATGAAAAATTTGGCATAGTGGTATAGTTGTCGTGCTTGGAAATTTTCAATTTCCCTATTGCATATTTGCACGACAACACGTTGACTACCTCTGATCATTTTTGACCTAATCTATCTTCATACCACTCATTATTAGTTTTCATAATTTTCTTAGATCCTTTCAATTTAATCTAGATCCAACATGTTTTACCTTAATCTCAGATCAAGCTATAGGAGGAATTACATGAATTTTTTTCTAAATTTTCTTCTCATCCATCCCTAGTCACCGTCGACTGGCCCTCTATTGCCTTGAGTCACCATCCACATAGATCAGATCTGTATTTTCCATATGTTATCTAGTATTTCAGTTTATGTTTTTGTCCAGATTATTCTACATCCAATTTGTCAATATCATATTTTACCTTATCTTATCTAAAATGAGGGTTAACATCTATCATAGGAAGTTCTCACTTCTTGGGACTGACTTCATCAAATAACCCTCCCATATATCTACTAATCCATCCTCTATTGAATTATTTTGATTTATACATCATTGTTATCCATATTTGCATTCCCCCGTAAAATGGATTAACTTGCAAGTCTGTGCATTGATAGTTAATGGGGAGTGGTTTACAGGGTATTGTTGATGCAAAATCACAGCACCCCTAGATGCTGGTCAGGTTTCTAGGCTGACCATATTATCATCCAGTGTGATTGCACAACATGGAATCCTTTCTCCAAGTGTGGGACTTGTAAAGGTGAGAAAGGATTCTCCAGGGAAGGCTGGTTCCTATTCCTCTGTTCAGATGCACACGAAATATGCAGAGGGTTTGCTTGAAACCTAATCTATTCTGCTAAGGAGACAGGGTAAGAAGATGCATAAAAATAAATCTAAGCTAATAGAGGTGATGCACCGAGGAATGAAGAACAACTATCTTGCTAATAAACACAGACCATTCAAATGTGATGCAAGATCATGCACAGATAACAAAACTTACAGTGAAAGACCAGAAGGATGCAAAAATGAACACAGAGAGGGTTGAGAATCATCCACAGACATGTATTACTTGCTCCAAAGATTGATATAATACACTACAGAATGCCAAGAGGCAGATTCGTATTACAGTTTTAAATGGGAGGTTCGAACTCCACAAATTCACCTGATGAAGAGAAGAAGGGAGGAGAAAAACAGAAAATGTTCGACCTTTTTCAAGAAGCCCCTCTTTACAATATATAGGAAGAATGAGAGAGGGAAAAAGAGAGGAAATTCAGAATCTACCCCAACCACTTCTAGGTAGTGTTTAAAATCATCTCATTATGGCAGAAGCGGCGGATCCTGGAAAAACGGCGGGCTGTCTAACAGGAGCGGCGAGCTGTCTGCTACATTAAAGTTGGTTGTTGAAGCATTACTTCTATCTATCATCACGCGTCAGAGAAATTTTCTCAATTTTCTCCCTCCAAACTAAACCAAAATACAAGATTGATCCCGGAATCATGCAGAGAATTTCAACAGCTTTTTGTTGATATAAAGAACGTGTAAATCCGAGCTCTGGATCGAAAGATATGACGATCTGAAGATTTAGGGCACGAAACAGGCCAAAACGGATTTTGAAATCTTTTCCCATGCTCTGCCACCTGGACGACACGTGGCAGGCTCTAATTCACTGAGCAATTCTCTCTCCTTCACCTTTCTGCGGGATTTTCTTTGAAATTTCCTAGTGGGCCCTTAAACTTGGACACGTGACACTATTTCATTGGTTCAGGTCAGTGCTTGAAACCTCGCCCTTTGACTTTTGGACTTTCTCCCTTGTGACACATGTCGTGGTCTGATTGGTTCTCGGGCCTGCCAGATTTTTGCATCCTTCGCGTACATTTGTCCCGGATGTCCCAAACTGTTTGGGACAAAAAACTCCCGATCCACCCGAAATGGGCTTCCTTGTTCCTCATTCAGCCGATGACACGTGGCGTTGCTTGATTGACTTTAATCTCCTTCAGCTATCCCCGTCCCATGAGTCCCTTTGTCCCAACTGTCCCAGTGCTGAAGTTCCTTGTTTCGGCCGAACCGGCCAGTTCGCGTACATTTGTTCCAAATGTCCCGGATTGTTTGGGACAAGTTCCTCTGAACCACCCGAAATGGGCTTCCTTTTCTCTCGGCCGCTTCGCCTTTTCGCGTCCTTCGCGTCCTCGCGGCCCAGATGTCCCAAATGCTTAGTCGATTTTCTTCTCCTTCGGCCGAACTGGCTTTCCGCATCCCACGCGTCCCAACTGCTCGTTTGTTCCTTTGCTAAAGCTCTCCGTTTCGGCCAAACCGGGCGGTTCGCGCCCTTCGCGTCCTTGCGTCCCAAATGTCCCTTTGCTTCACGGGCTGCCTGGAGGCATTTCGGCCGATCCGCGCCTCGATGTCCCAACTGTTCCAACTTTTGTGGGGACTAGGACTTAGCCAATTTTTACGATTTATTCTTGATCAAGCTTGTTTTTTGCAGCCTTTTCACCTTTTCTCAGAACTTGTTCTTTTCGACCTGGACAGGAGAGTTGGAAAGAGGCTGAGGGGACCCCAAAAACATGATTTTGGGCCCTGAATCATTCTATTATCAAAATTACCTGGGGGGAATTTTTGACAATAGTTTGGTGACTCAGCTGGGCCACCTGCCTACTAGGTAGAAGATCAGTGGCCTTTTAACAATCCATTGGGCACGGAGTAATAATCCTGAAGCCAATTTGATCTCTGATCCTGACCCTGAAGCCAATTTGATCTCTCATCTTTGAGAGCACTCTGAACTGTAGAAATTCAACCTGAGAGTGACAAAACCTGTGCCAAAGCACTTAGGGAAAAAGAAACCTAACTACAACAAGACAATGTGCACACGCACTTAGAGGGATTGAAAACTAGGCTAATATTTACAGAGGTAGTGAACTTTCCTCTAGAAGCAACGCTTGAGATAGATTCCATTGACTGGAATCTGCAGTTCTTCACCATCCAGTGAGGCTAATTGGAAAACATTGCTGCTCTTGCACTTCGTGACCATGTATGGGCCACTCCAAATGGCGTCAAACTTGGAATGCCTTCCAGGTTTTGCCCGATCTGCATCCCACTTCAGAACTAAGTCTCCTTCCTAGAAGGTCCTCGCTCCTGCCTTCTTGTCAAACCATCTTTTTACTAAGGCCTGATCCTTTTCAATCTTCAGGGCTGCATGTTCTCTTATTTCTTCCAATTCCATCAACTATGTGTACCTGGTCTCCATTGGTTTGAACTCAGACAACTCCAACTGCCTCATGAGCTCCAATGCTGGTAACTCAAGTGATATGGGCAAGATTGCCTCTCTTCCATAGACAAGCTTGAATGGAGAGTTACCTGTAGATCTCTTGGGAGTTATCCTATCAGCCCATAATGCTGATTTTAGCTTGGTATGCCATGTCCTTTGGTTTTCATCCAGAGTCCTTCTAATGATTCTTAGCAAATTTTTGTTCGTGGACTCTGCCTATCCATTACCCTGTGGGTAATAATTTGAAGAGGTGCTCAAATAGATTCCATTCTTGACAGCCCATTCTGTAATCTTTGAACCTATGAATGCTAATGCATTATCTGATATGATAGTGGCCGGCACACCGAACCTGGTCACTATTTCTTCATAAAAGTCTAGTATGTTAGACTCACTTGCCTCTTTGAGTGCCACTGCTTCGGTCCACTTGGTGAAATAGTCCGTTGCTGTGAGTATCCACTTTTGACATTGACTCGAATTGGGATCGATGACTCCAATGAAGTCCAGTCCCCATTGCATGAATGGACGATCCATTGAAATCAGACGAAGGGGCAGAGCTGTTAACCTTCCTTTCCCTGTGAAGAATGCACATTTCTTGCATTTCTTAACCCATGAGTAGCAATCATTTAATACAGTAGGCCAATAGTAACCAGCTTTCATGATTTTGAGAGCTGTTACTCGTGGGGCGAAATGGCCTCTTGCCTCCCCGTCATGGAACTCGTATAAGATCCTCTCAACTTGACCTGTTCTAATGCATCTCAATAGAACACCATGGATGTCCTTCTTGAACAAGATACCATTAATGAGTACATACGGGATAGCTTGTAATCTAAAGTATCTCCTCTTCACCTTGCACATTTCTGGAGGGCACAGGCCCGTCTGTAGGAAATGTATCATATTATGAGTCCAACAGGGAGTGGGCACATTATCATTTTCCTATTCTTGACCATCCTGTAGTACCAAGATAGCATCTTCTTCACCTTCTGAGTTGTCTAGTTGTTTGGAAGCGAGCTGCTCACACAAACCTTTGCCACGAACTAGTTTGGTTACTCTGATTTCAATATCATATCCCATCACCTGAGTGATCCAACCTGCCCTTTTCTCGTTCAGATCCTTGTTTAGAAGGAAGTCCCTGACTCCCGCATGAGAGACCAATGATTGGATCTTGTTGTTTGAGACTAGGTGCTTGAATTTCTTTAAACTTCTGATCACTGCAAGTACATGTTTTTCAATGAAAGAGTACCTAGTTTCGTATTCCTCCAAGCCTTGACTGAAGAAAGTGACTAGTTGTTCTAACCCTTCCTTGTTTTGCTGTGCCAGGATTGCAGATATTTTTTCCACCACCAAAGGTGTATAGCATGAAACCCTTGGAGAAGTTTGGATTGACAAGAGTGGGGGCTTGAGATATAGCCTCTTTGATTGCCTCAAAACTTTCTTTGCCTTCAGCTGTCCACTTAAAAGCCATGCTCTTCTTTAACATTTTGGTGATGGGCTTGACAAGGGCTGCAAAATCTGGGACAAACCTGTAGACAAAATTGATCCTTCCCAGGAAGCTTTGAAGAGCCTTCTTGTGACTTGGCAATGGCAGTGCTCTTATAGCTTCAACCCTCTCTGGATCAATTGCTAATCCCTCCTTCGAGACAATATGGCCTAGAAGTTTCCCCTCATGAGCTAGGAATATGCATTTTTTGGGATTCAAAGACACTCTAAACTTTCTACACCTCTGAAACACTTGCCTAAGGTGAAAGAGATGGTCTGCTACATTCTTTGAGAAGACAGTGATATCATATAGGTATACCAGCACTATCTTGTTGATCAAGACTTTGAATGCCATGTCCATTGCCCTTTGAAAGGTAGCACCAGCGTTGGACAACCCAAATGGCATCTTCTTGTAAGCATATGTGCCCCATTTAGTTGTGAAAGCTGTCTTGAACTGATCATCTTCTTTCACCATCACCTGATTATACCCTGAGTAGCCATCTAGGAGAGAGAATCTCTGAACTGGATACTACTTGCAATATTTGTTCCATTGAAGGAAGCGTGTAATGATCTTTGAGAGATGCCCTATTGAGGTCTCGGAAGTCCACACACAACCTGATTTCTCTGCTTTTCTTCCTGACCGGAACCAAGTTAGCAACCCAGCTTGAGTGCTTGATCGAGAATATAATGCTTGCCTCTATTAGCTTATTTAGCTCTTTCTTCATTAGAGGCTCAATGTGAGGGTTAACAGGTCCCTGCTTTTGCCTGATGGGCTTAGCATCTGGATCCAATTCTATGGTATGTTGTGCCAAATTCGGATTGAATCCTCTCAATTCTTCATAGCTCCAAGCGAAGACATCTGGAAATTCTTGGCACAGCTGTATGAAATCTGAATTCTCCTACTCAGTGGCCACTTTACCAATTTGAAGTGTTTTTCCTTCCCCAACCGGAATTGGTTCTAAATCTTCTCTCTTGACCTGTATGTTTGCTTTCTCCTTTCTAAACTGATCATTGGGGTTAAAAATGGACTCTAAAGTGATAAGTCCCTTGGGCATCTTGTTAGTTCTCAGCTGTACCACTTGGTCGCCATACTGCTGCTCTAATCTGTCCTGATTCCTAGCTGAGAATTCAGCCTCTTCTTGTAAGAAATTGATGATCTGTTGATCGTTCTCAAACACCTGCCAGCTTGTGTTATTATCTGGAACTGCTGGCCTCACAATTGCATGGATATGTGGCTGTGTTTTTTCCCTTTTGATGTTGTCAACCACATCAAACATTGCTCCAACAGCTGCGAGCCTATCCGCGGCTTCATTTTTATTCCTAGGTATGGACGCGATATTGAAAGCTTCGAAATCCTCAACGAGGTCCCATACCCTGTTATTGTAGTTCTTTAGCAGTTCCTTCTTTGTAGCATGTTGTCCTCTGACTTGATTGACGATTAGTTCACTGTCACCAAAGACTTGCAAGTTATTTATGCCTTTTTTCCTAGCCCAATGGTGTCCATGAATCAAGGCTTCATACTCAGCCGTGTTGTTTGAACAGGAAAATTGGAAACGGAAGGCTGAGTAATACGTTATACCTTGTGGTGAAATGAGCATAGCTCCTCCTCCTGCACCTTGTCTACTCCTTGACCCATCAAATAACAATTTCCATACTTCATTCTTGTCTTTATGATCTGGCTTGGTGATGCTAGGAATAGGCTAGTTTTCTTCATGTATGCAATAGACTCCTAGTTCAGATTATTTTACTTCTTGGTAGGGATCAAAAGCATGTACCTTGCTTGCCCATTCATCAAGAGTCAAATCTGGAATGCTTCCAACTTTGGTGTCGGCTTCATCTGTGTTTGGATAATCTTCTTGATCAAATGCTGAACAGTTGGCATTGATTTGGCTTGGAGTGTAAGGTTCAATATGGAAGTTTGCAATAGGTTCGGATCTGATTGTGGCCTTAGTTCCATATCTTGTTCTGAATAGCATGTGTGACCAATCAGTAGAAAAATACCCCCCAATCTTGGCTGTGAAGTCCCTTGACAGGAAAAGGGCAAAGAGTGGTGGAAGGTCTATGATTGATACATCTTGTAAAACAACAACATTTGGACATGCATGCAAGGTAAGACTCAAGTTTCTAATCACTCCAACTGTTGCTACTACTAGTCCATCTAACTGCACTACCCCTTTGGATGTTATTTCATATTGGAGACCCAGATGATCAGCTATTTACTTGGGCATCATTGAGCTACTTACCCCGGAATCAATCATGCAATTGTGTACTAGTTTATCCCTAATGATTAATGAAACATAGAAAGGAGGGGGCTTCAACATTTTACCTTGTTGTCCTCCATGACTTCCTTTAGGCTGGGCAGCATTTGTAAGCACTTTGTCTTGTATCTGAACCTACTGATTCGAGGTTGGCCAATCCTTCATGGTAGCTTGCAGCAGATCTCTTTGGCCTGGGATAGATAGGGATTCCCACATCGATATGTTGACGTTTTTCTTCTTCATCTGATCAATGATACTGAATGGTGATGAAGAATCTCTCTGCTTTCCCTTGGTTTGCACATTTACTCCTTGCATGTGGGCAGCAACAGCTTGCATTTGAGTTGGCCTAGGGGCTGTTCTTGGCTGCCCTTGTGTATTTGAAACTGGACTTTGCTTTCCAATCATTTGTGGAGCCGTGGAAGGTTTTGGATTGCCTGGGGCTAATGGCTATTCTTCACCCAAATTTCTCCTCTTTAACATTGTGTTGGCTGCAACACCTTGAGAAACTGCTTGATTCATGCCACAGAAATCTTCTGCTTGCCAGTTTACCAATGTGGTGTCATTTGGGGCTGATTGCTGTTGGAATGTTTCTGGTTGTTGACTGTTTCCTTGCCTGCCTTCGCCCTCCACACCAGTAGTTGTCACCATCAATGCTTGATTGAGAGCACCATTGAAACACATGGATTGGTTATGAGGCTCATTGCATGGAAAGCACCAATCATATTCTTGGCCCATGTTATTTTGGACTGGCACTAATGCTTTAGAAGCATATACGACATTGGGGTTATAAGGCTGAAATGGTCTATTAGCGGGAGGCCTTGTTTGATTCATATTTGCAGCTGGGTTAGGTGGTCTTTGTGGTTGGTATGGCTGCCTATTAGGCTGAGCTTGGGGTTGATAAGAAGGTCTGAAACCTTGGGCTTGCTGCCTCTTGAGAGTAACTAGCTCATTGCCTAGGTTTTGCAACTATTTCATGACCTCTTGGAGTTCATTTGAAGCACTAGAGGATGAAGTAGAAGTTTCACTTGAACTTTGATTTCTAGGGGTGGGAACAAGAGCCAAAGTGGGTGCTTGACTAGTGCTTGGATTTTCTAAGTTTGGATACAAGGGCATGGGAGGCCTAGGAGCCAGTTTACCAACTTGAATAAGACAGTTTTCGGCTCTAATGGCGATGCTATAAGCAGCAGGTAAGGTTGTGCCTCCCATGGATTGAATTAACATAGAAATATTAGAATTCAAAGCTTTAAGGTAATATAGAAAATCACCTTTTGCTGTTGGCCTTACTGCCACTGGAATCCTATCCCAATACCTTTGAAATCTGAAGTTGAAGTCAGTCAGTTGCTCGTTGGGGGCCCTCTTGATAGTTGTCAGCTGCTCCAAAAGAGACAAGTTATCTCCCTTCTCTCCAAATTTCTCGTGAAGTGCTATACATAGCTGATTCCAGTTTGTGATAGAACCAACTCCAAGGCTCCTAAACCATTGCAATGCTTTACCCTTGAATGAAGATGCCAGTAACTTGACAACCACTTGCATTTCATTGATTTCATGGATTGCACAAAGGTTAGCAATATCCTTAACATGATCACCTGGAGTAGTCTGATTTTCTCCGGTGAAGTAGGGAATGTTCTTCAAGGCTGCAATAGGAACTGGATGTTGTGCATTGAGAGCAAGTGGACTGCTGCCTGTGAAGTTGACGTAGGGGTTGTTCTGATCCATTATGATTGGTCTTAAAACCCTTGTTGACTAAATGAAAGGCCTACCAGGTGGAGGAGTTGAGAGAGTTCTGTTTGGTGGAGATGGGGACCTTTGAATCCTTCTTCCTCTTTTCCTTCTTCTCGGAGATAATTGCAGGTATTCAAACATCACTTCTTCTTCTCCAAATCTTGACCTTGTGATTCTTCTCATAAGTTTTTAGGCCTGCGCTACTGAAGCAGTTGATTCTTCCCTTTGGAGTCGCCAGATATGCAAATAATAGCTCTTTTAAGCAAGAAAATTGCAGCAGATGCACATCAACTTTGCTGCAATCAAAATGAGACCTCTAGTGTCCCACCGGGCGTGCCAAAACTGTTGATGCAAAATCACAGCACCCCTAGATGCTGGTCAGGTTTCTAGGTTGCCCATATTATCATCCAGTGTGATTGCACAACATGGAATCCTTTCTCCAATTGTGGGACTTGTAAAGGTGAGAAAGGATTCTCCAGGGAAGGCTGGTTCATATTCCTCTGTTCAGATGCACACGAAATATGCAGAGGGTTTTCTTGAAACCTAATCTATTCTGCCAAGGAGACAGGGTAAGAAGATGCATAAAAATAAATCTAAGCTAATAGAGGTGATGCATCGAGGAATGAAGAACAACTGTCTTGCTAATAAACACCAGACCATTCAAATGTGATGCAAGATCATGCAAAAATAACAAAACTTGCAGTGAAAGACCAGAAGGATGCAAAAATGAACACAGAGAGGGTTGAGAATCATCCACAAACATGTATTACTTGCTCCAAAGATTGATACAATACACTACAGAATGCCAAGAGGCAGATTCGTATTACAGTTTTAAATGGGAGGTTCGAACTCCACAAATTCACCTGATGAAGAGAAGAAGGGAGGAGCAAAACAGAAAATGTTCGACCTTTTTCAAGAAGCCCCTCTTTACAATATATAGGAAGAATGAGAGAGGGAAAAAGAGAGGAAATCCATAATCTACCCCAACCACTTCTAGGTCATGTTTAAAATCATCTCATTATGGTAGAAGCGGTGGATCCTGGCAAAACAACGGGCTGTCTAACAGGAGCGACGAGTTGTCTGCTGCATTAAAGTTGGTTGTTGAAGCATTACTTTTGTCTATCATCACGTGTCAGAGACGTTTTCTCAAATTTCTCCCTCCAAACTAAACCAAAATACAATATTGATCTAGGAATCATGTAGATAATTTCAACAGATTTCCGTTGATATAAAGAACGTGCAAATCTGAGCTCTGGATCGAAAGATATGACGATCTGAAGATTTAGGGCACAAAACAGGCCAAAACAGATTTTGAAATCTTTTCCCACGCTCTACCACCTAGACGACACGTGGTAGGCTCTGATTCGCTGAGCAATTCTCTCTCCTTCACCTTTCTGCGGGCTTTTCTTTGAAATTTCCTAGTGGGCCCTTAAACTTGGACACGTGGCACTATTTCATTGGTTCGGGTCAGTGCTTGAAACCTCCCCCTTTGACTTCTGGACTTTCTCCCTTGTGACACGTGTCATGGTCTGATTGGTTCTCGGGCCTGCCGGATTTTCACGTCCTTTACGTACGTTTGTCCCGGATGTCCCAAACTATTTGGGACAAAAAACTCCCGATCCGCCCGAAATGGGCTTCCTTGTTCCTCATTCGGCTGATGACACATGGCGTTGCTTTATTAGCTTTTGGATCCTTCAGTTATCCGCATCCCACGAGTCCCTTTGTCCCAACTGTCCCAGTGCTGAAGTTCCTCGTTTCGGCTGAACTGGCCGGTTCACGTCCTTCGTGTACATTTGTTCCAACTGTCACGGACTATTTGGGACAAGTTCCTATGAACCGCCCGAAATGGGCTTCCTTTGCTCTCGGCCGCTTCACCTTTTCACGTCCTTCACGTCCTCGTGGCCCAGATGTCCCAAATGCTTAGTCGATTTTCTTCTCCTTCGACCGAACCGGCTTTCCACGTCCCATGCATCCTGACTGCCCGTTTGTTCCTTTGCTAAAGATCTCCATTTCGGCCGAACCGGGCGTTTCTCGTCCTCGCATCCCAAATGTATCTTTGCTTTGCGGGCTGCCTGGAGGCATTTCGGCTTATCCGCGCCTCGATGTCCCAACTGTTCCAACTTTTGCGGGGACTAGGACTTAGCCAATTTTTACGATTTTATCTGGATCAAGCTTGTTTTTTGCAGCCTTTTCACCTTTTCTCAGAACTTGTTCTTTTTGACCTGGACAGGAGAGTTGGAAAGAGGCTGAGGGGACCCCAGAAACATGATTTTGGGCCCTTAATCAATCTGTTATCAAAATTACCTGGGGGGGGGGATTTTTGACAACAGGTATCTTGCGGAAAAATTTCTCGCCACGGTGAAGGTTTAGAGCTGAGTTTATTTTAATGGTCGAGCTAGAAAAATGTATTGATTTTCACCACGTTGTCATGTGTCAAACATTTCTTCTCAACATGTGTCAATGCCCCTCTTCCCATCGTACATCAACCGCTTATTGTTGCATGTCAACACCCCTCTTCTTGTAATGTGTCAACCACTTACTATCATGTGTCAATCTCTCCCTCCCTATCACGTGTCAATGACTTGTTGTCACGAGTCAACAACACTTTGTTGACGCGTGTCAACCAAGCGTTAACTGTCGTCTCATGTTATGTGTCAATGAATTCATTCTTGTACACAACCATTCTCCTGTCACATGTCAACTACCACATCTTGATGCGCATCGCCACTTTCTTCCTGTCACACAACAATTTTCCATCTTGACGTACATCAACCTTCCTTTGTTGTCACATGACAACATTTCTTCTTGTCATGCAAAAATCATTCCCTTGTCAGTGACTACTCTCCATATTCTTTTCACCCATCAACTAGTGGTTACTGTTGACCATCAACAAGGAGTTTTAGATATGGCCCAAAATTAATGACATCATACAAGGTAGCTCAATAACTGGATTAATGAGGTATGGCACCCATGATTTTCATGCAAGTAAAGTACCATTAGAAAGTGAACCGATATGGTTTCCCATACCTCAGTATCATAAATTAATAAAAGATGTCAGTTGGTAGATCCTTTTCTCTATATATATGTAATTTATCCTTCATTTGGCGAGAGAGACATTCTGGATTGTAAAGGAACTCTGCCAAAAACTTTCTAGCACTTTTGTGAGCCGCAGGCCTTGAATTTATGCATTTTGTAAATGATTTTTTCCTTGTGCCTATATTGTAATGGATTGTGCATCATTTTAAGCAATAAAATTGGTGTTTTGTGGCTTTCCTCACCCTATCTTGAGTTATGTCACCTCCTTTTCATTTCATTACATTTTCAAGTATATTGTGCATGTTATACTATTTTGTAGGATTTAAATTCATTTTGCTCCATGATATTGGAGGTTTGAATGTGTTCTTTTAACTGTGGCACTTTTGTCTTCCCTCTTCTACCTCATTTTCTTCCTTTTTCACTCATTAAGGATATCTCCATCCCCTTTTCTTGCTGTTATCACTTTCCTTAGTTTAGGATTTTCATTTTATGCATCTCTTTCTTCCCTGGTCCCTTGGAAAATCTAGGTTAGTGTTAAGATAGTTGCATTTCCCTTTCTAGGAGTAGTTTTAGCATTAGAATAGGTAGAGGATCCATCCTTCTCTGGAGGTTTATATCAATTGAAAGGGTCCCACACCTTGATACAATCCCATCTTATTCAAAAGTAGGGTTTTATAGTGTGTAATTTATGGGGTACTAATTTTTAGATATAACAGTTTTGGCATGCCTAGTGGGACCAGAAGTCGATACTTCCATGTTTATCAAGATTGGGTGAGTGTATTGGTGAATTTTTAGCCTTTGGAGGCTTTTCAGTAACAAATATGGTGAATCCAATTAGAAAATCAACTGGTTCCAGCAGGTATTAGTGGCCCAAGTACATAAGAAGGATCAAAACTCGGTCCAAAGTAAGAGAAGAAGGTGTCTTTGAGTATTTGTAGTTATCCCTAGGAAGAAGAAGGAGAGGAAGAAGAGTAAAAATGTCCTCATCTCCACCAAATAGAACCTTATCAACCCCTCCACTAAGTAGACCCTTCAATAAAATAGGGTTTTAAGGCCAATGAGGATGGAAAATCAACAACCACCACAAGGACCAGCAAATGCTTTTGCAAATTTTACTAGTAGTTAGTCCACTTTTCCTTAATGTGTAAAATCCATTTCATGTGGCAATATTGAAGAAATTTTCATTCTTCAATGGGGAGAATCACACAACACTAATTGATCAAATTCAAGACATCGTAAATGTTTTTTCCATACATGAAATTATTGAAATAGAAGTGGCAGTAAAGCTTCTAGTTTAGGAAAAGCCTTATAGTGGTTCAGAAGCTTAGGAGTAGGGTCAATCCAAAATTAGGATCAATTATATACAGCTCTATGTATCCAATTCATAGAAAATTTAAACAAGCTATCTCTACTAGAGTAGCTGATTATAATAAAGAGAGCACCAAACAAGCAGATGGCCGACTTCAATTTCATATTCCAAAGAACATGGGACTGAATTCCAGTCACCGTGAGGCCAACTGTTGAAAAGTGCATTACTTTATTTCCTTAAGGCTTTTAATTCTTATATATCTATAATGATTCAATCTATGGGAGGGATAACCTTACATGAGGCTTATACCATAGCCATAAAATCTTAGAATTGCCTAATCCAAGCTGGTAAACTATCACCTATGCCACCTATGCCTATTTGTCTAGAAATGGGGAGTCATAGTTCTAGTCAAACTCCTACATTAGCCCCTATTATTGCCCCTAGAAATCATATTTCCAATGAAGTTTCTACCTCTTCTTCTAGTACCTTTCAATCGAACTCCAATAATTTATGAAGCAATTGTAAAACCTAGAAAATGAATTGGTGACCCTCAAGAGGAAACATGCTCAAAATTGCAAACCTTATCAGCCTCAGGTGTAACCAAATAGGATTTCATATCAACCTAATAGACCTCCTGCCCAAACAACAAATAAAAATCAAAGAAAAACCCTAGCTACTATGTCATTCTAGCCATACAATCCTAATACACCTTCAACATCGCAGGCCTTGGTTCCAATTCATAATAACATTACATAGGAATATGAATGGTGCTTTCCTTATAGTTAACCCCATTACTAGGAAGCATGTTTCATTGGTATGATAAACTAGGCCTTGAAGCTACAAGTGGTTGGAGTGCCCCAAGAGAGAAGCCAATAAGAAAATCAGCAACAAACAATTACTCAAGAGGCACCTTCAAGTGAGACCACACTTGTGAATTTGAAAGTTGAGGATTCATGTGGTTAAATCAGTCTCCTTCCCAAGGTGTGAAAATGAACACAAGGTCTAAAAAGAGGAATTTGGAGGAAGTTCATCCATCTAATCCAAGTGTTACTCATACCTTTATCACTCTACAAGGAATCAGCAATTAGAGTGCAACTCCAAGTATGTAGAACCAACCCAAACCACGTTCTATACAAGCTCATGCACCTATTTTACCATCCCATGTGCAAGAGAAGACAATGCCAAAAAGAGGGCAGAAAAAGGACAACCCACCTTCATTCAATATCATCAACCACATGAAGAAAACTAATGTAAGCATCTCTATGTGGGAATCTTTGAAATTTCGGGGCAAAAGGACCTTTTACAAGCAGCCATAGCCAACTTGCCCAGCTCAATTGATTTGTCCAAGAATGAAGATAAGGTTCTCACTAATGCATCTCTATAAGAAAGAAATCAATGAGGTCAACAGGGGAAAAAATTGAAGCCTCCTCCATTCTATATATATTTGATCATTGGAAACAATCTTGTGCACAACTTCATGATTGATTCGAGAGCAAGAAGTTCAATAATGCCCAAGAAAATAGTTTATCAACTAGGTATTAAGTATGAATTCATTTCTAGAGGTGTAGTATAGTTAGATGGGACATCAATGGGAACTATTTGGATCATAAAAGGTTTAAACATTGCATTACATGAATGTCCTAATGTCACAGTTTAGCAAGATATAGTAGTGATTGACATGTCACCACTATTTTCATTGTGCTTGATAAGAGACTTCACTGCCAAAATTGGAGGCCAAGTATTAGGTGATTGGTCACATATGCTCTTCAGAACAAGGTATGGAGCTAAGGCTACAATCATATCTAAGCCTATGTAAACTTTCATATTGAGCCATATGTAACAATCCCAATCAATGCAAATTTCTTAGCCTTTAATCAAGAAGACTGCCCAAACACTCCAAAAACAAATACCAAGGTTGGAGGAATTCTATATTTGACTCTTGATGAATGGGAAAAAAAGAGGCATATATTTAATCCATATAAGGAGATGGAGGAAGCTAAGATGGACATTTAATTTTTGCACGAAGAGAATCCACTCTTCCCTAGTATCACCAAATCAAAAGAAAAGGATGATAATGAAGTATAACAACTATTCTTAAATGGCTCAAGGACTAGGCAAGGTGCAAGAGGAGGAGCAATGTTTTTTTCACCATAAGGTATCAATTACTACTCATCTTTACATTGTTAGTTTACTTTTTCAACAATACAACTAATTATGAAGCTTTGATACATGGATTGAATTGGGAAAGAAAGAGGGTATACAAAACTTGCAAGTGTTTGGGGATAGTGAGTTAATTGTCAACTAGGTTAGGGGAAAACATGCTGCTAAGAATGATCTACTCAAAGCCTACAAGCATCGGGTATGGGATCAAATTGATGATTTTGAAGCATTCAATTTTTTTGTTATACCGAGGAAGAAGAATGAGGCTGTGGACAGGCTTGCATAAATTGGAGCAACATGTTATGTGGTGGAAATTATTAAAAGATATACAATGCAGCCACATATTCATATGATTATGAGGCTGAATGTACCAGACAATAACATGAGCTGGCATGTATTTGAGAATGATCAATAGATCATTAATTTCTTGCAAGAGGAGGTTGAGTTCTTAGTTAAAATCCAGGAGAAATTGGAGTAGAAGTATGGGGATCAAGTGGTATAGCTTTGTAAAAACAAATTTCCAAAGGGTTTAGTGACTCTAGAGTCAGTATTCAATCCTAATGATCATTTTTGGAAGGAAAAGGAAAATATTTAGGTCAAAGAAGAAGATTCATGGCTGATTTAGTTGGAGAAGGAAAAAAACTTCAAATTGGAAAGGTAAGCATTGATAAGAAAAATATGAATTTATACAAATTTGTTAAGAATTTCTATATGTATTTGCTTGGATCTATGAGGATTTGAAAGGATATTTAATCCTAATCTATCATAACACATGATTGAACTAGATCTAGGAGCCAAACCCATCAAGAAGAAGAAAAGGCCAGTCAATCCTCGTATCAAGCCTCTCATGAAAAGGGAACTGAACAATTTCATTTAGGAAAATATCATCTTTCCAATCAAGCACTCTTCATGGGTAGTAATTTTGGTGACAGCTAGGAAAAAGAATAGGTAAATCAAGTTATGTGTGGATTTTTGAGACTTGAATAGGTCTTCTCTTAAGAAAAACTATCCACTTCCTTCCATGGATAAAATCATGTAGGTTGTAGTTGGTTCCAAAAGGTTCTCGTTGCTATATGGATACTCAAGCTATAATCAGATAATGGTCAAAGAAGAGGATCTTCAAGACAACCTTCACTACAAAGTGGGGTCACTTATGCTTATAGGAAGATGCCATTTAGATTGTCTAATCCCAGAAAAATGATTCAAAAAGCTATGGGTATGGTGTTCATAGGGATTGATCAACAAGATAGTGCTTGTTTATCTTAATGATATCACTATGTTCTCAAAGAATGCATCAAGTCACCTCTTTCACCTCAGACAAGTGTTCCAAATATGCACGAGATCTAGAGTGTCCTTGAATCCTAAAAAATGCATATTCTTGGCTCACAAAGGAAAGATATTAGGCCATATAGTTTAAAAGTAAGGGATAACAATTAATCTAAAAAGAGTTGAGGCTATTCGCTCTCTACTGTTTCCATGTCATAAGAAGGCTCTCAATAGTTTTTTGGGGAAAATTAATTTTTTTAGGAATTTTTTTCCTAACTTTACTAAGTTGGTCAAGTCATTAACATTGATGTTGAAGAAGAGCATGGATTTTAAATGTACTAATGCCAAAGGAAAATAAATCTTTGAAGCTATAAAGCATGTCATTGCTGAGGCTATAAACCTCATCAATCTAGATTTATCAAAGGATTTTAGCCTCTATGATTTCAGTGGCATAGATTCAATATCTACAATACTTTTACAACCAAACTAAGAAGGACTATAGAATCCTATTCCATTCTTCAGCCAGGTACTTGAAGGTTATGAGTTGAGATATTCATTCGTTGAGAAACATGTCCTTGCTATGATTAGAAGTTTAAAGAAATCCATGCATCTAGTGTCAAGCAACAAAATTCATCTATTAGTTTCACATGCTGGTATAAAATATTTTCTTTTAAACAAGGATCTCAATGAGAAGAGGGCTAGTTAGATAACCAAGGTCATGGAATATGATATTAATATCAAGGTGACCAAGCTGGTTAGGGGAAATGGGTTATGTGAAAAAATAGATTCTAACCAGCATACTGAATTAAGAGATGATGCAAAAGATACTATGGTGTTGCAAGATAAACAGGAATAGGCTATGGGTGGTATACCCATTCTTTTTTTGACTCAGGATTTGTATACTTCCTTCAAATGGGTCAAAGTCCTCAAGGATTGAGTAAATCCAAAAGGAGGAATTTATGACTTCATTACATCCCATATGTGCTTGTGGATAGTATTCTATTCAAAAATGATGTGAATGGTGTCCTCCTAAGGTGCATCAAGATAGATTAGGTAGAGAAGGTATTGCATGAGTTTCATGATAGAGAGGCAGGTGGTCATTTTTCCCCAAAATCAACAGCTATTGGAATCATGAGCGCTTGTTATTACTGGTCTAATATTTTCAATTATTTTTACTCATGGATCAAGAAATGAAAGAAGTGTGCCTTCTTCATAGGTAAAGAGAAGCTATCATCTCCCCCACTCCATCCTATCTCATTTAAACAACCTTTCATGTAATGGGGGATGTATTTTATTGGGGTGATCAATCCAAGTTCTAGTCTTGGTCACAAATGGATTCTTACAACCACATACTACTTCACGAAGTGGATAGAAGTAGTTGCACTTAAGGAAGAAAATGAAGCTAGCATTATGGATTTTTATGAAGGCATTACAACAAGGTTTGATTTTCCTTCCAATATAATATCATATAATTCCTTAGCTTTCATTGGACTAAATATATCTAATTGGGTTGTTAGAAATGACATCTATTTGAGAACTTCTTCTAATTACCACCCCTAGGCTAATAGGAAAGCAGATTCCATGAACAAGAAATTGCTGAGAATCATAAGAAGAACCCTCAATGAAAATTAGAGGAATTAGCATACAAAATTGAAATCAGCCTTATGGGCTGATAGAATCACTCCCAAGAAGTCAACTGGTTATTCCCCTTTCAAGTTGGTATATGGAATGGAAGCATGACTATCAATATCCCTTGGGTTACCAGCCTTAGAGCTTATCAAATAGTTGAAGTTGTTTGAAGTTCCATCTATGGAAGTCAGGTATGAAGAACTCATGGAGCTAGAAGAGATAAAGAACTAGGCCATGAAAATAATGGACAAGGATCAAGCTCAAATCAAGATGAGCTTTGATAGAAAATCCAAAAACAAAACCTTCCTAGAAGGAGACTTATTTTTGAAATGGGATGTAGGAAGAGCCAAACTAGGAAGGCGCTTCAAGTTTTATGCAATATGGAGTGGCCCTTACTATATCTTAGGGTGTAAATAAAATAATGATTTATGATTGTCAAAGTTGGACAGAGAATAATTACATATTCCAGTCAATGGGATCTACTTAAACCATTGTTGTTAAGGATGAATCTCATTTCTGTACATACTATATTAAGTTCTTAATTCTTCTAAGTGCTTGTAACACATTGTTATATTGTAGTTAGGTTTTCTTTTAGATGAGTGCTTGTGCACTCTCTACATGTTCCATTTGGGATATGTATGATTTTTTTATTTATACATAGTTGTACTTTGTTGCTATTGCACTTTCTAGTTTCAGGAAAGGTCTAGTGATGAAATAATTCCCCAACAGTGTTTGAGTGGTTTAAGAGGTTTCAGGCATCAGACCAGTTTCAACAATCTAAATGAATCCATGTGTAATAGATGCAAAATCACTGGTATTTCAGATATAGTAGGAAGATTGCCCCATAAGTCAAAAAATTGTTATCCATATTTTCACCCCCCTGTAAAATGGATTAACCTGTAGGTCTAGGAATTGATAGTTGATGGGGAAACATTTACAAGGTATCTCGTGAAAGATTTATTGTCAGGACGAAGGTTTGGAGTTGATTTTTTTTAATGGTTGAGTTTTAAAAATGTATGTATCTTCACCTTATTGTTGCACGTCAACCATTTCTTCTTTTCGTGCATCAATGCCCCTCTTCCTGTTGCATCTAAACCACAATTTTTTGATGTGTGTCAACCACACTTTGTTGATGCTTACCAACCATGTTTCATCCATTGTCTCCTGTTACACATCAGCGACTTCATGCTTTCGCATGATAACCATTTTGCTATCATGCGTCAACTGCCACATCTTGACATGTGTCACCACTTTCTTCCTGTCACACTACAATTTTCCATCTTGATGAACGTTAAACTTTTCTTGTTTTCATGTGATAACATTTCTTCTTATTATGGGAAAATCATTCCCTCATCAGTGGCTACTCTCCCTATTCTTGTCAGGTGTCAGTTGGTGGTTATTTTTGACCATCAACAAGGAGTTTCAGATACGGCATGACATTAATGACATCATACACAATAGCTCAACAACCGGATTAATGAGGTATGGCACCCATGTTCACCATGTAAGTAAAGTACCATTAGAAAGTAAACTAGTATGGTTGCCCATACCTACATATGGGAAATTAATTAAAGATGTCAGTTGGTAGCTCCTTTTCTCTATTTATATGCAATTTCCCCTTCATTTGATAGGAGAGACATTTTAGATTGTAAAGGAACTATGCCAAAATTGTTCCAGCACTTTTGTGAGCTGTAGGCCTTGAATTTATGCATTTTTTAATGGATTTTTTCCTTTTACATATATTGTAATGGATTGTGCATCATTTTAAGCAATAAAATCGGTGTTTTGTGGATTTCCTTTCCCTAGCTCGATTTGTGTTTCCTCCTTTTCCTTTCATTGCATTTTTAGGTATATTGTGCATGGTATACTCTTTTGTAGGATTTAAATTTATTGTGCTCCATGAAATTAGAGGTTTAAATGTGTTATTTGAACTGTGGCACTTTTTTCTTCCCTCTTCTACCTCATTTTCTTCCATTTTTACTCACTAACGATATCTCCATCCCCTTTTCTTTGTGTTATCACCTCCCTTAGTTTAGGATTTTTCATTTTATGCATCTCTTTCTTCCCTGGTCCCTTGGAAAATCTAGGTTAGTGTTAAGATAGTTAGATTTCCCTTTCTAGGAGTAGTTTAAGCATTAGAATAGGTAGAGGAACCAACCTTCTCTAGAGGTTTATCTCATTTTCGAGGGTCCCAGACCTTGTGAAAATCCCATATTAGTCAAAAGTAGGGTTTTGTAATGTGTAAATCCTAGGGTGCTACTTTTCTAACATAACAATCACCTAGCTCACTATGGATAATGATCTCTTATTTGCACCCGTTCATATTTTCATCCCATTTCAAGGTGCCTTAAACCCTTACATATTTGGAATTACTTATTTTCTTTAGTACTAGCTCACTAATCTAAGCAGGAGTGAGAAAATAAGTTCAACACATGCACACTCATATCTATAACCATAAAAACCATTCATACAAGGGGATACATCATAACATGATAATTAAACAAAAAATATAATAAGGAATTTATTCATAGGAACTAAGTATTCAGATCTGAATGTGTTTAAAAACACAAGAATTGAGAGTAGAGGGGCGAATCAGTGCTTCTCAAAACTTTTAAATCTCTTCATAAACTCAGTAATATTTTCAATTTAGATCATTATTAACCATGAGAGACTAATGACATTAAAACATGAGAAAGGAGTAAGCAAACACACATGAACACATGGTTTAATGTGGGAAACAATTTGAGGGAGAAAAACCCACTAAAATCAATGCAGTAGGTTGGAAAAATTGTCTTATAAAGATTATAAATATTTCAACTGTTCAACATCCACTCAACTTGAAGCATCAATTCCAATAATTTAGTCAATCTACTACTTGAACTTTAACACGCTTCTACATTCATGGAAGCTACAACTCCCAAAATTTTATTCAAGCTACTACTTGACCTTCTGCAAGCTATAAGTTACAACTTACAAGGAAGCTTCAACTCCCTACTTTTTAAGCCAAAACTTAGACTTTTATAATATGTTTTGATCACCTTCCTCTAGTTATCTCACACAACAAAATGTGATCTCTTATTCAACTCTTGTATCTTCTCTTTTCACCCTCCTCACCATGATTCATATATTTTATCATCCTCTTCATCTATAGAAAAACTCTGTCATACAAGGATTTTTTCAGACACACATTCTTCAAATGATTCTCTCCTTGAATTACCCTCTCAAACACTCACTCTCTCATATGTTCATACTACTGCAAAATTACAATCACGAAGGAATTTCATACTCTCCTTGATTTTATTTTTTTTACATGTCCTCACTCACTGAAAAACAAGGAATTTGAGGTATGTGACTCTCATATGCCTCAATAACAAAAAAGAGTGCAGTCAATATTCCAAAGAAGAAGCAAGGGAGACTCCACCTCAGCATAAAGAAGAAGAAGAATAGGAGGACGTCGCATTAGATCAGAGCCAAAGGAAATAAATATGGGAAAAGAGAAGGAAGGGGAGCAAGTGTGAAATCTCTTCTTAACTAGTCAAGGAGTCTCCTTTAGTAGCAACGGACAAGGTAAGTCCATTGAGGAATAAGAAGGGGTGAACAATATCTTGAATTGTTATGTATGATGAGGAAGAGGAGAAAGAGAATTCTAAGGAAGCATATCATGAGGATTTTGTGTGCAAGGATGAAGGGGGTGAGGAACAACCATTTCACATTGAAACAAACCTGAAGAAGGACCTGGAGGAAGGTGGAGAAGGTGGGCATAAGAAGTACCAGTGCATGAAGAGAAGAAGCACAATACACAAGAAGAGTATGAGGAAAAAGAGGAAGAAGGACATGAATCTTATGTCATCAAGGAGGATAAGGGAGATGCTATAGAATCAAGCACTAGACCATTAACACCCAGTAAGGAACGTACTAAGGAAAATGTGGTAAGGAAGTAAAGACCCCTATAGTCACTGCGTATGTATTTCATTGATGATTTTACGAAGGTGTTTAGGGCTAGGTTTCATAACATGGTTCTTAAGGAAAGGTTATTTGGTTGGACCTATTGAATGAAGAAGGAGGTATCTTGCACACTAGGAAGATGATATCATAGAGCATGCACACACATGTAGAAGAGACAAAGTTTGAGATAAGTAAATGGTCACATTCCATTTTGACACTAAAGAAGCATCCTGACAAAGAGTTTAATATCATTGAACCCACAAAGTTAATTGATGAACATGCATGTAATGTTGTAAAGAAGATGATAATTGAAGTCACATGCAGGAACCTGGATAAGGGGGATACCATGAGGGTCATTGAAGAGGATAAAAAGGATCATGAGTGCGAGATCCAACAACTGGAAGATGATTTGAAAGGGGGCAGAAGATGGCCAAGGAGGCATATGACATGGCTAAAGGGTTAGTGAATACAATTGCAAGTGCATGATCCACATTTGTAAGCCAAGCTAGGACCAACTATACCACGGAGATGGAGTATCTTGAAGACTTGGTTAGAATGCTGCAACTTAATACCAATAGTGGTGTGGGGCCATCTGCAAAAGAGTTAGATGAGGAGAAGAAGAGGAATAAAGAGGTTGTAGAGGCCAAAAATGTTGATTACGAGGCACTTATCACTAAGTTCAAGGAGACCATTGAAAATAATGAATTAACATTTGATAGATGGAAAAAGTGTGATCCTATCTTGAGTGCATGAGTTGCTAAGGAGGAATAATTCAAGGAAATTCAAGCAAAAACAACAAGTAACGTGCATGAGTGAGAAAATATCATGGCAAAAAAATCAGTGTAGAGGGATTTAATGAAAGCCATGAAGCAGACTCTTGAATTTTGAATCAAGGATGTATAACTCATGGTCATGCAGAGGATGGATTCCATGGAAGGAGTGGTCATGGAGTTGGATGTGGTGGTAAAATATCTTAAGGATAAATTTGATGAGATGGTGCATGATCAAATTTTAGGTATTGTTGAGGTAGTGGCAGGGAATGCTACAGAAGAGCTTGCAAAATGGGAAGAACTATAAAATGTATTGAGAAAAGAGTTCCTAGAGCTCCTCTAGTTGTCTAAAGATTATCCGTGCATAAGTTGGTGAATTCTTATTCTTTAATTCATGGTTATTTTTCACTTCCTCTTTATTCTTTAGTATTCTTTGATTCATTCATTCGTTGTAGAGGAATAAGTGTGATAAAATATTTTTGAAGACGGGAAATAAATTTAGTGTGGGGTGATGTTTATCGGTGAAAATGGATAATTACTAGCCATGCGTGGAGGTTAGGGACCACGTGCAAGGGGTGTGCACATGCAGGAAGGACCAACACGTAAGGTTTGTGCATGAACATACAATGAGTGGGACTTAGCCAATTTTCCAAAACGTAGCTAAAAATAATGAAGCAAAGTTGGAGTGGCATTTATGAGAGGCATAAAAATAGACAAAAGCATGATAGCTTGGGATGCACACAAAGGATCTATAATTAGGAATAGCACATGCAAGTCAAAGATAAATAACACACATTGATCGAGCTAATAATAGGATTAAATCATGTAAGATATGATGTATATTTATCTGGATCTATTATTAGCATAGGCTATAAAAAGCATGCAAGTTATTGTAAGCATGCATCTTATTAACAAAGTGTATGTAGGTAGTGTAGGGAACTTCTCCACTATATATATGTAGTGCATCCTTGTTTAATCTAGTATGAGTTCTAGAGTTCTGGAAATATAAGGAACCAATGTATGCATGGTTTTGAGTATTATTGTTGAAAATTTGGTTCTGAGCCTATATGAAAGTGTGTAGGTTCATTGCATTGGTGAAATGGGATGTAATGTATTCAAATCTTATGATTAATTGATAAACTATGGTTTTGATGGACAATTGTGTATGGTTTGCAAAGATATTTATGTCTGAACATGGCTTAATTGGTATTCAGATGTTGTTAGTCATTGAATATGAATGATTTCCTTATTATTTGTGTTGCTGAATTGACATGGTATGATGTATCTTCTTGTATGAATGATTGGTATGGTTATTGAACATACATGTTAACATCTTGCTAAGCAAACAAAGGAGGGACATAGAAGTTACACGTGCTTTGGATGAGCTTCCATACTTGTTTAGATGAAGTGTCAACCTGCATAGCTATTGTTGGGTAGTAAAAGACTACATTTACCCATGTAGAATCTCATTTATCCTTCCTATCCACCTAAAACAACCCTAAACTAATTTACCCCAACCATCCTGACCTCCTAACCTCTTCCTACCCAAATCCTTAACCCCCCACCATTCTTAAACCAACTTCAAGCCTTGGATGGCAAGTGGTTTCAACCATTTTCCATCCGTCCTTATTTATTTTTAACAATCTTGACCATATCGATGATGGTCATTACAGTCACCATCGATCCTATTTAGTAACAATCCTTCCTAATTTTCCAATTAGATTAAATTCACTCTGGATGAATTTTTGAAGTGTTGAGACTTTTCCTGAATCCTGAGTAACTTGACGATGTTAGAAGGATTATTTACAACTTGGTACCACCCCTTAGGAGTCACTCTTAAGAATTTAGTTTTACATTGGAGCTCTATCACATATATTATCACTTAACAAAGGTGTAGTGCTCTCATTTATGTCATTTCAATCATATTTTACATTAGCTACACTTTTTATAAAAGTGTCCTCACACACCCATATAGACATCCTCTATTATGTCTTTCATTCAATAATTTATCCAACCATTTGGAAAATCATTCAATTTACCAAGAATCATCATTGATTTACTAAATCACCACTGATCAGACCCCCAATCACTTTGCATTTAATTTATCCCTTTATACATATTGTAAGATATGTTTTTTTCATCCATTTTGTCTCTATATCCCATGTGCCCCATCTTTGCATTGCTAAAATCTCAATCTACGTAGAAAATAACCTGTTTTACCAGCCTTTGCTAAAATAGACCATTTTCCCCCAATCACCATCAATCTAGAATCTGTGTTGATACATGTCTTTTTTCCTTATCATTATCTATATCTAATTCATCATTTGATTTTTATAACAATCTATTTCACAAGGATGACTTTTCTTTAGATGACTATTGCAGGATAGGTACACCCCATAACACATATCCATGACCTTCCTATCATCATGTAGCCTTTCTGTTGGGAGTAATTAGACATATCCCATGAGCTCAACCTTTATGCCATTGCACTGACCGCAAACCTTGATGATATTGAAGATCAACTAGATATCATTATGGAAGAAAGTGACACAACTTACTAAGCTTGGGTAGATTACTTCGACGACTTGTGGCACTTTGTGGCCCTTTTCTAGGTACTTTATTATGATCATTCATACATATAAGAGTCTATGGAAGAATAAAATAATATTTCTCTACAAGATTGTTCATTTATGTGAAAAGCGTATATTTCTTTATTGTATCCTAATTTTCCTTTAGCATTATTTATCTACTTACATGTTGAAAGTGGGTTGACATCCTTTTAAGGAAGTCCGTTGATTTCTTGGGACTGGTCATTGCTTGGCTACCTGTCATTTTTTATCCAACTCCATCATTTTTTTAGCATCTTTGGTGCGCAAGTGATTCACCCCGTTGGAAGATGAATATTGTGTGCCAATCTGAAACCGAATTTCATCATCACCTATCGTACGTAGGTAACATAAACCCTTTATTTTTCGAAGTTACTTATTTCTCAACATACTTTTTATTAACTATGAAACATTAGCAGGAAATTTGGTAAGCAACAATGACTCCCAATGTAATAGGTGAAGTGTTTCTTGATAAAAGTGCATGTAGAATAAGTTGATCTAGATTACCATCATTTTGGATCAGACTCGGTGATCCATCATGCCATAGAGAGAAGCAAGAATGATGTCAAGAACAATTGTGGATCCTCAAGGTGCCAAGGTTTGAAGATGCTAGAAGTTTCCACCCCAAAAATGGATGTTTTAATTGACACCTCAGTCCACAATTTGCACTCCTTCTGATTACGATCATCTTAATGCAAGATCATAGAATGTGTTCCAAAACCAACTATGAAAGGGCTAAAACATCATTTTCGTAATGGTTATCCAAATGTAATTCACTTGCAAACATATGGACTAATGAAAAAAAAATGCTAGAATCATCTTATAGTGAAAAATGTTGATTATCTGGGTCAAATTACATATAGAAATGGTTGTAGTTTCCCATGGAAAGTGAAGATATTTTGCACTCCTGTCACTCATATGATGGATCAAGACTGGTGATGGCATTTAAGAAGACTCCCTGGATGATCTTCTGCCTCCAACTACTTTGATTACACATGTTGCTTGATTTTGTTATGTAGCCTTGTTGTTTAATGTGTTGGCCACTTTGTCCAAGTGGTTTTTTATTTTTTTCAACCACGTCTGAAAAGAAATGGATTTTTATTACCTTTATATAGTATTTTTAATTGAACTATATGATTAAAATAATTGGTGGTCTTTTCGAGTCCTTGCGATGTAATATCTTATTTCCTAAACTGTGATTCAATACACTGCATTTTTGGTACGAGTGAGCTGTGTATTATATGTATGATTAATAAGGAATAATACCCTTCAGACTAAAAAAAATTATGCATACATATACCCTAATTAGTTGTAGGGATCTTTTAACATTTTGACAATTAGTGCTCCATGTGTGGATTGCATGAGAACAATCTAGCGTTTCTATGAGAGAGAAAGTAGGATGAATATGTTGATCAATCTTCTTTAGAATATTTTTACACATGGTATCCCCTCAACATGTCTAGTACACTCCAGGAACTGCAGATATAAATGCAATCTACTTGACAATTATCAAAAGAGTGTTGCCACCGAGTATTAATCTTCCAACACATTTCCTATTATTCTATTCAGTGTCATAATTTCTTTCAATTGGAGAGTCTACATCAAATAACTAGTTTCACTAATATATAACACTCCACATTATAAAGATTTATTCCTAAATTTATTGTTAGAGCCTTGCAAAGCAATGAACCTTCGAAGATCTTTTGTAATGCATAAAGTTCAACTCACTTATGCTCAAGAAAAATGGGAGACAATTTATCTTCATGAAAAACTATGAATGCTAGATTATTTAACATCAAAGAGTGAACACATTAATTCAGACCCTTCTTGAACAATTCCTTCATTCTTAATTCTCCATCCTCGTTCTTTATTATTTTCTATTCATCATTATTCCAAGTGAAAAGAATCTAATCAAGTGATGGAAATGAGTTACAAACTCTCCTTGGGAGTGCACACATGATGATGACAAGGAAAAAATAGACAAAAAGGAGTTTTTTAGCAAAAATAATATTCTCCACTTATCCATAGGCTCAATTGTGATCCAAAACCATTCCAACATGGTGTATCAGGATCGAATCTTTTTAGTTAGAGTGGCCTTCTCATTAATTTTGGTGGATTGAGGGTCTTTGCCCCACATTTTTTATTAGTTTCAAAAGGTTTCTTGGGGGGCATGTGGGTATATTCCCTTTGGGAATTTTTTTATAAGAATGAAGTCATGTCTTCATTCAAGGGGTTGGTTATGGTCCTAGTTATTTTTCTTGTTTTGTTTTTTTGCTAAGGTGATTACATTGTATAGTCATGATAGAATTGGATCCAACTTCATATCAATTTCTAGAACTCAAATGATAATTCCAATACCCAACTTCTTGTCTGGTAGTTGGTTCAATGTATGCTACCTATAGTTGATAGGATCAAGTTTGTTTGAAACCTAAAGTAGGCATGCCCTTCCATAAGAATGTTAAAACTATTAAACATGCCTTTTGGGAATGCAAAGTTGCTAAGATATTTGGAATCAAACACAACTTGATCTGTTAATTCTCTTTAGCAAAAAAATCACTTGTAAACACATGATTTTTGGGATTGGCATTCATTATAATATGATGTCTCACTGGGGTGTTAAATGATATTATTCTCAACATGAACCTTATGTTGAAAAATAGATTTTATGCCTAGGGGTGTGATGTCTTTAATAATATTATAGGCTCTGTGGTAGTGTTTGTTCATAGAATTCGGTAATCTGATTTTGTTTTTCAAAATTCCCCTTTAAAGGTTGTGTTCTCTTGATTTTTTTCTCTATATTTTAAAAGCGACATGTTAAAATGGCAAGAAATTATACTTCTTCCCATCATATCCACCACCCCTACTTCATTTACATAAGCACCATCATGTTTTACTCTTGAAAATCACATCTATTTTTTATATTTCAAGTGTATTTACCATCATTTGTGAATTTTAGGGTCCCACAATCATCAGATTATAAGTTGTCAATATTTTCTTTGGAGATGATGACTGAGATCACATTTTATCTATCTTCAGTGGCTTGTGTCTAATGCATTAAGTGTTTACATGCCTTTGTGACCATTCTTTGGAATGAGTGCCACATTTAGTGGTTACATTTTATCTCAATTTGAGGTTCCAATGAGTTTGAGGATTTGAAACATAATATATCCCTCTCTCTTCCAAGCCACCACTCATGTTCTCTCGCCTTTGTTTAGGTAGATCCATAAAGTATCGGAATAATAGCCATATCCTTAGTTATGTGCCTCCCTATCATTCCCACAAGGCATGGTCAAGATAGATAGATAGACCCATCCCTAGATAAAAAATGACACGTAAAGAGGTCTATCATTTCTCCTTTCATCCTTTCTCACTTCTTTCCATGTTTGGGGTGTCAAATTGGTAACCAACAGATCAGATGAAATCACTTGACTCATAAGAAGCATTCTATAAGGAATAGAGTGAGTGTGAAAAAAATCAACATTACCAAAATTTTGAGCTCTAGTATGGTGTAAATCATTGAGATCACTAGATAAGTCACCAATAGAATGTAGAGTGGATTGAAGTCATTTGGGAATTTGTTGAACAAGAGGATGAGGTGCAGGTGGAATTGGCAGGGTTGGCTCTACATCAAGATCAACATCAGAACCAGAAAACATGTCCTCTGAGTCATGTACAAGAGAAGGAAGAGGAGAAGAATGATCATCAATATGAACATATCTTCTGTTAAAATAATCATGGGTAATATGATCCAAAAGGTAGTATTCCTTCACATGTTCACAATGTCCAATGAATATAATCTCAGTGCTCTTTTTCTCCATAGATTTATGTTTGTCTTTAGGAACAAAGGCCCATGCTTTTCTTCTAAATAATTAAAAATTAAATACATAAGGTTTTTCACCTGACCATGCTTCCTTAGGAGTGACCCCTAAACTTATTTGTGAGGAATTATGTTCTTAATAGAGTTGACACAATTCATTACTTCAACCCATAACTTTGGTAGTAAGTTCTTAGACTGAATCATGTAGTTAGCCATCTCCTTAAGTGTTTCATTTTTATGCTTTGTAACACAATTTTGCTGAGGAGTATAAGAGACTATATACTAATGCAAAATTCTATGATTAGTACAAAATCCATTAAATGTATTACTAATCTACTCTCTCACCATTATCAATATGAATATTTTAAAGTGAAAATACTAATTACTTTTCAACATAGGCTTTAAAATTATTGAAAATATCAAATACACCACTTTTATATTTTAATAAATACACCCAAGTTGTTCTAGTGAAATCGTCCATGAATGCTAGCACAAGCACCAAAAAATGACCATGAAGGAAAATTCATAATGTCATTGTGTACTAACTCAAGAGGAGTCTCAGCTCGAGTGGTTTTTCCGTTTGGAAAGGGAGCTTGATGTGTCTTTCCAAACATGCAACATGGTGTAGACACAAAATCATGCACTTTGGATAATTATCTATTCTTGATTACACACTACTATTCATATGATTCCAAAGTAATAAAAGTACTAATTAACCCATGCCCTTGACCATCTTTTCTTTCTTTCTATTGCCACTTTTGATCTTACACTCTTTCTATCCTAGTTTTTCTTTTCATACCTCGACATTTCTTATCCTAGACATCAATTCCCAGCTAGAACGTCAACGCTAGGTGCCCTCGTCCCCTCTAGATTCCCCTAACCTCTTTATACTTTACTCACATATTTTGGGTCATTTCTAACCATTTGGGCATCTTATCTTTTTTGTAGTCATTATTTTTGTGTTTAATTACAAAATTCAAGCAAAGAAATCATATAAATATAAAGTTATGTGACCATAATAATGGACCAAGAACTAAACATTAGCTATCACCACCTAAGGTTACATCCAAAGTATATTCAAGAGCATTCAAGCATCCATTTTAGCAACTATTCAATGGTAAAGGATTTCACTCTTTTGCATACACTTCAAAGGATGGGGAAGTTCATTCTATTCCATGCACACATCTACTTACATCTTCTACATCTAGCTATTTTCACGCTATTAAGTGTGACACACAAAAGAGCCACCTAGGGCACAATTCCACACACACACACCTAGAAATACATTGGGTCTTAAATGTAGTGTAGAGAAAGTTCACTTGTTTGACAATTGAGGATATTTCGACCCCTCATTTGTATTCTTTTATTTTTGGGATTCGATACACTCTCGAGGGTTTTACAGGTCATTTCTTTATTTCAGGTTTTCAGCGACATTGGTGATCATTGTGAAAAATAATATCAATAAGAATCGAAGGACAAAAAACATCTTGGGACCCTAAAAGGAGGTTTACTAAAGGTTTGAATAGTCACAGGTGCCTAGAGTAGATCTTTGGTGCCTGTACGCACCCCTGAACCATTCTTAAAGCCCCAATTAATAGATATCTTCTAGTCGCACAATTTTCTAAGGCTATGTGTGACACTTCTCCCTCTCTATTCCTCATATCAGAAATTTAGCACAATTTGAATTTGGTTGCAAATCACCTAAGTCTTCTTATCCCTTATTTTCAATTAGGGTTTCATATTCTCGAGCTTAATTTGTTTGGGTCATATTTATTCTTATTTCTTATTTATTTTACTACTACATTGCAATTGGAATTAGGCATCTATAAATCCTATATTTTCTTAATCGCATGGATAAAGACTCTTATTAGAAGAAACTTTGAAAGACTAGTAACCATGTTTTATGAAAAAATATGTTGCATATATATAGTTTAGGTGGCCAAACCTTTCATTCCATAGTTTACTCACGGAATTAGAGTGAGAAATCAGATAAGGTCCTACAAAAGTGTCAAAGTACTCAAGGAGATATGATCTAGAAGATGGGTCCACCACTCCTGTAGATGTAATATCATTAGGATCATTTAGTTCCCTAATTACAACACCTTTTGTTGAGAATTCAATAATTTTCCCATGATCAAAATGATACATTTGATAAATAGAAAAAAATGTTGAAGATATTTTAGGAGCATATAGAACATCTTATATGAGACCATTTGGCATATTAACAGTATTGACTCTTAAAACATCAACAAAAATAGAGTTTCCCATCATAATTTGGAAGTGTTACAAGAAAAAATTGAACTCAAAAAATATTTAGAGTGAGTTAGATTATGTTTAGCACCAGAATAAAAAATCCACTTATCTTTCAATGGAGAGAAGGCCCACAAAGATAGGTCTTTCCCTTTACCAATGTTGGAAGAAGGTGACAGAGGCAGAAGATTAAGTTTGTGTTGTTTCAAAGTCTTCTCTAGTACTTCTATTCTCATAAATCATTTAGACTATGTATGATTTGTTTTTCTTCAAGAAGGACATGGATCATATACCTTCTTCTCAAGAGGGTTCTTCCCTTTGCTAGGACATTTGATCTTGGCCATACTCCATTTTTAAGACCTCCTCCATTGTATCTAATATCTTAATACATCATGCATCATCCAAGCTTGAGTAAATGAGAAGAACCATATGGCCTTGTAGCCATTAATGGTGAGCTCACATTCTTAAAAATCTTGAAAATTCATACCAAACATCACATTTTATTTCTAGGATCTTCATAGGTTCAATGATTTGTAGCTTTCAAAAGAGTAGAGAGTAGTATATATGCTAGGTTTTGATGTTTTTGTCAAAGTTATGATGCACGTATAGGAGTAACTCTTTTTTAGCTCTTATCTCATGATGCATAGTTGAGTTAGTTAAGCTTGGTGGTTCTCTAGCCTCATTTCCATAGCTTTTCAAATTATACATGTACACATTTGGCATGCTCGGTGGGACTTACTCCATAGTACTTTAGAAGTAATTTTTGAGCTTTTCATTTCCATATCTAACCATTGTCATGTTTTTTAGGGTTAAATACCTTGTTTTCTAGCAGATTCCTAATTTTAGGTGGGCTAAATATCCCTTTTGCATGAGTATCTAATGGGATCAAGCTAGAAATAGGTTTTAATGGTGAAATAATAACCTGTTTTATTTTTTGAAATTTTCATTTCCATGGTTTTTGTGTGGTTTTGAAGGGGTACGTGTAGGTGTCCTGAACCAGCATGTATCTGTCATCATGGTTATGCACCCATAATTTTGGACGTGCACCCGTTTGCCTATATTTTGACTATCGACTCATTTTAGAAAGGGGTATGTACTTATCCTGATCAACGCGTACTCATTAACTTACATACGTACCCACCTCTCGGGATGTATAGGTGTTATTCAAATATTGTGTTGACCTCACATTTTACTTGTATGTGTACCTGCCTTTTGGGGTGTGTATCTGCTAAACCTCCCGTGCACATGTCATTCTACCTACATAGGCATAAAGCCACACTGTCCATTTTTATAACCACATGTATCTGTCATTTAGAGTGTGTATTTATCAATAGGAGTGCGTACCCATCATTCTGGGCACACAGGTATCACTGTCAAAAATTAAAATTTTTTTGCAAGTTCTAGAATCAAGTTTTTTAGTTTTTCTAATACTCTACAGGTTCCTAATAGTGGTTTACATGTTCTTTTGATATTTTTTTAGCCTGACTTAGTTACGTGTTTACATTTTTGGTTTGTAGAGGTCTTTTGAAATGTGTATGTTCTTCCTTTATACCTTCTAGGTGATCTTAGGAACCAAAAACATTTCAAAAACCTTCTCTTTGCTTTCCAAACACTCTAATTTAAGTCTTATAAAGGATTAACTTTCAAAATTGGGCAAAAAAGGGTTTCTTTTTCAAAAATTGCTCAAGTATTTTCCATTTCTTTCAACATTCGAGCAGGATAGCTTATTGTCTATGCTCTTTCCTTGCGTCTTAGGATGATCTGGGAAATCAAAAGCAACATCTTATCCTATTTATATGATGTTATGGGAAAATTAATAATCTTTGTGTAGGACCAAAATTGATTGTTAAAGAATCAGAAGCTAAGACAATACTAACGTGTTTGATATAAGTTTCCAAATGGTGTGCGACGTAAACCACACTATGTTAAAGAGATAAAAAACACACCACATTCAAAAGATTATATATGCAGGTTCAGAAAAGGGTACTTCCCTATCTGCTCAACTAGAGCATAACCCCTTTGGCATAACACATTAAGCTATAACAATGGGGGTGGTTCTAGGAACCCTAAAGTAGTCCACTACTGAGTAACCTTGTGGACAAAACGAGAAGTGCTCTGCATACCCACTTGACTAGTTTTTCATTGTGAGTTAGAGTCAAAGTTATCCATATAGCGAACCTAATGAGAATGCACGTGAACTCATTCATTGTTCATCATGTTCAAAGGGGGTAAAGTAAAGCCAAGATAATCCTTAGGAAACCTTGGCAAATAGAGCTTGTAATAGATAAACTTGTGACACCTAGTCAAGTGAACTACCTAGGGAAGCCATATCTTCTGGGAGCCCACTTTGCTAGTCTAAACCATTGTGTCATGTCAAACTCTCATGAAGTGACGACTTAATTGGACTCAAAATATTTTTTTTCAAACAATGCAAAGAGTCCACTTAGGTTGAAACTAAGTGTCACTCATCACAATATTTATGACGTATTACTTAGGTTAGTTTCTTTCTCACCTTAGGACGAGGTGAAACACTACCCAAGTAACACTTAGTTCATTTCCACCCCATTTGATCTATGCCTTTGCATTCTTGTTGCCCATTTGGGATAAGGGAAGGCATGTTTCGTGAGTGTTATCAATAGATTGTGTTCCCCACTTTTATATCCATTTACACCCATCCATGTTTGCGGTTGGGTTGTTAAATGTTTAAAGTGTGTGGGTACGTTTTTACATCTTGATAGCCACTTGATCTTGATTTCAAGATCATCATCATAGTTAGGATCGGTTAATCATTTTATCCCCTTAGACATGTTACTTTGTTCACATCATCATGACACAATCAAGATACTTATGTCACATTTCTCGTAAACTTGATCTAAGTGTCTGCATTTTGGCGTTACGTTGCCTACATTTTAGCACATCCTTAGTATAATTTGACTTAGTTTGATTTCAAACATTATCCTAAATCTTGAAGAGCTTCATTTACTTTGTTTACGTTGTTTTGATACCACTTTGACACTATACTTCTCCATATAGCTTGATATACATGTCCAATTGGTGTGGTTATGTGGCATACATTTGTAAACCTCGCTCTTTGACATTTAGGCCTTATTGGTTGTTGAACTCATCGTGGTATCCTTTGATTGGGATTTGCTCTTATGCTTTGTTAATACTTATGCCTTGTTCATTTTTGAACTTGACATAGATTTGGCTATCTAGCATCAAAACTATTGTTGAAAGTGAAAGGTAAACACTTTGATCAATTGATTTGGTTACCTATACTTGCATGATTGTTCCTTGAGTGTTAACAAATTCATAGACTTATTCTAGGAAAATCTTGTTGGATTATCGAAATCATGTCATTACGATGTATGTTTTCCTTAGTTCTTCTTTGGAGGAATCAAACATCTAAAAATGTCTAGCTGGATGTCATTATGCTTCCCTGAATAGACATTGAACTTCCTTCCCTTTGATAGAGTTTCATCACACTATATAGGTCTAGGAATTTGTACCTAAATGACACCAAAAATGACTAGTTATCACATGGTTCCTCACACTTACAACAATACAGAACCTAGGTTTAGGCATTCACATCAAAAGATTCCCATTACGAGTAAGCCTCATTTGGTTCTTCGCACTAGAGGGCCTGTTCGGGTACCTCATTCCCCACCTTCATATCATAGTTGGTGGTATAGTTTGGATCCTTCTAATCCAAATTATTATTCAGGTTCCCCCCACTCTTCTTCTGATTCTGATCCAAAGTATTCTTTTGATGCCTCTCAGTCTTCTGAGGCTTCAGATCCAAACTATTATTCCATTGCGACTCTTATGTCATAGTCCTTCCTTGCTTCACAAGACCTTCTTCATCAACCATCTATTGCAACTCCTATGTTGTGGTCCTCCCTTGCTTTACAGGACCTTCTTTATCCATCACCTCAACGATCTCTTCCTCTATTTAATATCTATATGACTCAAAGTCCTTTTATTCAGTCATCCCAGTCGACTCATATGTTGCAATCTACACACTTTAGACTCAATCCTACTAGTTAACTGAAACTATATCATCGTATAGGTAAATCCATTTCATCTTCTTCTATCAATAATAATCTAATCCTTCTTTGGCCATTGAGCCCTTTCAACCATGTCATACCATCTTCTCACCCATCTTCTAAAGATCAATGTCTACATGCACAGATAAAAATTTGCAAGAAATGATGGGCTAAGATATATTTTTGACACACTATCAAATTTCTTTATGGACACAATAGGGTCAATTCTTCCCATCGTCTACATCATCACACATATTCTTAAAATTCCATGCTTGTTGAACCCATTTCATCTATTCAACCTCCTATGGTCAAAGAACAACAACCTCTACTGATTTATTTCTCTCAAAATGAAGGAACCATCAGACTACAAGAATATATCCCTCTAGAGGATTACAAAAAGGATTCTTTCTAGAACTCGATATGTTGGCATATTGGGGTGAAGAAATTGATCCTTTTTGTCAAAACATAGAGGAAGAGCCTAAGGTCATCGAACTTGATTCTTCTTCTGTTATTCCATCTTCACCTTCCTCTAAGCATGATGACATGCTGAGGTCTAGCATCAATCCATGGCCCTTCTTCTCATTACCCAATCATTCTTTATCTATCACGATTCCTCAATCATAATCACATCATGGGTAACCATCTGGTAGCCCTTTGTCATCTTCTATGTGTGGGCCACATCCTGATAGCCCATCCTCATCTTCTCTTGGACCACATCCTAGTGGCCCTCTATTTTCTATTAGTGGGTATGCTCCATATAGCCTTTATCCTCCATTCTTGGGCCATTTCATAGTAGCTCATCCTATTTTGCTATCCTAGGGCCACCATTTGGTATCCCTCCATTTTCTACTTATGGGTCACCCCCTAGTAGTCTCTTGTTATCTTTTTCCATTTTGGTGTCACCTCTTAGTATCCCTTCATCCCCTTCCATCTATGGGACACCTCCAGGTAGCCCATCATCTTCTATTCTTGAGCCATATCCTTGTAGCCCAATATTTTCCATCTTGGGGACATATCCTAGCATCCCTTCGTCATCTTATATCAGTGGCTCACCTCCTGGTAGCCTATCCTCTTCAATTCTTAGATTGTATCCTTTTCCTCACATCAATCAGAAACATCTACAATCTGCTCCCACTTCTTGGGATTAGACAAGTCACATATCAGCTTATAAGAAACCCAAATGGATTCTTCATCAAGTGAAGGTCACACATTCCATGAGCTCTACAGCTCCCAACATGACCAACAACCATAAGGTTTAGAATCCACCATGATTCAAAAATGTACATCAACACAACCATCAAGTATGACGCAAAGTGCATAAATATCTTGATCGAGAACTCGAATTCCCACATATGAAATCTATGTTTCGAGATAGTCACATTCATTTTTTGAGTACGAGCTCATCATAGCCATTAAGATCAGGGATAATATGACTCTTGACAAAAAAAACATGCATAGTCTTCCTTATCAAGGAAATCACAAACATCATTGTTGGATCTTATCACGTAGAATGAATTTGTTAGTCCAAGCTTTCCAAAACCTATCAAAAATCTAAAAATCATCAAAAAAAATCAAAAATACAAAAAAAAAGAGAAAACATTAAAAAAAATCAAAGGTACAAAGATCAAACATTAAAATTGGGCATTGCATACATACGGATGTTCTCTCTTCCCCTTATTTTCATTCCTCTACAAGGAATCCACCATTTTCATCCCTTCAATGATATTTTGGTTAACATATTCACACACATTCTATGATGGTTATCTCTATGGTATTTTTTTGACTTTGGTCTTCCATCACCTTGGTAAATTAAAGAATGGTTGACCTCTTAGAGATCATATCACTATATGCATCTAATAAAATTGTTGAGAAGAAAGTTTAGATATATTTTTTGACACTAGCCAATGTTGTCATCACAATCACTTCCACCTCCTTCCATCAAGCCATTAGTGATTGTTAACCCCTTGTCAAAAAAGAGAGCTGAAATAAATTTTCAGAAAGCAAGCAAAAGAATCAATCAATCAAATCAAATAGCTAAAAGCTAAAAGAAAAAGCAAATTGATATATATAAAAATCTCTTGTGGTATTTCCAATAAACTCTACCGGAGATACGGACACCTAACTGGCAATAGATCAATGTTACGATTACAGTAAAATGCATCTCCATCAGGGCTATGGATGCCTAGATGGCAACGGAGCAATGTATAACTTTCATTCCACCCTCCATTCACAAATCCACTTTGAAAATAAATCATTCCTACACATTAGCTAGGGTGTCTTCACTTGTCGTTTATCAAAATCTTCCATTCGAAAGGTAATTAAATTCCATGCACACACATTGAATCTCTATGAGTGAACAGGATTAGTATGTTACCAAGTGCCTTTTTTTGGACCTTGTTCAAACTCTTGCTTTAGTCTATATCTTGTCTCAGGATTTGTGCCTTTGGCTGATTGCTTCTTCATCGCGAGGCTTCTAAGCTATATTCATATCATCCACATTGTTCTTATCCTTCATTTAGAAAATCCATGTGTATAAGATTACCTTTTTTTCCATGTTTTTTGAAACCTTTTTCCCTTTCATAAAAACAATCTCCAAATTCCTTTCTATCATGTGTTTATTGGCTAGCTTATGTTGGGGGCATCCTTGCTCCTTCCTAGCACATCATTAGTTTGCGTTCATCATCATGATTGAACCTACCCATATTGGCCTTGATCTAGCCTTTGCGCATGAATAATTTTCCTTTGAATACTCCCACCTAACACTAGGGTATTTTTTGCATCTTCACTTTCTTGCACATGTGCATGGCATTCTGCCCTTGTACATCCCATCTATCGCTGGGGGCATCCACACTTCTTATTTTCATGTACATAGCTTCAGAAAAATTTCAAAATCACATAAACATTCAAATTTGTTTTAGAAAACTTCTAAAAATAAAAATCCTACAAAAAATTCATTCTTTGGTTCTTGGTTGTTCTTGTCATCAACGACTCATGGATCATCTGGATCTACCCTCATTAACAAAGCTAGTTTGTATGCTTTGTATGTACTCTCAGGCACAACAAGTTTCTTGGTACTATTTTGTAGTGCACAATGCTTTATCATGGGACCTAAAGGTCCTCCATTATTCCCCTTGTATGTATCCTTTCTTGGGGCACCATCATCAACCATTGTTGTTAATTAGCACAGGTCAGAACTGAAGCTTGATAACAAAAACATTACATTGTGTTTCTCTGGTAGGTTAGTTTGTATTACTTTCTTGTATTACATTACATTGTGTATGTTCCATGGAGTTAGGCATCATCTTAATTTCTCATATTTCATTGCATTATGTATGTTGCATGGAGTTAGGCATCTTTTAATTTCTCGTATTGCATTACATTTTGTATGTTGCAAAGAGTTGGTGTTTTTAGCAATATACATTTGTTTGTATATGGATTTTCATGTCATACTACACTTTTGTTCATTCTTTTTAATAAGGACCGATGGTGAATATGATTAGCAATATGATGAAAAATAAATTTGTTTAAAATTCATTGGATGGATGTTATCTGATTCCCCCTTCCCCATATTCTTTTTCTTTGGTATCCCCTTTCTTTTCTTCTTCTTCACACTATTCTTTCTTTTGTTCTCTTTCTGTCATATTTTTTATCTTCGATCGAGTTCTTCCATCACCTTATTGACAATCAAGGTGGCATCCTTCATTCTACTCATTTTTTTCAAACTTTTTACTTGTTTATGCTTGTCTTCTTTCTTTGAAGTGATGTTAATTATGCCATCCCAAAGAGGGTAAAATGTAGACTCCTAAAGTCTTCTCACGCCTAGTGTCTCCTCTGATTCATTCAATTTAAAACACTTCATTAATTGGTTATTCTTCACTCCATTCTCGAATTCCCATTTACAACACCTTCTTGCTCGTCTTCTTCTCATATTCAACTCATTTGGTTAATAACTTCCTTTTATTAGCTAACCATCTTCCTATTCTCCTTTGGATCACTTGTATAGGCTTCCTAGGATTTATGTCAGTCATAAATGATTAACAAGACCCCTCTCAACTCTCAATGAGTCTCTAATGACTTGCTAATAAATTTTAACTAACCTAAACCTAGCTTAACCCTCCTAAAGCATATTTATCACTCATATTCATAAAGTGTTTTTGGCTTAGCTTTAGTCCCACATGCACCAAAGTTCCAAACTCTCCCATTTAGAAATCTATAAATAGAATGCTAAGCCCTCCCTTTCAATTTTACTTTTTGACTATCAAATCAAACCTCTTGACTCTTTAGAAAGGCATTAGACCTCATTTTTGGTAGCTTTAAGCTATAATACATTTGATCTCGGCCATACTCCATTGTTAAGACCTCCTCCATTGTAGCTAATATCTTAATACACCATCCATCATCCAAGCTTGAGTAAATGAGAAGAACCATATGGCCTTATAGCCATTAATGGTGAGATCTCATTCTTAAAAAGATTGAGATTTATATGAAACATCACATTTGATTGCTAGGATCTTCATAGGCTTAATTATTTGTAGCTTTCAAAAGAGTAGAGAGTAGTATATATGTTAGGTTTTGATGTTTTTTTCAAAGTTAAGATGTATGTATAGGAGTAACTCTTGTTTAGCTCTTATATCATGGGGTATAGCTGAGTTAGTTAAACTTTGAGGTTCTCTAACCTCATTTCCATAGATTTTCAACTTATACATGTACACATTAGTCCATACTTGTCGAACTTGGTCAACCATATTATCCCTAGCTATATCCCATTCATTATTTCTTACACACATAGCTCATCCATTCACACAATGGTCATATTAGTCCATAAAATTAGGTTAAACCATCGCACAACACAATCCTAGCTTTCAAAGCATTCATACATGCATCCCAGATCAAAGCACCCAGAAAGGTCCATAACATATGTACATTGTGGCACTTCCCATCTGCTTTTGTCCCTTTACCTCTAATGACACTTTTCTTAATTTAAATTCTTTTGGGGCACTTCTAGTTAGCATTATCTAAAATTTCCAGATCTAGAACTCGTATATAAGCTAGTTATTGATCTCTTATCAAGGAGGAGATCGTGCACACTCACATAAAGATCCTAATGAGAATAGATTAAAAAAATCATAGGAAAATCCATTCCAAGACTCCCTTGAGTTTCATATACTATGCATCCTCATTCTAGGGAAGTCATCAACTCAAATCAGTAAATATAAAGAACATATCTCATTCCAACTCAAGTTAGGGAAAAGGTGCAAGTAAAGTCTCACTGTTGCAAGATCATGGTTATCTATTTGGTTACATATATTCTACAGATCACATGTTAGGAAAGAATGACTTGAGGTTTTATCACTTTTTGGAGTAGTGGTGATGTCGGCGGTGCATAGGGGTGCCCACAACCCTCTTAATGTTTATTTTGTAAGACTTCTTAGCTATCTAGGTTTTTGAAGGATCAATCAGTTGCATAACAATCATCACATAGTTTCAGAGGTCCAGGTTCCAGATAGGAGAAGATAAAAATATAATACATATACCTAGAAAGTATTAGGAGAAGAGGATTTGAAAGGACATGAGCGTACGGAAAGGGCCATGTCACGGTACATGGCCTGTGTCATCTACTTTGGTTCATGCAGTAGTTTAAGACAAATTTCAACAACAAGGCTCTATTAGGTCATTTCCATCCTATTTCAGTCATCAAAGTAGCCCAGATCATCACACGAAGTAGGATATCAACTAAGTCATTTTCTCTCTCTCATGCAAGTGCTTTATCTATTTGATGTTTTTCATTGTTTAATATTATTCATATGGTTATTCCTGATATTGTAACAATTAGCTTTGAAAATTAATTTATTAAGATAATCTACCATCAGTTACTACCCCCTATAAGATACTAACTAATTTAGGTTAAACCATTTGGTGATTGAATGTTGTATGTTGGATCTATCCTCTTCTATTATCTGATTAATTCTTCCAAATCCTAGTAGTCCTCCATCTCACATTTCATGCCCAATACACATAGTGGTCATTTTGGTTCTCCACAATACCTTGTGATTTTGCTTTATACTCGAAATCATTCCAAATTCATGGCCTGTTCTATACCTATGAATGACAACCCCATATTCAGTGTTACCCACATACCCTTAGAAGATGTATAAACTTCTGATAGTCAGCATTTCTGCGATAAATAAATTAATTTTAAACAAGACCAAGTTGATGATCTATCTAATTTTTTGCTCAATTGTGTGATAACCCAAGCCATGTGTAACTAGTCCTTGATGTTCTTTTTAATGTTAGACTTACTCGTGACAAGGTTTCTCAAGAAAGTATTCTTAAAACTTTAGGATCCTCCTCTACATATACATCCTCCATTCCAATATCTATTGTTCCCATTTCTATAATTGTTACCTCTGTAATAACTACATCTCCATTCTTATTTCTTCTCCCCACGCCTCCATGGGGGCATCTAGTCTCAATGTTTCCATTCCTATTCCATTAAATTTTATTCTCCTCTTATCTCTCATATTCAACCTAGTTCTTCTTCTGGCACCCATGCCTTAGAGTCCTTGTTGCACAACCTACAAGCCCAATTTATTTAATTACAACAAGGTACTATCATCAATTATTCTTCTATAGATTCTTTACTTCTCCTACCCAGTCCTATAACACCCGAGTTTTCCTCTTATCCTCTTCCTCCTAGTTTTATTTCAATAAGCTTCATCTTTTCACTAGTAAAGAAGATCCACAAGAGCATCTTATACTATTTCATGTTGATTTCTTAGATTTTACTTTTAATGATACATTGTTAATGACATTGTTTCCTAGAATTTTACAATATTATGCATCACAATGGTTTTATGATTTGCCTATTCATTCTGTATGATCTTTTATTCTATTAGAAAATCAAAATTTTAGTACATTTTTCTATTAATATTGGAATTAAATATCTCTTATGCACAAATGGATAAAATGAAACATGGAACTAATGAGAACCTTAGTGACTATGTTTTGTGTTATAATATTAATCTTACTAAAATGAACAATACCCTAGTTGATTCTGAATTGCAAGATATATTTCTATAGAGTCTTTTTCCTCCTATCCAAAATTCTCTCATCTTTGATAACTTTTGTTCCTTTGATCACTTAGATCATATCCTCAAATACCATGAAGGAAAGCTAATTTCTATGGGAAAAATTAAATATCATGATCATGCTTCTAGTTAATCTAATGCCAAATTCCCAAGTAAATATACATTCAAGAGAAAACCTATTGAGCCCCGAGCTGAAGCTAAAGTCACTGTTAATGTAGTGTCATAACTGATGAAGCTCCAAATCTAACCTCCTTGATGAAATTTTACCAAATTTCCAATCCCACCTTGAGAAATGTTGCAACATCTCCTTCATATTAACCTTATCTCTCTTTCTCCACCTCGATTCTATTCATCTTTAAGGGAAAAACTTTGATAAAAAAAACATATTGTGATTATCACCGCTACAATGGACACTCCATTGATCGGTCCTTTAAGGTTGTATATGTCATCCAAGACTTAATTGATAAAGATGTAATTGAATAGGATTAGCCTCCCATAATCAAACCTATAAACGATAATGATAAGCTTAAGATATTCAATGACCCACTTCCTAAGAATAACAAGGCTATATCTAAAGCAACTGCTAATCATGCTTACCATGCAGTTCCACCCCAACAATCTACTAATAATCATCTAGAATTTCTTATTAGTACTACTACTACACTACCACCATCCATTTCTTTTACTAATGTTGATGTTCATAATTATTTCAATCTTCTAGGATTCACATTATTACATCCATTCACAATCAAGCTCTCGATAATGTCATGATTAATCCTAATTTAAACATAAAGCATGTTTTCTTCCCCTCTTGCATGCTATTGGATTTCCATTATCTCAAATCATGTGTAAGACTCCTACTTATTATGGGTATATAACTCTTCCCATCATAGTTGGTGATGCATAGAAATTATAAACTGTCGTGTTATTCAAAAAATCAAGATGTATACCAACAACAACTTCTACCTTACTCTGTAATTGAGAATCCTTCAACAAGACTATAAAGGCTAAAATTGCAAAAATGACACAATATCACCTATAATGGTCTCCACCAAGTACTTACTTGACTATACCTTGCATAAACCCTTGTTTCATGTTATTAACACATTCCTCAATGATCCATAGCCAAGAAATTCTAACCTTACTCACTAGACCCAAACTGCCATATGTTCTTTTCCACTAGCCCCTAGTTTCCAATCATGTAACTTTTGCTTTCAAGATTACTTGTAACCCTGCCACTTGTATGCCTTTCTCAACCACCTCAAACCACTATTAAATTTATCACAAAGTGAACTCAAAAAAATACAAACTCTTCTCCTTTGTCAAAATTGTCCTCGTATCCCCTTAAGACAATGTAATTTTCTAACATTCAAGGTTGAAGGATTTTTTAGATACCTATAAAGAGTTAAAAAAATAATTATACTCCTTTTACCATCCCCATAGTGCATGCAAAATATTGGAACTCAACTCCTTTACAACCCCTCTTATCTCACCTTTTGACTTCTAGCTTGTTAAGACCCTACTAGATCAAGGGCGGTCCCATTTCACTCTTAACTTCCTCTGTAAGAGACTTCAAAACAAAACATTGATATTTTTAGACACCCATTAGGGAGTTCTTGGAGTAGGGAAATCTTAAAGCTTGAACTCTTTTCTTATCACCTACATGTTTTGTAAACTAGCCTTACCCAATTAGGTCTCCACTGTGTTACACTGTCCTAGGTGAGGATTGTAAAGTTTTTCTTCAAATTATACGCTTGTTTCTATAATATTATTTCACAATCCCCTTATAGGATGTATTTTCATGATATCTTGAGAAATTTAAGACAAGGTTCAATTTTTTGAGTCTCCAAGTTTCATGTCCTAGTTGTATCTCAACTGTAGGCTACAGTATAGCCTGAGAGGAAAAAAATACTTGTATATTTCTTCCTCATTAGTTTTTAAGATCCAAAATTTTACCCTAGGGTCTGATTCATCCTCCTACCTAGTTATATTCTAGAATTGATTCATAATAACAAGCATATCACTCTCAACCAAGTAAAAACATCTCATTATGCATGTTAGAGACAGTGTTAAAACCTCTCACTTCTCAGTTTACAGAATTAGAGTCTTACATTGAAAGAAGACTTCCTTATTTTCTCTATCCACTCACTACTATACTCATCCCAATGATTTCAATATATTTAATCAGTGAATACAATAACAAAGAGATCCTTAATCAACTATCAAAACACAGTCCAGTTCAGGTTTTTAAGGAAACCCCAACATGTAAGAGAAAGTAACAGGTGTATGTCTTCACTCCTTGTATTTTTTTATCAACACCCTCAATCACTCACTTATCCACTTAGGAATCCCATGCACATTTCCACATATCAATTCAACCACAAGGTTTGTTACCACCTACAACTCATTTTTCTCTTTAGCCTACTCAGGGTTTCAACATGTAATGACATTTAACATCAAGATGAACATCTTTAAAGCCTTGAATAATATAATTATCTACTCCGCACGTGGATCAATACATACATGCTCAAATAAAAGATCATAAACCATGCTCACTGAACCATGCATAGATGCTTAAACAATCACAAAGAGTAATAATACAAAAGAAACAGCAAAATCAATTCACTAAAGCTCAAATGCTTATAGCCAAGCTTAAGATCACCTTTCACTCAACTCTGAAATCAAGCATCTCTTACATGCACAACCAAAAACAAAAAATCATGCAAGAAAATGTCACAAAACTGAGTTTTCCTCCTTCATTAGATCAGTTACAAACATGGCTTGTGATGATAGTCCACTCTAGGAGGTTACCTTTACCTAAAATGTCGTAAGTTTAGTATGACTAGCTCTTAACATGACGTATGATCCTAGAGAGGTCCTAATACCACATATTGCCTCATTCCACCATTTTACAAGCTTCAAGAATGCTTTAAAAAAACTACAATAATCCAAAATGGCCCAAAAATTCACATTTTGCAAATGGGAGGGAAACACTCCATTTGAATTTTGAAAGACCCAAAACAAGACTAGTTACATAGACTGATTCCTAATGACTCCTAGGACTCACAAACACACCTAAAAACCAAAATTAATATCTTCATGGTTTATTTATATGTAGGAGTGATGTTCCTACATCAGATGTGCCTCTTACTATATGTTTGCCATTTTTTGTAGTATCTGGAATCAAGCATTGTGACATGATCTAAGGTCTTCCTTGGCTTAAGGTCATTATGGATGCTTCGTATATTATACACAAATGTGAAATATTCATACATGAGCAAGAATTCATCACTATTTAAGGTATCCCAGCCCACACACCTACAAACCAAAATTAATGTCTTCATGGTTTATTTATATGTAGGAGTGATGTTTATGCATCAGTTGTGCCTCTTACTATTTGCTTGCCATTTGTTGTAGTATCTAGAATCAAGAATTTTGACATGATATTAGGTCTTCCTTGTCTTAAGGCCATTAGATATGCTTCATATATTATACACAAATGTGAAATATTCATACATGAGCAAGAATTCATCACTATTTAAGGTATCCCACCTTGAACCTTGTTACCTATTATCTCTCAAGTTTCACAGGTCCCTACCATAAGTGCACCACTTGCCCCAATTATCATTACTCATAGTATACATGCTATCATACTTACTCCTATAATTAGAAATGCTACTCTTGTGGTTTTATCACACACTCCTAGTGATAGTCCCACACTTGTCCCTGGATTCATGATCACATGCTTCCTTCATTCACAATGGAAAATAGTGGGCCCTCACCCAATGTACTCATCAGTTAGTTCATATGCTACTCACATTGCGGGGCATCCACTCCCCCCATTTATCGATGACACACTTTGTTTATATGTTAAACTTTATTGTTGAGGGAGTAATTACACATCCAAACCTCACTTTGCACGTAAACACACACTAGGGGAAGCTTTCTTTCTCACCTCACCTTACACACTCTCTAATTCCTCAAATGCACTAAAATTATATATATTCCCCTCCTTGGGGGCGTTCTTAGATCACCCTTCCTTCTCTTTAAAGAATATTTTTTCATCTATGCCCTCAAGGGACCTAAAATAAAAAAACATTAAAATATACTAAAAAAATGAAAAATAGTTGCATTGCTCTTGCTTGGTTGTTTCTATTACACACTTATAATTTTCATGTTGCACTCCATTTATCATATTAGCTTAATACATATTATGTTATATCATTTTTCTATACACATGTGCATTCACATGGTACATTGAGTTGAATGCATGCTACACATATATTATAACACAATGTAGGATGCTTGACACTACTCTTTACTAGTTATTCTACTCCAACCGGGGAATCCACTTTACACTTTCTTACACAAAGGTGTTATCAAACTAATATTTACTACTTTACTTCCTCTTACTCATTTAATCAATACACACATCATGTTGTGCTCTTTATTACTCTGAAAGATCCCAAACCCCTTTTTTCCTTAATACCTTTTTTTTAATATATATTGCTCTAGCTCAAATCTAAATTGATAACATCAAAAGGATCCATAGAATACCATTCTAAATTTGCATAGATAAATTAAATAAAACAAACCCTGCAAACTAGGTGAATACTGAAAAGGTGCCTAGGGTTTAACAGGAAGATTTCTTCATAAACAATTTAGCCATGTATTTAATAATGATTTCTAATGCTAAATATTACAGCAACACATTTATAAATCTGTAAATAGATAAATAATGAAGATTGTCCAACAAACCCACTGTAAATGATTCAAACCAAATCGATTTGATATATATCTGATGCTAGGAATTACAATAGTTATCTGTCATGAAAAATACCTCAGATACTACATAAAACAATTGTAGAAGAAGTCACCCCACTCTCGAAGAAGTATGTATGCCCACTACTGTAATGTATTTCTCTATTTAACTGCTGGAATAATAAAAACCTGTGAAAACCATGAAGATCCCTAAATGGAAACTTCTCTCACTGCTCCTGGGGTTTCCGTCCTTGGATTTTGTCTACAAAATCTTAGTGCTAACTGCTGGGGAAAAATAATAATAATCTGAATTCCCTTTCCCCAAGTCACATTTTCCCCATATAGCCAAAAAACCCTCCAAAGGAACAAGTCGCACTTTTTTCCAAATCCTCATAATTAATTTTTAATTAATTATTTCCTTTTTCCAACCAAGTTACATTTTTGGCTTAGGTAGGCACATTAAATAATTTATTAATTTATTTAAATGCACTTTCCTAAGTCAAAGTCACTTAAACAGTCTATTAATTAATTATATGTGCTTTAATGATGTTTTACTTTATTTTGAGCACAATATAATAAAATTAATAAACCGAAGTCACCCTTGAAAACACCCTTTGGTCGTCGGGTAGACAAAACAAGCCAAAGGTCTTTGATTGAACTATCTGAGAAAGAGGGACATTACGGTCCTCCCTTCCTGAGATTTCTTGTCCCCAAGTAACTGTAGAGATGGATGTTGTAATATAGACTCGCCCTCCCATGTAGCATCCTCCACTAGTAACTCTTTCCACCTCACCAGGAACTCCCGAATAACTCTATTCCTCAGTCTCCTCTCTCGGCTATCCAAGATCTCCTCTAGCACTAAGTCCAATCTCCCTTCCTCATCCAGGGGTGGTAACTTTGTAGAAGAAATAATGTGTTGCCCCAAGGATTTTTTCAAGCAATATACATGAAATACATTGTGTATCTTACTCTCAAAAGGAAACTCTAGCTCATATGCCACTTCACCAACTGTCCTCAACACCCTGTATGGCCCACAGAAGTGCAGCTTGAGCTTTTCAGCCCCACTCTTCTTGAGAGTACTTTGTTTGTAAGGCTTAAGATGTAGAAAAACCATGTCTCCTACCTCAAGTGATCTCTCCACTCAGTGCCTATCTGCATACATCTTCTGTTGATTATGGGCCCATTGAATATTTTCCTTAAGTACCATAAGGATGTCTTGACTATCATATAAACTCTCCTGAGCTTTGGGAGCTCTAATGTCCCCAAATGCCATATCAACAAAAGATCTCGCATCATACCCATACAGTGCTCAGAATGGAGTCATACCAATAGACATATGGTAAGTGGTGTTATAGCAATACTCACATAAATATAGCAACTTTACCCATGCCTTCTACTGTACTACAATGTAGTTATGAAGATAACCCTCTATCCATTTATTCACAATCTCTGTTTTCCCATCCATTTGAGGGTGATAACTAGTGCTAGGAGTCAACTCAGTGTGAGCCAAATGGAAAAGCTCCTACCAAAATATTCTCATAAACCTGCTATCCTGGTCACTAACTATGTTCTTCGGAAGTCCATGCAACCTGAATATTTTTCGGAAGAACAAATCAGCCACATGAGGTGCTTTAAAACTGGTAGGGACAGCGAAAAAGTGTGCATATTTTGTCAACCAATCAACTACTGCATAAATTTGATCATTCCCTTGCACCACAGGAATACCTGTAATGAAATTCATCGAAATACTTTCCCACTTCTATTCTGGAATTGGCAATGGTTGTAGCAAACCTACTGGGAAAGTATGCCCTGACCTATTCTACTGACAAGTCATATACTCATGGACATGGCGCAAGACATCATCCTTGAGACCCTTCCAGGAGCATCTCTCTCTAATTTTCCTATATTTTTAAAAATACCCTGGATGTCCTATAAGTGGTGCATCATGGAAAGCATGCATAATCTTCACCTTAAGCTCATATTCAGGAACTAGGTAAATTTTTCCCTTATACACAGTTATTACCTTATACCAGCCATCCTAAATTTTTCCATCCATAATGTCACATGTCCAAGTGTTTTTGGAATACTCAACTAACAATTGAGATTTTCAATCTGCTGAAATCTCACTCAAAGAACATAGGGCAGCAAGAAGGGGTTTCCTAGAAAGTGCATCAGCCACTACATTCTTCATCCCCTTAACATAATCAATGTCAAAATCATATGCCTAGATTCTGCTGACGCATTTTTGTTACCTCTCATTGATTTCCTTTTGTTTTAGGAAATATTTCAAACCATTGTTGTCGGTTCTCACCACAAATTTTCCACCCACCAAACATTGTTTGAACTTTGTAAAAGCATGCATAATGGAAATCATCTCCTTATCATAGGTGGAATATAGTCTCTCATTATCTCTCAACTTCCGGTTCTCAAAGGCAATAGGATGGCGATCATGCATAAGAACTGCACCAATCCCCAATCCCAAAGCATCACACTCTAAAATGAAGGGCCGTGAGAAATTTGGAAGAGCCAAAACTAGACAGGTGCTCATAATTACCTTGATCCTCTCAAATACTACCTGTGCCTCATCTAACCAACTGAATGCACCCTTTCATGTAAGATCTGTCAATGGAGCTACCAGTTGAGAATAACCCTTCACAAACCTCCTGTAGTAACCACATAACCCCAAGAATCCTCGCAAGTCAGAGATATTCTTGGGTGGTGGCCAATCTTGCATTGCCTATATCTTCTCCTGATGGACCTTGACCCCAGTGGCCCCAATGACATGTCCAAGTTACAATATCTCCGTAAGTCCAAATTCACACTTGGACATCTTAGCAAATAAAGACTGAGTCTCCATTATGCTAAGTACCTCATCAAGATGCCTCAAATGATCATCCCATGTCCTGCTATATATCAGAATATCATCAAAAAATACCAACACAAACTGTCTCAACTACCTATTGAAGAGATGGTTCATACATGACTAAAATGTAGCAGGGGCATTAGTGAGTCCAAATGGAATCACCAAGAACTCATAGTTCCCATAGTGACACTTGAAGGCTATCTTCTGAATATGCTCATCCCAAACTCGAATCTGATGGTAGCCTGATCGAATATCAATCTTCAAAAAGTAAATAGATCCACGCAACTCATCTAATAGCTCATCAATGTGAGGAATGGGATTCTTGTTCTTGATGGTTTTCTTGTTTAGTGCACGATAGTCAATGCACATCCTCATGGTTCCATCCTTCTTCTTCACCAAAACAATCGAAGAAGCAAAGGGACTAGAACTAGGACGGATGTGTCCCATCTCCAAGAGCTCTCTACTGGCCTTCTCTATCTCATCCTTATATTTCTTAGGATGGTGATAAGGCGTAGTCATTATGGTTTTAACACCATCCTCAAGCTCTATAACATGCTCAAACCCTCTATCTGGTGGTCTACCTGGAGGAATGTCACCAAACATTGGGTCCTGCTTATCCAGTATAGACTAGATGTCAATGTGAAAAGGCTGCTCACTGTTTGAAGAAGATTTGGATGAAATGAAACACTGGGCTACCCATACAACCTCTCCATGTCTGACTATAGACTCCATCTTGTGTGCTGAAACAACTCTAGGCCCACCGTTAGAAAGAGCCCAAAGCACAATCTTCTTCTTATCCACCATAAACTCTAACTCCATCCTCCGAAAATCCTACATATATCTGTCAAGGGACTGTAACCACTGAATACCTAATACTATATCAATCTCACCAATTCCAATAACATAGAATTCATCAATCAATGTGTAGTCCCCCATCTGAATACTAAGTCGTGGAATCCTCTTAGTGTAACTAATAGCAAATCCATCTGTCACCCATACACTAAACCCCTCAAATTCCTCAACAAGTAATATTCACTTCGCATCCAACCCCTCATCAATGAAGTTATGCGTAGCTCCACTATCAACCAGACAAACAATCCACTGTCCCTTAAGCACTCCCTTCAGCTGAAAGGGATGGTACCTATGAACTCCTGAGAGTGTAGCAATAGTAACATCAGATGAATCCAATGCCTCACTCTTGCCAAGCTCTATTTAGGGCTGCTCCCCCTATGAATCATGGTCGCCACCCTCATCCTCTGCATCTATATCTGGCGAGTGATCATCCTCCCCGTATGAAATTGAGATGCACCTTTCCTTTACCAAGGAAATGATGTCTAGGATCCCAATGATCTTTGAAATGAAAGCAAAGCTTCTTCCTCCTTAACTCATTACGAGTCTCCTGATCCACCTTAGGAGGTGGTGCACTCTTCTGTAGAATGGTAGAGTGCTAAAATGGCCTAGAGCTCATGGAAACTTCTTATTGGGTTGATAAGAAGTGGGTTAATAGGAAGTGGGGGATGTGTCCAAATCCAATGCCATTTGGATGGCATCATGCAGTGTCCTAGGCTTAAGAGCCTTAACCAATCCTCTCATCCTATCATGAAGGCCCTCTATAAATAACATCGCCACCCTCATGTCAAGCATCTCTGGAGCCATAACTATTATCCGCTAAAATTTGTTGATGTATGAATCAACGTGTACACTCTGTCGGAGCTATGCCAAGTCTCTATAATATAGCTCCACATCCTTGTGATCAAATCTTGCAATCAACCTCTTGCTGAAATCTATGTATGACCATAGAAGCTCATGAACCTGTGTAACTAACCCATGGTGCCATCAATCATAAGCCACCCCCTTAAGGTGTAATGTAACGAACTGTATGGCCTCCTACTCCCTCATGGGTTTGAGGGTAAGATAGGTGTTGAGCTTGTGAATCTAAGCCCTGGCACTGATCTTTCCACTACTATCAAAAGTGGAAAGGGTTACCTTATTGCTAACCTGATGTAAATCTTTGTTCTGCTGCGCTCTAGGTCTCCTATCATGTCCATCCCTCATGGATCTCTCCTCTAAGCACAATATTGTGGGAGGGGAAATACATCCATCACATGCTGCAGGAAAATCCTCCACTCATCACTAACTGCCATAATATTATCCGGAAAATCTACTTCTTCTAGTCATCCCTCAATCTCTGGTGGGTCACCTATAGGTAGGAAGTTAGGCTGCATAGGCCTATCTGCAGTCTGTTAAGGTCTCCTCTCATCTGTATGAGTATGCCTTCACTCACGGTGTGGCTATCCCCTAACACTCCCAAACTATGAAGGTGATCTGCTATGATCCCTATAACCAATGGAAACTAATACGAAACTATCACTCTTGTCGTGCCTGTCCTGCGGCCTATCTAGTGCCAACCTATCCAAGGTAGTGCCCATGCACTCCATGGTCTATAGCAACTACCTCTGAGTGGATGTCGTATCCCAAATGAAATCCCTATCTGGATCTGCATGTTCCTCTCGAGGAGGACTCTCAGGTCTCTCACCCAAATATTCCATTTTGTCACCTCCTGCAATACCAGCTTCGAGTCGTGCTCGTCTGCAGGTGTAGTATCTGTGTGGACCGTCTTCTTTGTGTTGCATTTAAAGCTTATTTCTATTTTAATACACTCTCTACTTCCTTCCCACACAGGCTGGGAGGATACACTACTCTGATACCACTGAAAGATCCCAAACCCCCTTTTTCCTTAATACCTTTTTTTAAAATATATATTGCTCTGGGGTAAAAGCACAATAAAATGTCCCACTTTTTGGTATGGTTTGTACCTTAGTAAACATGAATTTTCAGTTTAATTGATTTTCTAAAGTTAATAGCCACAAAACCGTACACATTCATGAAATTCTACAAACTAACGAAATGTTGTGTTTAGAGTGTAGAATACATGTATATTTTTTAAAAAATATTTGGCAAAAAATCTAGTATTTTTCTTAATTTTATTCATATGTTGTTTCTTATGTTATTAAAGAGGAATGACTGTCCCTTGGTGGTTTTTTAAAATGAAAACTTATCTTTTTACTATGAAATTTTAGATATATGTTCAAGATTATAATTTTGACGTGCAGTCAAAATTTCATATTTTTTTGACTTATATTTTTTTTTTAATTAATTATTTAGTAACTATATTTTAAAATAAATGGCGTCCATATTTCAATGCCAATAACTTTTAATATTTATATCGAAATTAAATTTTTTTTTTCACGGGCAAGAAGAAGAATTCAACAAATACTAAGTATATTTTTTTCAATTTTTTTTGATATATTGTACTATTTTTCAAATTTGGTTGATTGTGTACTATTGATTGCCCTAAAATACTGTATCTTAGTAAGAATTAACAAATAAATAGCAAAACAGATTTTTAAAAAATGAAAATTGCGTTTTTAGAAAGCCAATAAAAATGTGAATTTTGTGTCAAAATTTTGTAAGTTAACTATTTCGTTTACCCTGGTTACGTGGCATCCGAGTGGCAGATTTTGGGTCACAATTGTCCCCAAAAAGATTTGGAGCCAAAATGTGCCATTTGGGCACCACGTCATTGCCACTCAGCAGGGTTCGCGCGAACCCTATTTGCGCGAACCCTAGTTCGCGCGAACCCCCTCTGCACCACCAAAACGCTGCCAAAACGTCTCCTCCTAGCTTTAATGATTCGCAATTGCGTCTCCCCTTCTAAATTTAATATTTTACAGGTTACTTACTTAATATTGTTCACTTTTTATGTTTTAAATTTAATTTTTTACATATTTTTTTTTTGTTTTAAAGTAAGTGTGTTCTTTTTTAAATTGTTTTTAACCAAAAAAATGTAATATTAAATTAAAAAAGTTGTTTTAAAGTTATAGAAAACTAAAATTAAAAATAACATAATTTCTACTGAGATTTGTATATAAATAGAGTTGCATGCATGTATGCACATATAGTTTTGTATCAAGTTTACTCTTACACATTCAGATTTGTATCAAGTGTGCAGGTGAAATTTTTTGAAGTGGATGAATCATGGGAAATGCAAAGAATGAGAAACGAAAATATACCGAGGAAGAGAATGCAGAGAAGAATGCTAGAAGATCTGTTCGTAGGAGGGCACAAAGAGAGAGAGAGAGAAGACACAACAAATGAAAGACAACGCTGCAAAAATTGGTACATATGTATAGAAACCCTTGATAGATCCTAATTTTTTTTAGTTCTAAGGTTTAAATATGATAATTTATGTTTTTTAGATTGCGTAAAGGCAAGGGTTTTGATAGGATCCCATGTGTATGTTTATGGACACAGATCATGATGCGCAACATTATGCTGAAGTGATATCAAAAGTTATGGAATTACTTCCCAAAAAGAATGTGAAACACTTGGTGAAGATGGATTTACAAAAATTAAAAGAATTTTCCGAACAAGAACCACTATCACGAAAGAAAACAGCAAAAAGTGTAGAGATAATATATGGTGAATTTGTTAATTTGACTACAGTTGCTAGAGCACATTTGTTGGTTACATTCTTGAATCATGTTGATATGAAGGAAACATTAGAATTGTTAGGTGTTGATTTTGGACAGAAAAATTCAAAACGTGTAGAAGAAGAATTTGTTGGGAATGTTTTTAAAGGAATAAGTTCTTTGGGTACAAAAACTAGGTCTGCTGATAAGAGTATTTCTCGTAGAGCAATATTAACTTCAGTTGTAAGTGAAGATACAACAAAGAATCGTCATGTTACCGCATTTGCCAAGGCATTGGGTTTATCTAGAAAGACGGTTAGCAGGTATGCAAAAAGGAGGAAGACATTGGATGACTCTACTATGGAAGGAAATTGGGCACTAATGTGTAGAAATCCACGTTCTGATAAAATAGAGGATAATATTGTGAAGATAGTTTCTGATTTTTGGACTGAAAGGACTCATCCTTCTCCGAATGTGAGGGATGTTTTAAAACATAGGGTAACTCGCAATAACTATGACGAACATATAAAACATTGGCTTGAAATAACTCAACACGAGATGTACATAAAGTTTACAGAAGAAAATCCAGATGTTAAGATTGGACAACGAATGTTTGAAAATTTGAAGCCTTGGTATGTGCGAGCTGATAAAGTCCTTGACACATGTTGTTGTCGCTATCACGTTGAGTTTGATTATCACTATCAGGTACATAAAAATTTATAGATTCAATGTATATATATTTTGAGGCGTGCTTTCATTTATATCTATATATTTAAAATTTGTTTAAATATCGTTTTTTGAGACATGTGATTTAAAATTAATGTATTTCAAAATCTATGTTTTTTTCAGGTGTATAGAAAGTTACGAGAAGAAATTGCCCCACCTACACGTGTCAGTGAATTCATAACTTCAATTATTTGCAACGTATCTGATGATCATGTTGATGATCGTATGACTTGCATCAAAGGTGTCTGTGACAAGTGTGGGGACTTGAAATTATTGCCAAAAACAAATGAAGATTTGGACACAGTTAACCTGGTTGCTTGCAAGAGGTGATATATATAAATTTATGTTTTTAAATTTGGATGTTAGATTTTATTTTGATTTTTATTTTACTGCAAATGAATACATGACAATTTGTCCATGTTATGAATTGATTTTGTAGGTTCAAATACATAAAATATTCAACAAGGCTTGGAAAAGATGCAACCAGGTTGGATTTGGTAGAAGAGGAAATCCCCATTGCTACATTCATGCAAAGTTTCCGAAGTTTAATTAGTCCGTACATCAAACATTCTCACTATTCAAAGTGGCAGGCTACACAATTCAAGACTAATAGGGACACATTCCCTATTGGTTCCATATTGTCCGTGGTTGATTTTGCTGAGAATTACTCGTTTTCTCATCAAAAAGAAATTCAAACACAGTATTATCATACTGACCAGGTTACTATCATGGTTCAAGTATTTTATAGGCATGCACAATTGGATTTGGATGGGGTTGAAAGTACATATGTGAAGCGAATGATCAAGAAGGAGTATCACTTCTATATAAGTGATGACAAAGAACATGACACCCACTTTGTGCAACATTGTTTTGGTTTGTTCTTTCAATATCTTCATCAGCGAGGAATACAGATAGATCACCATTTTGTTTGGTCAGATGGTTGCGCATCACAATTCAAATCCTCTCGCCCTTTCTTTGCACTCAGTCGTTATCATCGTCATCACAAAATTCCTCATTTATGGAGTTTTTTTGAGAGTGGTCATGGGAAGGGAGAACACGATGGTGCGGGTGCATGCATCAAACGTGCTCTAAAGAAACAAAGCTTTGATTATGAGGGAGATCGATTGATTGATGCCCACACAGTTGTTGAATGGTGTAAGAAACATTTTGCAGTTCAGGTTTCAACCTCACAGGCTTCAACCTCACAGGCTTCAACCTCACATGTTTCAACCCCGCACAGAGTATTTTGGGAGATAACAGGTACATGCACATTTAAATCATAGATATGTAAATCTTTATGTGATTTATTAAGTGAACTACAAGTTACTAACTTTAAATTTTTTATTCTGATTTTTATTGTTTGTTTTAAACTTTATTGATTTTTTGAGCATGATTAAATGAAGGTATTGATCGGAGGACAAAGTATGGATGTGAAAGGATTCCCAATTCTAGGTCTTTGCACTCTCTGATGACTATGGATAGTAATAACTGGATAATCTGTACAAGAGATTATTCTTGTTTTTGTTATGAATGCATGAACAAATCATATTCAGAGTGCAATAGTCAAAAACATGGGTATGTAGGTGAGTGGAAGCAAGTTCCTTTAGTTGTGGATGACACATATGGATCAGATCATGATGATAGTTTTGAAGATGTGCCATTAATTTCAATTGATTATGACCACATATCTGGACTGGTTAAACAAGGTATGTTTTATTTGAAAGGATCAAGTATAATTTGATAATTAAATATATATATGTATATATAATTTATACTATACATCCGATCATTGAATGTTTCTTTGCATTTTGTTCTAGGAGATGTATTTGCAGTCATTGCTGAAGAAGCCAATATTGAGAAAGTGGAGTACTACTTGTTGCGTTGCACAGAGGAGAGAACAAAGCTAACATGTGAAATAACAAGTGAAGTGACAACATTTTTTACTGGCTCAGTTGTAGTGCAGGGAACATACTTACAACAAGTGAAAGCCCTCCAAAGTGGGATTCACTTTGTTGATTACAAACCAGACAAAAAGGTGTATCATTACACCCATCACATAATTGCTACAGGGTTACAATTGCAGCAGGTGAAGACTACAAATAGTAAACGCAAGAAATGGAGACTAGATGTAGAAGACCATGAAAAACTTTTACAAGTCATTGAACAACGAGCAGAGCCACTTGGTATTATATAGAAGGACATGGAATAAATTACTAAACCTTGTTGGTAATAAACTATTAAGCTAGATAGCATTGTATTTTCTACTTGAAGGGACTATGGAGACCACTATACAATAAAGTTGTTTAATACTTGTGATTCTTACTTGTTCTGAGATGGTTTATGGTTTACAAGTATTGTGATTATGGATCAATTGCAACATTACATTTTTCTCTCTGTCAACTAGAAATTCATGTTTTCCATAAATTTATGCGTTCAAACCTTGTCTTGTAAATGATGCTATTAAGTCTACCATTGACACTTTTTACCACAATTTGTTCTACCTGCCTGCTTTGTTCTACCTTCACTCTTAAGTTCTTAAAACCTCCTTTGGCCTTTCCATGACCTTTAATGTTTGTCAACCAATACACTACTCCTACACAAGTTTCTCTTTACAAATTTTTCCTTCATGATCAAATACTAATCACTTTACCTCACAAACTGGTAAGAAACAGGATTTATGACCAAGTTTTTAGCATTATTATCCTCAAAGCTTGGTATTTCCTCTTCAAACTTTATACATGCTTGTATATCATCAACATGCATTCAAACTTAACGACTCATTTAAATAATCAGTGGTACAAGAAACATCACTCTAGCTCTTACCTGCCACATTCAACTGCTCTGAGTTTGCAATTATTATAAAGCTTGGATAACATTCATCCTCATTGAAAATGCCTTGTCAAATCATACCTAACCTACAACAGTCATGATCCTTCTGAATAACATCCTAAAATGCAGGTCAATTTAGTTGCTTTATGACATGATTTATTTTTGTCATTTCCATCATTTGAGAGTTCTCCAAATTATTATAGCCCTCTATTTTTTTCTTTCCATAAACTTTTTGCCCCCTGTTCTTTGGCGAGCACAAGTATGGACACATTTAGCCACAATCATACCTTGTTTCCTTCAAAGCGAGGCTACAAGCATTTACAGTATTTGCAAACCGTCTAATAAATAGGAAAGTCTGCAGAGAAGTATATGGTTAACAAGCAGAAACCCATCTGGATGCGGAAGCCGGAGGACATCACAAAGGATGAATATTCAGCATTTTACAAGTCCCTCACAAATAACTGGGAAGAGCACTTGGCTGTGAAACATTTTTCTGTAGAAGGCCAGCTTGAATTCAAGGCCATACTCTTCGTGCCCAAGAGGGCACCCTTCGACCTCTTTGATACAAGGAAAAAGCTCAACAACATTAAGCTGTATGTGAGAAGGGTATTTATCATGGACAACTGTGAAGAGCTTATTCCAGAGTATCTGAGTTTTGTGAAGGGTGTTGTAGATTCAGAGGATCTGCCTCTGAATATATCTAGGGAAACATTGCAGCAGAACAAGATTTTGAAGGTTATAAGGAAGAACTTGGTTAAGAAATGCATGGAACTGTTTACTGAAATAGCAGAGAATAAAGAGGATTATAGCAAGTTTTATGAGTCCTTCGCCAAGAACATTAAGCTGGGTGTGCATGAAGACATTTAAGTGGCGATGAAATGACCAGCCTTAAAGATTATGTCACCCGCATGGAGGGGCAGAAGGATATATATTATATTACTGGGGAGAGCAAAAAAGCTGTGGAGAACTCACCATTTTTAGAAAGACTGAAGAAGAAGGGATATGAAGAGATATTGGGTGACCGGGTGGAGAAGGTTGTGGTATCTGACAGGGTGGTGGACTCGCCTTGTTGCTTGGTTACTGGTGAATATGGGTGGACTGCCAACATGGAGCGTATCATGAAGGCACAAGCACTGAGGGACAGCAGCATGGCTGGTTACATGTCAAGCAAGAAGACCATGGAGATCAATCCCGAGAATGCTATCATGGAAGAGCTCCGCAAGAGGAATGATGCTGATAAAGGGGACAAGTCTGTTAAGGACTTGGTTATGTTGCTGTTTGAGACTGCCTTGAAATGACTGAATACAGCCACATCCTCTTATTCTCAATGACTATCTAGATTTCTATGAGTTCCCACACAGCCAACCCCTGAGATCCAGTTATTCTACACTATGAGTAAGCATGATGCAAGTTGTCTACCCTTCATGTGCCCAAATCATGTCTTGAGATAATTCCTGATACCCAAATTAGATCTATGCTAATATTTACTCATGCCCAATGTTGAATGAGCAATATTAGATCAGTTGATGTGTCTTCCAAGGCCTCAACATTGTTGTGAATGCTTAAGGAGAGTCTTAAGAAAACACATCCATTTACTAATTCAATTTCTCCCTATTCAATCACTAACAATGAGCAGTATCTGGGAGTGTTTACTTATTTACAAACCCTGTAGCCAGATGTTCAAATATCCCATCAGTCTGAAATAAATCTTCTTACCACACAATTTTTTTTCACATGAGACGTGGATTTGATCTTGATTTCATCTTCAGATAGATCTGCAGATGTCTAACCCCTGTAACGAAGTATGACATAAAAAGCCCCACAATCTCTGTGATTTTAAATGGATACTTGTACAAGTGAAAACAAAGCTATTTTTCATGCACCATACAGTTAGTGTTTCTTCCCCAAAGCACTTACTCTGACAGGCCAATCAAAGGATATAGTCTAAGATGGAGCAAACCAAAATCATAGCTTTATGATATTTCTTCAAAAGGGCTCTGTAGACCGTCTCAAGAACATAGACCATAGTTAAGGTTACAGGGTCAAAACCTGTCCAAAGGAAAAGTCAATTCTCTACATCATATTTCTTACTAGGTTTTATGACCTCTCAGTAATAGGACCTGGTATTTCAGATCTCTGAGGTTAAGGTCTTTAACCCTAAACTTCCTGCTATCGATAATAAATCAGAAAAGAATGGAGTTACTTTCATAAGTAAACTGACTGTGGTTCCAGGTTCGCATGTTCATGTCTTATACCACTTTGTAAGAATAGATCTCAACTCTTATTAAGTTGCTCATAATTCTGCCACTTTGTAAGAAAAGATCTCAACTCTTATTAAGTTGCTCATAATTCTGCCACTTTGTAAGAAAAGATCTCAACTCTTATTAAGCTGTTCATAATTCTGTGTTGCTCTTGTTCACCTAGTAAGACTAAAGGAGGGTTAAGTCCCTTCAGTCCTCCATCAAATGTATCTGAAAAGGCCAACTCAGATTTTGTCAAGCTAGAGAAACAGATATACTATAGTGTCTATCCTATGAGTTTGTTTCGTATAGAAGTGTCCTCAATGGCATCATGTTTTCATATCAAGATTGAAATGCCAAATAGTCAATTTAGAGTTCATGATAATATGCACCCATGTCCGAAATTTCCTGAAGGAAGGTAGATCACATAAACATAGTAACTTTGAGCTATATCAAAATACATTTTACAGAGAATTCAAATCAGGAGATATCAGACCTCTAGATATTTGTTACAACCAATAGTCTGTTCAGGCCATTACTGGGTTCTCATAACATTAAAAAGGAAAAAGACTCGAGGTTATAAATTCGAAGGTTCTTGATATCCACAATACAGCTTAAGATCTACATTCTTCAGGACAGTAAAGAAGCCCAATTTAGATTTCATTTCAGATCACAAATCATTGAACAACAATGCCTATTTACAATGCTTCAAGTACAAAAATTCTAGACTTAACATTCTGTTTAATATAAATTTCAAAGGTAGTTCAGTTCTGTTAGTGAAGAAGGTTCTAGCAGCCCAAGTCTTGTTCTTATAAGCATATAAAATACCATTATGATAAGTAGATCAGGCTCTGAACATAGTAAATAAGAAAGCATTCCTTTTCTCAGACTCAATGAAGAAGGGTTAGAAAGGAAGACCTCAAAACTCTAATATGACTCCTACAGAGTGGCAAAAACTTCCAAATGACATAACTATCTGCTAAATACAGAGATATACAAAATTTCACCCTTAAAACATTTCTTTCTTCCACTTCAATTATAGGTGTTTATAATTAGTCATTCACCACTTTCTTAAAATCATGGATCAGTCATAATAGTAGGAGTAGATTGAATAACTGTGCTTTTCCAATACTTCGAACGTATTGTACAGACCATAACAGTGGTCCCGAATTAGATAGTATTAACTTATTCTAGTGTAAGTTTAACTTGTTGTACAAAAGACACAGACGTTGATACACCAATGCACGTTTCTAATGCTTTAATCACCAACCCACAGCCCTTATATACCAATGGTCACTTAAATCATACAAGGATACAGGTCCAGGAAAACTATATAGTTCGTTCACAATTGACAATCCACCATTTAGGGAGAAAAATTTCAGGTGAATGATAAGTCACATAACAATAGCATCTTCCTATTTCAGCAGACGTTAAATCACTATACAAAGAGTGCAAGATCTGTTCTTCTAACTTTCAAGATGCAGAGATACATTCAACAGATATTCCTTCTAAGCAGGCTCTCCTATATGCTAGTGCAAGAATAAAGCAAACAGAATCCAGAAGGGAAAACATGAAGTTTCAAAATCTTTTCAGTAAACAATATCATTTTATATTCCTTCCTTTCCTTTTAGAGTATAGATTGCAAGTCAATCACAAAAACTCATTAACTTGTTATTTCCCTTTCAACTACAAAGCCTGAAGAGACAATGTTTCCACGCATTTGAATACAGTGCCATCATGTCCAAAATAGAATTTGTGGAGAGAGAGAGTGCATTCACACCATTGCAGTGTTTGTCAAACAATACAGAGAAATGATAGAATATATCAATATATGTATGTATGTATGTATATAACTGTATGCATGCATTCAATGTTGTATATAACATATCTTATTGAGGTATGATTCAAACATTTCACTGGCAGAACAAAAAAATCTTTTTTCATACTGGGGAAATTGCGTCTCTGTGGATTAAGCAACTTGTCCTGCATGATAATTTATATTGCTTCTCTGTGGATGAAGCAACTTGTCTATTGTTGGGTTTATATAAGAGTCGTGACTGACAATGAGAAGTGATCTCATGGATTGCAATGTTTGTTGGCTGAGCACAAAATGTCCTTGATGAAAATCCCTTGGAGATTATTAGGGAAATGCAATTGGCCAATGTAAAGCTAGACTCATCAATTGTTGCTAACATCTCTCCCTGCTGTTGTTAGAAATAGAGCTCAAGAAAAGGTTATGGATATTCAACAACTACAAATGTTTTTTGGATTCATGGAATGGAATAATTGCTGCAAATGCCAATAGTAGCCTTTGTTTAAATAACCTTAGAGATTATTATGCTAAAGGAACCGGTAATGAATAAAATCATACTATCAACCTTTTGCAACATCTCCTAGCAAGAGCTGTGATTGGAGTTTGAAAGATCCATTAAAAATACGAAAAGCATTTATTATTTAAATGTAATTGCAGATGCTTGGAAAGACATGTATTTAAAATGTGGCTGCATACAAAAGGCACCTGATTTGACCAAATATATCATCCATGCAGCTTCTATATTTGTTGCACTAGAGCCTTGAGACATTCTTAGGCCATACAACTACACTCTTGTCCTGGGTTCTTCATCCACTAAGAAGACACGAACAGGACATGGTGAAATGTGGTTCCAAACCTATCATTTGTTCTACCCCCGACCAACTGAAATTTCTGTGGCAAAAGGAAATGGACAACACAAACATGCATCATCCGCAACCGCAGGCAATAAATGGCATCTTTAACTAGGTAACACAATGAACGGAAATAAATTATCAAGAAATCACACTTTGAACAAACATTCATTGAGATGGCAGCCACGAAACCCCGACATCTCTATCCAAAAATAAAAGTGGGTTTCGCAGAAACAAAGAAAATCACCCATTGTTTGTAGTTCTTTATCATTCATCCATGCACAACCATATCATGTCTCTATTCTATAGATAAAAAATAAATATAGGCGAGTTAGATTGTACCACATCCAAACCAGTTTCAATCCTACTCGGTCTTATAATCAAATCTCAATTAGCAAGGACTGGATCCATGCTGCATATATTGAGGGCCTTTACATTCACTGCTGTAAAGTTCACCCTCCTATTTTCTTGATCTTTTAAATAATAAAATGCATTTAAACAACAGTTTGTCAACTGTACTATGTTTAATTGTTCTTCACACGGGTCAAGTGTTTGCAAAATATGTAAGTTGCAACAGTTACATCAAAACACAACAGCCAATAGTAAACCAAAACATAATAGTACTGACCACTCATCCTCAAAATCCAGCATCTCCCATTGCATTATAGTTTTAATTCTATCACAACTTAGTATTCACAATAATTGCTCAAGTACACAATGGTTACCGCTAGTACAAACAACCTTCTTGACCACATTCCAGTTTAATATAGAAAACCAGAATTCTATGTTCATAAGAAGGGTATGGGAGTGTTGGGGAAGACTGCCATCCTCTTTGCATAAAAAGCAGTCAACAAGAGTCATACATTCATGTGTTAACATCTCGATGTAACTCACACAGGTTCAGATTTCAAAAATATTAATAAGCAACTGGGTTGAATATCTTAGTTAAACACTCCAGTCAAGGTGCATGATTGGTAAATACAAATGACATCAAAGAAATGGATAAAAACCCTAAGAGTAAAGAGAGTGCAACCAGTAGAACTAGATAATATTAAAGTATCTAATTCCAATTCAATTAGTGCATGATTCATCTTATTCAAAATAATGAGAGCTCAATTACACATTTATTGGCAATGTATACTACAAACCAGATGGAGTGAGATCAGTTATCAATTACACAAACTATGTATCCAGTAAATAAGAATGGAGCTGCTGAACGTACTATCTTGAATTGCAAATTGCAACAAAATGATATATTTCCATAATAAATTGTTGAACACTGAGCAATATATTCAGCTGTCACATAAGGGGGTGTCTTATATTCACATCCATAATTGTAAATACACGTGTCTAAGACATATATCAAAATATAATAATAATGTCTAGAATGAGTATGAATATATATACATGTCTAAAATCTCCAGAAGTATGTCTAAAATGTTTGAAATCTATAAAATATCACTGAAGTCTCCTCCGTGCACTAGGGCGAGTGCCAGACCCCTCACTACGCTCTGCTGCACCCTGCATGTTAAAAAAAAGGAATATACATGTCATAAACTATATATAGCATGTACCATATATTAAAATATATAAGCAGAAATCTACAACAATTTCTTAAATAATTCAATACATTATATAACTGAAATGTACAATTGATTACCTCAGTATCTGTCCCTGCGCGGATGTTGGGAGTATCTACGCTACCCGTAGATCTCTGTCCCGTAGATCCCTGTGAAACAAAATAAATAAAATGTAAGAAGTTGATAAATAAGTTTTTTGAATAAAGTTCATTAATTTCTAACATTTCAATTTAGATTAAATATTAATTATATTAAAACACATGTATTTATACCTCTGCGGAACGCGTCTCCAAATGTATGGGATTGTCATCCACGACCTCAACACCAGCAAATATCTCGCCAACTAAGCCAAGTTGACTCAGACCCGGAACATCAAGATCCATGTTGTGCTCAGTCAAGAGCTGTGTGTATGTGACACGGGTAGATGGTGTGGGCTGTGAAGCTCCACACACTGGAGCAGAAGCCTAAACACAAAAGTACATGTTTAATTTTAATATTAATAAATTGTAAAGTAATGATCAATTAAAATAAATTTTAATTATATTAAAGGTTTAATTTTCACACACCGGAACAGAAATGTGCTGAACATCAGGTGTGACAATCCCAGCTACAGGAAGTCTATCTGTAGCAGCGGCAGTAGTACCCTGACTAGAAGATACACTCCCACTCTGCTCTATAAAATCTAAAACCCCCGATAGTGGAATGCTGCAATGCCGAGCAATCACCTCATACGCACGCAACAAGTCAGCAGCCATGATGCGTCCTAGCCGACGTGCCTGAGCGGGATCTGTAACTAGCTCAAAGTCATCTGGGGAAATCAAAGATGCACGAGCGTATACCTCGCTGCGTGCATCACTGGTGCTACTAGCACCTCCACTGCTAGTATCGCGTCTCTGAAGGTACTGACCCACACGGTCAGAAGAGATCAATTGGGTCTCGCGAGCAATGCCAGCAAGACCCTCGATAGCACCCTCATGTGCAGTCATAACGACAGGTGCTGCGACATCCTGAAAGCCTGATAAGAATGGTTGTGGCCTTGGTACAAGCTGCCGCGCATCAACAACTGCAGGAGCTCCCTCCTTTCTATATGCCTGCCTGTGGCTAATACGGCCACGCCCCTGCCCCAAATAACTAGGGATGTCTAAATAGTTCACCTTTAGGTTTAAGTGAACCTCAGCATGTAGCATCATTATGAAGTATAACGGTAATTGGTCATTATTTGGAAATTGGCCTTGAGAGGCCACAAATCTAGGATAAATCAAAGGGGCACATAAAGGACATGAACATTTGTTTACATAATATGCCCTTATTTTCCGTTTGTCTGCATAAAAACTCCAACAAGACCTCTTAACGACTTCCTTATCGGAAAGTCGTGATGTAATCTCATTATAACCTACATCTCCTGAGACACTTGATTTTAGTGAATCCATAAATTTTGTTATTGATTCAGAATCAAATGGATTATATGTTTTCAAACTTGTCTCTATTCTACGAAGATCAACCAGTATTCTTTCACAATGGGCTTTATACTGCCCAACTGTAGTTGGATTTTCGAGAATAGATTGCAATTTTGCAATCTCTAAATCGGTCCTCTCAAACAAATTAGGAGTTCCAGAAGAAGCCATGACTGTAAAAAAAAATGAAAGTAAAATTCTAATCAATAGTACTTTTTATTAAAAAAAATTCCTAAGATATTCTCCTATATTAATGAAAACAGAAATATGAACTTTTCAAGCTTCAATAAATTACATAAATTACAAATCATTTGATAACAAAATATACCAAGTGATGTTGCAGAGTTCAGAAATGAAAAGTTTTGAATACATTTAGATGATCTTAAAGTCAAAGCAATGTTTGTAGAAGAGAATGTAAGTTTACCTGGGCACAAACCATTATCAAAGCAGAACAATTGAGTGGGATTCACCTTTCCCTGAAACACATTTTTTGTGCATATGATACAGAATTAGCACAATCAAATAGAACACCAATCCAAATTTAAACAACAAAACACATCGGTAAAAGACATGTCTAATGCATATATTTAAACAACAAAAGACATCGGTAAAACATTGAAATAGAGACACAAGGTTCAATAATTCTTTTTGGGCATAAAAATCAATCTCATAGCAGTAGTATTAAGGTTTGTGAAAATGGAATATCTCCATGATATGCATTATTCTGGCAGTGCACTCTGCAATCTCGGCTCCAATCAACAATGATGCCACTATTGGGATCTTAGTATGGCATAGGCAGCTGTGAGCTACACAATATACTCATTTTTCTAGAAACTAAAAAGATCCTTCATGTTACAATTTGCAGCACATAAAAGAAGCCCTTCAAAAAAATACATTGAACAACGGGGGCAACCAAGAGGACCTTGGAAAAATGTACAGGTAACAGCCATATGAATTCTTCCTTAGTTGTGGATCAAAGCTAATAGAAATAAAGCTAGATAAAATTAGCTTGAAACTACAGTATAATCGTCCATTGTAAAAAACAAGTTTCTCTGAACCTGGTAAAAGAATACTTTTTATTGTCTGATTGGACGTACATAATGGAAGGGTATAAATATTGCATATTGCCCTCAGAGTTTCTCAAAGAGACCATTTACAAGTAACAAGGATGTAGCAGAATTTTATGATGAGCATTCCTTGTGGATTTCTGATTGGACGATTGTCCTCTCTGACTAAGGTCAACATCTTTTCGCACCAGTTAGGAGTCAAGATAGATCACCATATTCCGCAAGGCAAAAGGATATGCCGTCTTTTCTCTCTCATAGAGGTGTTAGATGGAAGAATGCTTTATCTTTAGCATTTCTATCTATTATGATATTTGAGTGAGATTTTACTAGCTATATTTTTTCGTAATTCATGTTAGAGATAATTGGCCCTACCTTATGAAGGTTGTTACATTCAGACATCGAGATGTCAAAAGGACTTCTAGGGCCATCAAATTTATTGCTTCTTGTTTCAGCCTGTCTCATCCATAGTTGTCCGATGTCAAGTGCCCATTAGCTTCATTAGTCACTATCACGGGTGGTTCTAGATCTGTGAGGCTTCTCCATCTCCCTCACCTAGCAAGTGGTGATCATGGTGCCTCAGATATCCTTTTCTTATTCTTGCTGTAGAGCTGACGAATTTTCACTACTCACAGTCTGAACTACGGGGGCAGGTGCACAGTGCCAATTTTCTTTCTACATCTAGAGGATTGCCAATTGTGCGTGTTAGGAGAAGCCTTGAGAAGGCAACCTTGAATCCTCCTAGGATTTTTTAGTCACTCTCATAGCCTGTCACAAGGGCATCGTCTATCTCTATATCAGCCCTTTAGTGGTCCCTTTTGTACCCTTGGTACCAATGCATACTAGAACCTTGTTCTCCTTTGGCTTGCTTGCTATTGATCTATTGGCAACTCTCCCAGACTTGTTCATATATTGTTGCATAACAGTGGAAAGGATCATCCTCGCCAAGAGCATTTTGAGTCAAAACTTTGCAATATGACTATAAAGGATTTGCTATGATCAGTGACCATCAAAGGAAAGTTCATCTTCATTTGCTTTTAAGTCAAAACAAGTGTTGTAGAGAACGATAGAGCCTTGACTTCAAATTGAGTGCCCAACATGCCACTGTTGAAATTTGTCAGTACACGAGCTGGTTACATCTTAATCTGAGGCATGACTTTTCCTCCAACAAATCCATGTATGATTACAAACATTCACAGATTACTCCAGAAAATCAACAGAGATGCAACACTGTGAACAGAACCTCCAAACTCAAAAGGATAAGTATTGATTGAAATGAAGGTCTAATACAAAACAGGCACATCAAAATCACTGAACCATCTCTAAGAAGAGTACTCTTGCCACTACAGGAAAATCCCAATTTAGCCATTCTATGATCAATTTTCTATTTTCTATTTCCTGGCCACCTATATATAATTAGTGGATGTTTTAGCTATCCATATAAACTCATGGATTCTGAACCTGTATGAGCACTTTTAGCAAGCCAAACCATATGCAAAACATTTATAACATAGCAACCATGATATGCATTATTCTGGCAGTGCACTCTGCAATCTCGGCTCCAATCAACAATTATGCCACTATTGGGATCTTAGTATGGCATAGGCAGCTGTGAGCTACACAATATACTCATTTTTCTAGAAACTAAAAAGATCCTTCATGTTACAATTTGCAGCACATAAAAGAAGCCCTTCAAAAAAATACATTGAACAACGGGGGCAACCAAGAGGACCTTGGAAAAATGTACAGGTAACAGCCATATGAATTCTTCCTTAGTTGTGGATCAAAGCTAATAGAAATAAAGCTAGATAAAATTAGCTTGAAACTACAGTATAATCGTCCATTGTAAAAAACAAGTTTCTCTGAACCTGGTAAAAGAATACTTTTTATTGTCTGATTGGACGTACATAATGGAAGGGTATAAATATTGCCTATTGCCCTCAGAGTTTCTCAAAGAGACCATTTACAAGTAACAAGGATGTAGTATACAAAACGGCCAACCAGGTATTTTCAGAGTTGACCTTCACATTCAATTAATTTCTAGGAGAAAAAAATGCTGAGCAATATGAATCGTTTCATTCTGCACCGTAATAAACCTTCATCTCCTGATTCAGGGAAATTTTATGAAGCTTTGAATAGCGTGACTCCAATCCATCGTACACGGCAGTGAATATTTGTTTCCTGCAATCAATCAATATGGCATTGCAAACTTCTCATTTAGGTGACAAAGGAATGATTATTTTACTCGTGAACATCATTCAGAAATCTTGAATCGAAAAATACCCCGTTGCCTCCATCTCGTGGGTAATTGTTAGTGCGATCTATCTCCTCCACAAAAAGTATGAATCATTCTATGGTCTTCATACATAGAATTAAACCAAATTCAAATCATAGGATGGTCTTCATCCATAGGCTTAAACCAACATCTATAGGGATTGACCTTGCCACCATGATTACACTTAACTCTCGTCAATAATCGTTAAGTTTGTTGTAGTGTAATCAGAATTGTTTTTAGCTTTTCAGCTCAACTACTTTATATTCAAGCTTAACCCAACATTTTTGAAAAGAATGGTTTTACCACAATGCTCACGGTTCTTCCTTATTATATAACACTTGTAGTAAGAATGTTTTGGCTTTGCCATAATAAGCACAATCATACCTTCCAAACGATGAGAAAATACCATTACCAATAAAGACCTAATGCCGCCATGATGATGACCTAGGTTCATGCCCATAACATGTCGATAGACACCCTTAAGACTGATTCTTGGCCAAAGAGCCCCTCGGTATTTTGGCAGTGCATTCTGCAATTTCGGCTCCAATCAACAATTATGCCACTATTGGGATCTTAGTATGGCATGGGTAGCTGTGAGCTACACAATATACTCATTTTTCCAGAAACTAAAAAGATCCAAAAATGTTACAATTTGCAACACATAAAAGAAACCCTTCAAAAAAATACATTGAACAACTGGGGCAACTAAGAGGACCTTGGAAAAATGTACAGATAACAACCATATGAATTCTTCCTTAGTCGTGGATCAAAGCTAATACTAAGATAAAATTAGCTTGAAACTACAGTACAATCGTCCATTGCAAAAACAAGTTTCTCTGAACCTGGTAAAAGAATACTTCTTATTGTCTGATTGGATGTACATAATGGAAGGGTATAAATATTTCCTATTGCCCTCAAGTTTCTCAAAGAGACCATTTACAAGTAACAAGGATGTAGCATACAAAACGGCCAACCAGGTATTTTCAGAGTAGACCTTCACATTCAATTCATTTCTACGAGAAAAAATGGGGTTTTACCAAAAAAAACTTTGCCAGGGTTTTGCAAAAAATGGTATTTTAGTGGCTACATACCTGGGCTCGCCGTTGCTCGCCTTCGTTGCTGGTGGGATCTCAGCTGGTGTGGTGGGCAGTTTGGTCGGTTGCACAGAGTTCGCGCGAAGGAGACGGGGCGGAGAAAAATGATTTTCTCCGCAGCGCCTCCAATATGTAACCAGAGGGGTTCGCGGAAATTTATTCATATTCGCGCGAACGCTTTCAATTTCACCACACGGCAAATAACGGCTTACGTGTCTCTTCGCGCGAAACGGGTTCGCGCAAATGGGGTGTTCGCGCGAACCCACATTGGAAACCACGCACCTCTCATTTTGCATCACATTTTTGGGACAACAAGTGGGACACAACACCATGCATTGACCCTCAAGCTCGGATCAGTAATTGATAATGTCAAAATAAACCCGAGAGATCCCATAGGCTCCAAACTGACATTGTTTAGCTTGAGCAGGTAAAACTAAACCCACTGCAAACTTCCTTGAATAGCTTGTTACAGGCGCCTAAGGTTTGAGTGAGTTGCAGATTTGCCTCAGAAACTATCTTTAATGCATCCACACGAATAATGATTTTTGCATGTTAAATATTTATGGCAACACAATTATAAATCTGCAGATGAGTTCCCATCGACAAAAGTTTGCTCCATAAAACCCGGCTTTGTTTACGCAATGATTCAAACAAAATTCATTTGATATGGCATAATCTTGATGCCTTAAAGGTACAATAATTGTGTAGCATGAAGAATCACCTCAGCTACTGCATAGAACAACTCCTAGAATAAGCTCACCACATGATCTCCAAAATGAACAAGTCACTAAGATGAGTGCAAATTCCTGCAATTTCTGCCTTCTCTTCTGACCTGCTAAAATGATAAAAACATGTCCATTTCGTTGAAGACTTCCCTGATAGCTAGGAACTTTGACTCTCCCTGACTCCGGCCTTAACTTCCGTCCTACATTGATCTATACCGAGATCCTTATAGAGTTTTTGTCCTTGGATTTCGTCTGCAAATTTTCAATGAACTATATTATGCGGGAAGAACAATAATAATCATCTGCATAGTGCCAACTTACAAGTTGCACTTTTCCCTTCTAGCCGAGATGACCCTTCCAAATTTGACAAGTCGGGTTCTTTATCCAACTCGAGCCTGAACTCTCCACTGAGTTGAGATCAATTTATTTGCCTCTCCAATGCTAGGTCGCATTTCTGGCTTATTTAATTTCTCCCCAAAGCAAGTCACACTTTTTTCCTAGGAAAGCACATTTAGGAATTATTTATTAATTATTACATCTCGTTAATAACCAAAGGTGGGTTCCTGGGACTATTATTTCATTTTGAACGTGATAGGACCCTGTTGTCCAATCTTGCCATGTGTGCAAAATTGGATAACAAGAGCTATTGAGTTTGCGTATGTAGGTGAATAAGTTGAAGCGTGATCATCTAGTATGGGATTCATTGTGGTGAAGTAGATTGGTCATGTGTGGCAAGATCCAGACAACAAAATCTAAGCCAGCAGTATGTAGACCTAAAAGTATGTAGAGGCATATGATTCTGTTACTAGTTCTTCAGATGTGTTTTCTTCCCATGTAAACACTAAGCGGGTGAATGTTAGGAATTAGTATTTACATTGGTAAATTAGTTTTAAATAGATATATTTTTATTATAAAAATATATCTCGTATTTTTAGTAGCTAGTATAGTATGTGAGTTGTTTATGTAGTTTAAACAACTTACGTAGAATAGAAATTTATGAGATTTCAAGTTTATTATTCATATTAATAAAGAGTTGATTATTATTCATTGTTGAATCTCTGCAACTCAGATCAATCCTCACATCTGGTACCAGAGCTAGTTAATCCTTTGATTGACGTGTTTTTCCTCTGATGGAAGAATACTTTATTTGCAGGGGAGCAAGCTATTATTTTCTTTGTTTCCCCGATGCATGAGATCTTGAAATAATGTGTTTCAGAGATTCAACAGATTACGGTGCATCCCGATGAATCCAATTTCATTCTTTAAACGTGTTGTTAGATGAAAGTTGCAGTGGAGAGGCTAAGGGCTTGGTAAAGGCCATGGCGAGTGATGTGTCAATTCAAAACATTGGTGGATCAATCATTTAGAAGGTGTTGGCTCAAAGGAATCAGTGTATTACTCGACGTGTTTGAATTTCTCTCTATCTACACCTTTCTTTTGAGGATCTGCTATGCAAATAAGAAATCTATTCTTTTGAAAGAGGCATGTTACAAGTAGTATCCACCACATTTTTTTTTGTTGATTTACTTTAGTATCCGCATTTTCACCAACTTCCATTTGGCATATCTGGATCTATGTTTGGATCGAATTTATTTTTGTTCATTCTATCCGTGCATTGTATGTTAATAAAGCCGCAATCTACTCAGTTGCATTGACTGGAAAGATCAAGGTTGCATATTCATATCCATCTGTGGCAGGATTCCATGTATGCATTCTGAGATATTTTGAAGCTTTTCAAGTTGTTCGATTCACCATCCATCATCCCTGATGTCTGAGCAGTTTGTAGAGTCTGCGTAAAAAGGAGAGTGGAGTTTATTTCTTTCCAACAATTCGGTTAGAGACATAAATTAGTTCAAGTTTGAAATACAAGTCAAATTGGTATTATATAATACTCTTAAGAGTTTAGGTGTTTTAGTGATAAATGTAAAGTCTATATTATCGGTCAAAATCATTTGTGTAGATCTAAGGTGATTCAAAAAATTTAATGATCGGTTATGATGTCAAATTAGTATAATTGCTTAAGTTTTTGCAAAGTCGTGTTTATTATGTTTATTGTATTAGGTTATAATATGTATATATGTTATTTGTAGTTATTTTAGTCTTAACATTGTCAATTAGGCTTTTTTGTCGTAGTATGTGTGATTTTAATAATAGCCTCTTGCTATATTAGAAAATTGAGTCATCATAGTTTAGTTTTTATATTATAATTAGTCATTGAGTCTTTCGTCATTTCATAATAATTTTGTATTAGTATATTGTCTAGGTTGATTGAGTTAGTTGTAGTCAAAGAGTCATTGTGTCATTTAGTGTCAGTATTGTCAAATATTGTAAAAACAAAAAAAAAATGCCTCACTTTTAGCTAGACACATTTTTAGTGGAATCCAGCATCCGAGTTGAACATGAGGGGGGCATTCTCAAATGAGCCTCAAAGTAATATTCAACTCAGCTAGAAGCAGACAGATGGAGGACGGAGGCATTGGAGGCTGGAGGACAACCAATGACCTCTCATCAGTCACCTATGAAGGGGTCGTTTTTTGATTTGGTGGCACATTTATATAGTATTTTTAGTTGTTTGCTTTGAGTGGTGTGTGCAAAAATAAAACATGGTTTTCATTCCTTGCCAAATTTTGAAATGTGGAGCATGTGCATTGTGGGTGATGAGAACATTTATATAGGGGGGCAGCTGAACTGGAGCAATCCTCTGACTGTCATACTTCTAACATCGATTGGCCGGTGAAAGACCGTTCACTGGAAGTGAAAGCGGGAATTATTGAGTTCGTGTATGTAGGTGAATCAGTGGAAGTGTGATCATCCAGTATGGGATTCACTATGGTGAAGTGGATTAGTCATGTGTAGCATGATCCAGACAACAAGATCCAAGTTATCAGTTTGTATACCTAAAAGTATGCGGAGGCATACAATTTTGTTTCCAATTCATGAGATGTGCATTCTTGCCATGTTCGCACTAAGGGGGGGATGTTAGGAAAACTATATTTAATTATTGGTGTGAACATATAAAAGTGAAAGAATAAATACATATTATGTGAGTTGTTTATGTAGTTTTAAAAACTTACGTAAAATAGGAATCTATGAGATAAAATAGGGGATGTTGTTGGAATGGTTACAAGAATCAAAACTATAACTCATTATTTATAGCAATACATATTCCTATATAATTGTAACTCAATTTTATTATTCGTATTAATAGAGAGTTGATTATTATTCATTGTTTAATATCTATAACTCAGATCAATCCTCACAATTGTTTTGCGACATCCTAAGTGGTGTCCCATGTATGTAACATATTGATTGCCATGATTGTCTTATTTGTGTGTATTTACATGCTTTTGCTTGCATCTACTATGTTATTTTTCTATTTCTTGTCACTAACAATTTGCTATATTTTCTATTATACTATTATGTATGCACCATAATATAAACCATGCGCACTCCCATTTTCCCCCTACAAGAATCCTACAACACATGTGCACATCAGCTACATGTCCTCTTGTTTGGGCCGCATTCACATTACTCTATCGTGCATGCCCCAAAAAAGGGGGCAATCATTGGATGATATTTCATCCTCACAGTAGCTCAGAACCAGGAAATAAAATAACATGTACAAAATTAGGCATTACAGAGGTCTAGAAAATGAATCAAACATAGAATTAGGTCAAGAAATACACATGGACCAAACCGTACAATAGGAACCATAGGGTATGTGTGTTATGGCCCATTCCATATGCTTCCAATTTGGAGGTAGATTAAATAAAATTCTCAATTGCTACAGTTTCTTAGTAACATTTACAAAAATTTTACTCACTTCCAATCCCAGAATTCATGGTACATGTCAAATTAAGGTGGCACCAAGGTTATGTGCAAGCTAGCATTACCCTGGTACATTGTGTCATCATTTACAAATCAATTAGGTTTGTGCTCATCTCCAGTGGCACTTACCCATGGGTCTTGGGAAATATCAAGGTGATTGTTATCCTTGTAGACTAGACTTCTTATTGTTCATTTCTTGTGAAGGGATGTGGAGCAACCAGAATGCTCCCCATACAGTTCTCTTCACTTTGCGAGGTGCATTTGCACTTCTTTTTATTATCTTTAGCACATCCTACTTGGGGATTGGTCACCCCCAAGTCCTTCCATCCAACTCAAACAAAAATTTCAACAAATATCCAAAGAAACAGTAGTGAGAGTAGTCTATCCCCTTCTCTTGCAAAATAATTAGGTGTACTCTTTCCTTTGTTTTGATTTTCTATATTGATATTTTCATACTAAGTTCCAAGTTTTTCATGGTAAAGTTTGATTTCCAATACTATGGACATTGACTACACTCTTTTCTATTTAGGTACGCACCTTGGAAAAACAAACACAACTAGAATAAAGACAAAGTCCTAACACAAGAACAAGGTGCTTTGAGTGAAAACAAAGTGTGTCTACACACTCAAGTAACCTTTCCTTTAAGCACGATGTAGACACAAAATCACGCCATTGGATACATTTCTAGGTCCTAAAAGCATGCTAGCATTTACATGATTTCTAAACAAGAAAACTAGTGGTTGACAACTATCTTTGGCCTCTTTTCTTTGTCTCTTGTTTTCTATTTTATCTTACACACCCTATATCCCGGTCGAAACTTTACTTGTTTATCTTCCATGGCTTCAGACACAAATGCCTAGCTAGGAAAGCAATGTCTAGGCACTCTTGTCTCTCCTGGGCACCCCTGACCCTTTCTTACCTTACTCACTCTTTTTGGGTCTCTTTTATATTTTGGGCATCTTTTTCACTGATGGGTTAGCCTTTCAGTTGTCAATTATGAAATTCAAACAAGGGAATTGTACACAACCAAATTTCTAAGTGTTACATTGTCGAAAAACGGTTACAAAAGGTCCCTAATGATGATTCATGTCTTTTTCAAAGGTGTTTGAGATCCTAAACCTCCTTGCAACTTATATTTGTAGCCTATTTTTCCTTAGCCATTTACTACTTTTCTGTAGCTTCCCGCTTATTTTTAGCTCAGTTTTGACCTTTAGTGTGAAAACCACCACCCTGCCTGGGTGGCGGTTTTGTAATCGCCACCCTAGTCATGGCGGTGGTCTTGTAACCGCCGCTCTACACAAGGCAATGATCATGTGCTAAATTTCTAGAATCTTCCAATGTGATTTAAGACGCATCTTGCTTCAGTTAACTTCACTTTGAATGCACGTTTCCTACCCATTTTATCTTATTTCAAGCAAGACTGCCTTGTGGCATTATTTTCTTCACTTGTAATTTGTAATTGATTGTGATTGATTGTTCAAACTGTGTATTCATTGTTGATGTGGCACTCCATGGCTGCTAAGTGTGATTGAACAACCTAGCCAACCTTCTATAAATTGATCGTTTGTTCTCAAGCAAATGGCCAAAGATCATTTGAGTATTCTTGCATTGTTGAACTACCTCATTCTTGCTGGAAATTGTATAGCCAAGCTCTATTCACTTGTGTTATCCCTCTTCCACTTGCATTATTACTAGACTGCCATCCAAGCTGTCATTTCTCTAGCACCTTCTCACTGCTGCTTCACTACATTCCCAATCCCTTAGACTCACGTGAACACAAGAGAATCAAAAATACAAGTTGAAGGGACAAAGAACAAAACAACTGGATTTTCCATTACTTTATGCTTCCAGGTTGGATTTGATATTGGTTTTCTCATTGCTTCGAATTGTTATTTCTGAATCATATGCATACATTTATATCAAATAGAGTACAAAAGAATCATTTCAATTGTTACAATCATTCAATAATCACAATAGATTAATTCATATAGGAAATCCTCCATAGAAATATTCTTTACTCTTGTCGGGGAAGTTATAGGGAGAAAAGCTTATGAGAAGCTCTGATTTCTTCTCATGCTTCTAAGGCAGAATAGAGGGTTAGATTTGCATCTATAGTTTAGTAAAGATTTCATTTAGTTATAATAGACTAGATACACTCAACACAAGTGAATAACTACACTAGGTTATTTACTTGTTTAATTATTTAAATAGAAGAAATTTGTTGTCTTTGTTTGTAATAGTTTAGTTTAGTTGACTTATTTAAATAGTTTCCTTTCAAGAAAGTATATTGGATTGTCAAATTTCATCTTGCTTAAAATAGACACTTCAATTTAGTTCAATATTTAGATTCAATCAAGTAGTTTAACCATAGGAGATTTACGCTACCCGTACTTAGCCTTTATTTTCCCCTTTACCGACTCAGTTACTAGCAATTCACACTACCATATCTTAGTCCCTGATTCTCCTATAGCCAGTCATCCACATTTCCACATTGGCTGCCTCAGCATGACCTCAGGGATTCGAAGTGTGGTTGAAGGTCATGTGTTAATTTTCATCTGTACAGGAACCATATAAATATATAATTACGTGTTCAAAATCAAGGACCAAGCACTAAACATTACTATCATTACCTAAGCTTGCATTTCAAAGGTACTAAAGCACTCAAAAGGCATCCATCTAGCATCCATTCAAGGGAAAGGGGCTACATCAACTCTACATCAACTGCATAGGAAGGGGAAGTCTCATTTATTCCATTCACACATGTTATACATTTCTATATTCTAACTATAGTCCACTATCAAGTGCAACTTGTACAAGGGCATCCTAGTACATAATTATTACACACACATGAACTACATGGAGCATGAGATGTAGTGTAATGCTTGATCGTAAGTGCACTCTCGGGTGACCGTTGGGGCCAGTCTGAATCCCCATTCTGCATTTTATTTTTCAGGTTTGATATGGTTTACGGGTATGCGTAGGTGAGCTTCTCATTTCTAGGTTACAGGTACCTTTGGTGATTAGAGAGAAAATATCAAACGATCAACAGGAAATAACTGTGAAACCCTTGTGAAACAACAAAAACTAAATCTTTAGCATTTACATAGTTATAAGCACCCAAATCTGGTCACTAGTGCCTAGGCACCCTTGTCCAACTCAGTTCCTAAGTTCCAGATTTCATAGTAAGCAGTAATGACCCTGTCCATAGTATTTTCAACACTCACACTTTCCCAAACCACTTCCTGTTCATTCAAAAATTAACTAAGTTCCTCTATCTCTCCTTATTGTTTAAGGTTTCATACTTTATATGTATTTTTCTTGTGTCATAAATGTATTTTAGCAATTGTACATCATTTATCACATTAGTTACTCTGTAATATATATTTAATTCAAATTAAATTAAATCAATTGGTGAACCCATTTCCTGAATTCAACCTTCCTCTTAGGGCTTCCTTTTTATGCCTGTCACCCATAGTGGTCATTTCATTTCCTTTGAGTAAATCTAGCTTCCTCCATCTGTCTGTAAGTCCTCTAAATCAATGGTTGAATCTTCCAACTCTTTTCTTAACTCAAACAATGTACTGTTATCCCAAATTCACCCCCCGGTAAATTTAGTCAAACACGACCCCACACATAAATAAAATATGAAGGGAACGATTCAGACTCATGAGCTCACTTTCCAGAGCGACAAATAAGGTTGCAGGAAAGCTTGATATAAGGAACACGGGATCAAAATGGGGCTAAATGACATAAAAGAAACCAAAGGCTCAAAGTCTTCGGGCCCTGCAAACGACTCAGAACGAGCCCCAAAACCAGCTAAGTATGGAGGAGACAACAGAAGCTGCCAAGTGTCCAAGTGACACATCTCCAAAGACTAAAATAAAAAGGCAAACCCAAACAAGCACCAAGCCTCCATGCATCCAGAGCCCCAAAATTTGCACCGGTCATTGAAAATTCTTCGACTCAACGGAAGGTGCCAAGTGTCCAAACAACGCACACTCAAAAGTGAGATCCTGGTAGGAGACTCAAACTTGCACCATCCCTCCACATAGCCAATGGTCAACATAGGTAAAAAAGGAGAGTGATCCCAAAATGACTAAGTATAGAGTACAGGCAGAAGGCGCCACATGTCTTAACGATGCTCCTTCAAGAGCAAAATCCTAAGCGGGTTTTCAAATGAGTGCGGGCCTTCCACATGTCCCATGTCCCAAAAAGGAACAGAGTTGGGGTTGAATAGTCAAAGCAGAGGCAAGCCAGTGGAGGGAGCTAAGTGTCAGCGTGGTGCTACTTCAAAGGTAGAGTCTGGAGGCAGTTTTCAGACAAGCGCCAAGCCTCCATGTGTCCAGGGTTAGACTTTTGGCCCGCCAAGCAAAAAGACTCGGGAAAAATACAAAGGGAGCCCAAGGAGCTCGCGAAAGCTGCCACGTTTCAATACGAAAAAATTTCAAGAGTGAAGGTAGGGGCCGAATCTCCAAGGTGTGCGAGGCTACCACGTGGACCCAGTACGAATAAACTCTTTCAAATATTGCATGCCCACGACCCAAATATTCAAATGGATCTTTTGACTGGAAACTCATATTTGGGCAGGAGAAGACTTTTTGGAAACATCTCGACACCCTCTAAGCCTTGGAAATATAAAATATCATTTTTAATAGGCTTTAGTTGGTGAAAAATGGGAAAGTGTCTCCCAGTTCATTAATGTGGAATCTGATTGCTTCAACTACCAGATTTGATTTGATTTGATCTGTCGTTCTTCTTCCTCAACATGCCGAATAGACATAGAGAACCAGAATCGACAGATTGTAGGTGGATTTGAGAGAGGCATTGATTAATGGTAGTTAAATCTTTCAAGGTAGGATTCAATGCATATCCCATGGTGGTTGAAGCAGGATTCAAATTTTCCCTCCTCTCTCTCTCTTATTCTTTCTATATATTGTAACACTTCTCATTTTGAGAAAGGAGAGACATTCTAAGTGTAGGGAAACTTTTTCAAAGTTGTTTCCCAACTCCATTTGAGTTGTATGCCTTCTCTGATGCTTGGAGAGAGTATTTGTGCCTCTGAGCACTGCATGTAATAGTCTCTGCACCTTACAGAGCAATAAAATCTCTTTTCGTGGTGTCTTTCAACCCTTGGCATTGTTCTGTTGTTTCTTTGTGCCTCTTTATCTCATGTTTGTTCCATGGGCATGTATTTCACGTTTACAGGTGTAGGATGTTGTGCTTCATGGAGTTTCTATGGTGGATCTGGATCAGGTTCTGTGTCACTTCTGTCTGACCTCCCTTAGTCTCATTTTCCCTATTTCATTCTCCCTCAACAGAGTATCTCGCACTTCCTTTTCTGGTGTATCACCACTTAGTGTAGGCTCTTTCACCCTCTCTCTTTCTCTTTGTATCCTTGGAATGGTTAGATTAGGATAGAATAGGTTTTTCTTGCGCTGGAGTAGCTTGTGGCAGGTAGTTTAGGAAGCAATAACCAACTTTCTCCGGAGGGCCATCTCAGGTTTACAAGTCCCACAGCTTGAGAGATGGTCCCATGTTGTGAAATCACACTGAATGCCCCACTCACACTCAGGCCATTCAGGGGTGCTGTGATTCTGCACTAACATGTACCTCTTATGAACATTGAATTTTCTGATAGAGAACACTCATATGACGAGGATACCAACATTGATCAAGAACAATTAGAAAAACTCACAAATTTCCATCAATTACTGCACACCAACCCTTTGCATATTCCACATGTTCTCAATACTTTACTTACTATTAAATATTCTTGAGATGTTGCTTTTTTCCCTCTTATAGGATCCTCCTTAGCTTCCATGGCATCCATCAAACCTTTAAACATTTCTACTTCCATCACTACCACTATTGTTCCTCTCATCACTCCTAATACCTCTAATACGCACCCTAGTTCCTCTTTCGAAACTCATGAATTATCTTCTTTATATCAGGATCTAAAAATTCAAATATGTCAGCTACAACAAGCTACTTCATGCTCCTCTCCATCTTGTGATTCCTCATTACTCCTTCGTACCCCTTTTGCACCCACCATTTCTACTTATCCACTCCCTCCTAACTTTTTCACCCCTAAGATGCCCTCCTTAAATGGCCATTGTGACCCTCAAGAGCATCTCCGGTCTTTTCATGTGGCATGTCTTGACTATGCGGATGATCATACATTTCTAGCTAAGCTATTCCCTCAAATTCTACAAGATTACGCCATGTGTTGGTTTTATGATCTACCTGATCATTCGTTGAATTATTTCATGCATTTAGTCGATGCTTTCCTTTCTCACTTTTCCATCAATATTGGCACCATGATATCTTATGCACAACTTTCTCGAATCAAACAAGGATTTAATGAGCATCTAGTTGACTATGTGTTGTGTTACAAGAAAAATCTAGCTAATATTACCAATGTACTCATTGATTCTAAATTGCAAGATATTTTTGTTCAAAGACTCTTACCACCACTTCAAGAGAGTGTTATATTTGAGACCTCTCCATCCTTTGATTAATTATGTCATATGCTCAAAATGTGTAAATTCAAATTCTTATCCATGGGTAAATTAAAATATCATGATACTCTTTCATCCTCTTCTAATAGGTTTCAAGCTAAATTTGCATTCAAGCCATTGCGTACGCCCACTGAAGCTAAAACCACCATCAATGTTATTTCTCCATCCCCCACACTTCAATTACAAGCTCCATGTTTTACTTTTACCAAATTACCATACGCACCCCAGTTTCTATTTCCTGAACTTATCAAAAGTAATTTAATCACTCTTCCATTATCACTCAATCTCACCCCTCTCACCCCCGTGGCTACAATTATGATGAAAATTCAAGATGTGACTATCACCAATGTGTTGGGCATTCTACTGATCATTTTTTGAAACTCAAGCATATTATTCAAGATCTCATTGACAACAATGCACTCAAGCTCCCCGAGCTATCTACTTCTCAACCAGTCAATGATAATAAAAAGCTAAAAATATTTAATGACCCTTTTCCCAAACATGACAAGCAAGCTACTGATTATTTTGCTAATCATACATATCGAGTTATGCCTCCTCCTTCATTAGAGCCCTTTGAATTCCCTATTGCTTCTTTTGATGCATCGCCACCAGTCATTAATTTCTCCAATCATGATTATCATGCTACATTTACTTTCAATTCCTTGCACATCAGTTCTTATATTAGTTCATACACTATCAATAATACTTTGATCTATCCAGTAGCTTTTGTGAACATATGCTCCGTTACACTCCTCCTAGTTATCAATTATCCACTATCTCATGTCACATTTCCAGTTCCTAAGTATTTTGGCTATGTCAGGGTTCCCATCACAGTTGGGCCTCTTACTATGATTGTATCATTCATAGTTGCATATTTAATCAAAGGTTGTGACATGCTCTTAGGTCTCTCTTGGCTCCATGTCACCTAGGCTGTTCCTTATATGAATCATTTATGTCTCAATTTCATTCACAATAAGCAAGTTATCACTCTCAAAGGCATTCCACCATGTACACCATTTCCTTGACCTACTCTTGATGATATCGATACACTAGTCATAGTATCTAGGCCTCCTATGCCTATCAAGTCCAAAGCACACTCTACATCTAGTTCTCATGTTCGTACATGACCTACTTCACGACCTTGTCGTACTCATTAGTCCACTAGTCCACCTTGTTGGCTTAATTCCCCTACTCAGGAATCCCCTTCACATAGTTGTTCACCACCTCCTTCACCACATAGGTATCCTTCACATACAGATAATTACCTTCCTACACCACATATCTTAAAGCATTGACGCATGCCTTTATCTCCGTGTACATCCGGTGGAGGGAATTTTCCCTTCACTATCGTTGAATAGCCTATTATTACTCATGCACTTAGGGGGAATTGCGCTTTCTTCCCTCACTTCCAATCACAATCACTTCTCTCTAGTTTCTATTATTACACTATGTGTTCTTTGCATCACCATCAATCTTCCTACAGATTATTATACCCTTTGATACGCGTGTTGTATTGGTATTACCCTATGATAAACTCTATTTTCATGGTTCATACTCGATTGTTGAGGGTCTAATTTGAAAATGAATCTCACATCATTCACACTTCATGCTATGTGCTTCATGGTACATCTTTCTAGTATCTATTCGCACACATTACCCGATGACACGCTATTGTTCTATGGTTCATTCTTGAATGTTAAGGGTTCCTATAAATGAACCTCATCTCATACACATCCACTAGGGGGCATGCTACTCCTATCATTTTCACACTTTGCTTTCCATTCCATCATACTCATACTACATTTGGATGTAGTGGTCGTATCTACTCTTGCTAGCTTATTCTACTTACATGTTACACTTTGTTTTCCATGTCAGATGGATTCTTAGTATGTCAGTATCATTTTATATATACACATGTGCAATCACATTTTCTTTTGTGGTGAATGCATATCTCTTGCAGGTTCTTACATGCTACAATTATGTTTGGGAATGTACCTTTTACCAGTCCCACCGAGGCTCCTGGGGGAATCTAATTTCTTTACTATCACATACTCCAAAGGTTCTGTTGTTACATCTCATTACAATTAGTTTACCTTTTGCTAATTTATACATGCCTTAACATCCTATTTATCTTTCTTACATGCTAACAGATGCTTCATGTGTAGCATTTTCTTTTCAGGACTATATACAACCATGACTATTTGTCATTGTTTATTTTACATTACTTTCTATTATATGCTATTGTTTGCGGGCTATGGCCTAAGTCTTGTTTGATCATTATTTTCTTGGTTATGGCCACTTTAACCTTGATTGTCTTATGACATTTTGAGTGATGTCCCATGTTTTAAAACCACTATTCATAGTCTATCTTGTCTACACACTTTCCTGTTACATTGTTTTTCGATTATATGCTTTGTTTGCACTAACACATATTTCTAGCCATATTTTTTACATGTGCCTTGGTTTCTGCCATGCACATCCCCTACCCCTATAGGTATCCACTTCAACTCAGCATCAAGTCCTCTCCTTTGGGTCACATTCTCCTATAGATGTTAGATGCACCCCAAATGAGGGGGGCATAGATCATGTGAACAAATCACCCCTATAGTAGCTTAGAGCTAGAGTACAGAGTTGCACAATACAAAAAAGCACATGAACACAGTCACAGAACGGCCCATAATTTGACTTCGGTCTACCATACAGTACAAACATTAGCACTTAAACTCAAACACTAGCACCTATGTGCCTCTATCCTGGGGTCACAAATAGTTATCTTCTCAAATCAACACAATTCACATAAGTCTTCAAAGGAGTTATACAGTTACATGCACATTCCTCCAGTTATACAATGCATTCTATCTCATTCAATCAGTACAATTTAGAACTAATTCAGAACTAATTTGGAACAATCAGAATAAAAGGAAAAATAGGAACAAATCAAGACGTACCATCTGCAATGGTGCTTATTGGGAAGAGTCATGTAATGAGAGTAAAACTAGACCTCTCTCCCAAACACTTGATCTTTGGCATGAGATCACCCAAAAAACTCACACTTGGTGTGAGATCACCCAAAACACTCACACTTGGTGTGATATCACCCAAAAAAATTGCACTTGGCGTGAGATTGCCTAAAAAACTTGCTATCGGCATGAGATCACCCGAAAAAACTCATTTTTCATAGCATTTTAGAACACCTTTCTACCCTTTACACTCTTTTACATCAGGTGCACACTTTCCTTTACTACTACTTTTACACACTTTTGCATACTTTGATCAATTTTTTCATATATGGGACTTTACTACCCTTTTGTTCTTCTTTTTTAGGTATGTCCTTAATACACAACAAGAAGCAACCCACAACAACAAATACGAGCACAACAATAGGTACAAGAAACACATATGGTTTACCCCCAAGGTTACTTTCCTTTCCTAGTCTCCACACTTCACTTTGCAATTGTAGACATGTAAAATGTCGACATATTCATCTAATATATAATTCACCAATTATATAAATAATTATCCATCCCCACCACTAACTTTATAATAATTAATTATAAATTTAATTTATTATTTTATCATATACACTCATATTCTAATCATTCCATATTCTACACATCCCTACACATAGCATTTCCATAAAATCACATCCTTAATCACATTTATTTAACCTAATCATGTGCACATCCTCGCACCTCTAAATCTAGATGATCCTAAATCTAGAAGCATCTCTAACCTTCTCCTTTCATTGAATTTTTAATTCAATGGAAGCTTCTTCCGTCCATGGATTTTGAATTCAAATTCTAGAATTATCCATTCTAGAATCCTCTAATACTCTCATCAATTTCCAACCCTTGATCCCCATCCAACATGGCTTCATCCTAGCCATTGAATCCTCTACTCCTCAACTATAAATTTAGCTCTCATCCTCCAAGAGAGCCAACTTGGAAATCCATAACAAAGTTTTGCTAATTTTATCAATCATCCATTTTCATCTTCAATCACTTAATCAATCCATTCATCTACAATCAAGAAATCTTCATCAATCATCAAGGAAACCCCAAGGGGAGGTGTTATCCAAGTGCATCCACATCAAATCTGAAGCAATCCAAGAATCATCAAAAATCCAAGAAAAAATCTAAAACATCAAAGGAGGAGCTTGGAATTTTGTAGGTAAGTGCAGGTATAATTTCTCTCCTCTTTTCAATCCATTTCTCTATCTGATTTTTTTTTTGAGAAGATTAGAGTAGGGGAACACTTTCTTTGTTTTCTTGCATTCACAAGCTGTTCTTTTCTTTCATTACAACAATCATTCCACGCTTCACTTGTCCACTCGGCACGATGTTCGTCACACTCTCTATAGGATCATAAGGTACGCATATCTTATCTACTTTATGTTATCGATTATTCACTCAACAACATAAAGTGGGGGAAAATGTAGACACAAAATCACGCACTTGGGTACATTTCTAGGTTCTAAAAGCATGTTATCATTTACATGATTCCTAAGCAAGAAAACTAGTGGTTGACAACTATCTTTTGCTTCTTTTCTTGGTATCTTATTTTATATTTGGTCTTATACACCCTACAGCCCAGTTAGAACTTTATTTGTTCATCTTCCATGGCTTCAAACACTAGTGCCCAGCCAAGACAGCAACGCCCGAGCACTCCTATTCTTCCTGGGTGCCCCTGACCATGTCAGTGTAGGATATTTATTTTCTTTTTCTTTTTTATTTACTTATAGCTTTCCTACATTCGTGGGACATGCTTTCTTAGGTGTACCAGTTATGTTGAGTTAGATTATTAGTTGTGTGGATTCAACTATACTACCAGTATTAGTTAGTGAGATTTATTCACCACTACCAGTATCAGTTAGTGAGATTTAATGCCCACTGATCTAGGAGGAGGTTACACATTCACCTCCTATACGTACATGACTTGCATCAGTTTATCCTATGGAGTATTGAGTTGGAGCTATTTATGTGTTATTGCAATTATCTCTCTTGTATTTTTGTAATTTACAGTCTTGTATGCTTGCATTTTTTTGTCTTGGAATAATTCACGTCTCGCATCATTCACATGTGCATTCTTCGAATGAGTAGATCTATGGAGCATTGAGATGATTTGGAACCATTCTTGCATTTTTTACATTTTATCTCATTTTTCTTCATAACTTACAAAATTGTATTTATCCTGCTCAAAATATTCCTTTGTGCAATTGAATGTTTCCCTACATTTCTCATCGGTGCATATGCTTCGATTTAGCAAATCTCTAGCACTTCTAATACATCCGATCCAAGCTGGTGGTTAGCAGCTTGTACTGGCTATTATGCAAGTAAATGTTGGTTTTCATTTGATATCATTATTAGCAAAGTGGAGATTGGGATTTTTTTGGTGTTGGAGTGTACACATTGCACCTCCTTTATATACATCTCTTACATTGGTCTATGTTATTATATTGAGTTGGAGCTATTTGTAGGCATTATTGTAGGTTATGCAAGCTCTTGTATATTCGTAATATACAGTCCTAGAGATTGTTTACTTTTTTAGGCTTAAAACAATTCACGTTTTAGCATCACCCTTTAGCTTTGTTGCAAGATCCTTGGAAGAGATATGTACGTGATTCTCCGACAGGTGTTTCACATACACGTGAAGGTGTTTTGAGCTTGTCTGGTTGTTAGTCTCTACTTGGTTTACATGATACTAGGTGTATCTAGATAGTTTTGGTGTTGGGTAATTGTCACCCTTGTCGGTTTTTGTTTGGTTCGTGTTGGTTTAGCCTATTTCTAGGCTTCTAAAGGTGTTTCCAAATCTATGTAGAGATATACACACTTGGAGATTGTTCTATTCTCAATCCCTTGCACATAGTTGTAAACCTGTGAAGGGCGTTTTCACTTGTAGTAGTGCTCTGCATGCATTCTCAAACTTACCTTAAGGATTTTTTAGGCTCTAGATTGAGAGGTGTTTCAAATGACCTATACACGCAGTTTGAACAGACTCCATATTTGGCATTTTCAACACTTAAGGGTTCAGAAAAATGTTTTTTTGTTGAGTTTTAAGTCATTGCAGGCCTAAAAAGGAACCCAAACCTCTGCAAACGCCCTTGGAGCTGCTGGTATTCGAGTTGTATACACCTTGGATCTAGACTATTTTTTGGTGATTTAAGTGGTCGTAAATTAGACTTCAACAACAAAGAAAGGAATTCTTTGCTTGCATTGGGTGTTTTTTTGCAGGTCTGAGGTGTTTTTGTGGATTCCACAACCTATAATCACCTTCATTGGTGGTCTCTAATCCTTTGAAAGGATCTATAATCATTCCTTTTAGAGCTGGGAATGTGCCATAACCACTAGAAGAAAATCAGAAATTTTTGCTTTCAAAACGGTAAAACATAGTGCATTCCTCTTTGGCCAACCCATGTCCCAGTGGAAAAATGGTGGTATTAATCCTTCTTTGCATTATTTTCCAACTTGTATGACTTTAGCATTTTATGCCTTTTGGAAGACAAGTCAATTTGGAACATTTTCTTTACCCAACACATGTAAGTTTTTAATTAATATTGTATCTTCGCTTGTTCAAAGACGAAGTGTGAGGCCCGTGTTGATAGGAGTCCAATTCCCCATAAAAAATTAAATCACTCTCTTCTGCATTCTGTGCCAATTCCATATGAGTGGCTAGAAGGCTAGATTCATCCTCGTTTAGTGCATTTTTTAATGCTTGAGTCTAAATTTTATTTAAAATAGGACTTTATTTACAGGAAATTCATTATTGTAATAACTTTTTATCGATAGCTTGGAATTGAGCGTCGTTCTTTGTACAAACTTCGTATTTTTTAATTTTTCATGCATTGGTCTTATTTATATTGTAAAACAAACTAAGTTATAAAGTGCCACATTTTGGGAGGATTTTTGTAATGGATGATAAATAATACGATGATCACTTGGTTCTTTATTTGGCAATTCATTTTGAATACCAAAGGGTGGGGCCCAGTTTGGTAGGAGACCAATCCCCCCCCCCCCCTTCCCCCCCCCCCCCATAATAACTCATTTGTTTCATTTCTTCTTTCTGTAATAAGCACATTTAGTGCATATGTTTCTCTTGAGAAGAATTTTTTTGCATGCATTATAAATAAGTATCTAAAAAAGCACCTTTTTGTGGAACCCATATTGAGGATCACTATGTCTTATTTGCAGAAAGTTGTGGACTCCCATAGTAATCTTTGAGCATTGACATGTACACACAATCTTCTCCATTCCTCTGTAGTGCTAAATTTTTCCTTTGTTTTTTTTTGTGCCCTTTTAGCCAAACCAATGATTTTTAAAAATAATATTGGACACATTTCTTCAAGAAAGTTCTGCTTATTAGAGGGTGATATTTGGAGCAAGTTCTACTTGTTGGAAAAAAATTATCAGTGCCTCATTCTAATTTTGGATTCCTATTAGATTGTCATATTTATTCCCATTTCATCTTTTTATGTACTTGGGTACCTAACATGTCCTTGTTGTCCAATACCCAATTATTCTATCCACATCAAGGAACTTTATCATCTTTGGGGGGGGGGGGGGGGGGGTCTACCTTCTCTTCTTTTTCTATCTTTTTGAGGGGGGAGTTTTTCCCACATGGGTTTTTCTCCCTTTACTCTATCTTATGAGATATTGAATTATACATGGGTGCCTCATCAGGCCTTGTTTCCATGACCCACTTTCCTTTTTCACTGCCCACCTAATTTGTGCTTATGGGGGGTTTTAGCGTAGGATTTATTTTCCTCGCTTTATTTGTATTATCCTACTCGGGATATTCCACCTCACTTGGAGTTTCCCTACACTTATGGGATATGATTTCTTAGGTGTATACTTGACTACATTATTCTAGGTGTTGGTTACCACTTGAATACACTATTCTATGTGTTGGTTACCACTATTATAGGTGGATATTGCCATGATTATAGGAGGAAATTATGCATTCACCTCCTATATGTACATCTCTTGTATTATTCTATTTGATAATATTTAGTTGGAGATATTCCTGTGTTATTACAATTACCTCTCTTGTATTTTCATACTTTGCAATCTTGTATGTTGGCATTATTTTTTCTTGGAACAATTCACGTCTTACATCATTCACATATGCATTATTTGAACTAGTATATATGTGGTGCTTCTTCGATAGACCCTTTCTTTCCTTACTCACTCTTTTTGGGTCTCTTTTATCTTTTGGGCATCTATTTCACTTATGGGTTGGCCTTTTAGTTGTCAATTACAAAATTCAAATAATGAAACCATATAAATACATAGTTATGTGTTAAAAATCAAGGACCAAGCACTAAACATTACTATCATCACCTAAGATTGGATTCTAAAGGCACTAAAGCACTCAAAAGACATCCATCTAGCATCCATTCAAGGGAAAAGGGTTGCATCAAATCTAAATAAATTGCATAGAAAGGGGAAGTCTATTATATTCCATTCACACATGTTATACATTTCTATATTCTAGATACAACCCGCTATCAAGTGCAACTTACACAAGGGCATCTCAGGGCTTCATTACTACACACACATGAGAACTACATGGATTTTGAATCATGTATTGCAACGCTCGGTTGTAAATTCACTCTCAGGGTGACCACCGGGGTTAGTCCAACTCCCCATTATACATTTTGCTTTTAAGGTTTGATGTGGTTTATGGGTATGTGTAGGTGAGATTCTCATTTCCATGTAACAGGTACCTTCGACGATTAGAGAGTGAATATCACACGGTTAACAAGGAATAACTATGCAACCCTTGCGAAATAGCAAAAACTAGATCCCAAGCATTTACATAGTCACAAGCGCCCACATCTAGTCATCAGTGCCCAGGTGCCCCTTTCCTGTTGTGGGCACCCTTGTCTGGCTCTGTTCCTAAGTTACATATTTCACAGTAAGTAGTAATGACCCTGTCCATAGTCTGTTCAGCACTCGCACCTACCCAGATCACTTCTTGTTCATTCAAAACTCAACTAAGTTCCTCTATCTCTCCTTCTTGCTTAGGTTTTCATAATTTACATGCTATTTTTCTTGTTTCATGTTGTATTTTAGCATGTATACATCATTTATCACATTAATTACTCTATAGTATATATATTTAATTCAAATTAAATTAAATCAAACACAATTTTCAATTTCATACTTAAAGGGGGGAAATGTACACACTCATTTTAGTAATTCATGTCTTACAACAACACAAATTGTAAAATGGCTTTGCACTAGTCCACACTTGGTCAACTACTATCCCTAGCTATATCCCATTCATCTTTTATTGCACACACAACTCATTTATTCACATAACGGTAGTATTAGTATATAAAATCAAGTTAAACCCTAGCACAATATAATCCCACAGTATAATCCTAGTTTTCAAAGCATTCACACATGCATCCCGAACCAAAGCACTAAGAAAGGGCCATAACATCCATACGATATGACCCTTCCTATCCGCTTTAGTCCCTTTCCCTCTAACGACACTTTTCTTAATTCAAATTTGTTTGGGACACTTCTAGTTGGCCTTATCTGAGCTTTCCAAATATATAACACATATATAAGTTGGTTATTCATCTCTTATCAAGGAGGAGATCATGCACACTTGACACCTAAAGATCCAAATAAGCATGCACAAAGAAAAATAATAGGAAAATCCATTCCAAGACACCCTTAAGCTTCATATTCTCTACATATTCATTCTAGGGATGTCATCCAATTAGATCTGCAAATATAAGGAACATATTATCATTCCAAGTGAAGCTAGGGAAAAATTACAAGTACAATCTCATTGTTACAAGATCATGGTTATTTGTTTGGTTGCATACATTCTAGAGATTACATGTTAGGTGAAAACTATGTGAGGTTTGAGCCCTTTTCAAATTAGTGGTGACATCGACGCTATACAGGGGTGGCCACAACCCACCTAATGTTTGTTTTGCATGACTATTAACGTGAAATCATAGCACCCCCAAATGAGTTCTAAAAATCTACTTTTCTAAGGTAGAATCATCTGGTGTGATTTCATAACATTAAACTTTCCCCAAGGTGTGGGACCTTGCAAAAGTGGGAAAGATCTCCAGAGAAGGTTGGTTACTCTTCCTAAACTACCTGCCACAAGCTATTCTAGTGCAGGCAAGATAATATAATCCTAATTTAACTTCCAAGGAGACAAGGAGAGAAAGAAAACAAGAAAAAATAGAGCCTACACTAAAACGGTGATACACCAGAGAAGGAAAGTGTTGATCATATATTAAACTGCCATGGAACAAAGAGAGGTGAGCAATGGAAAGGATGGACAACAGCATCACAAACCATAGATCAGATTCACACATAAAATGTTCTAAAACCCCATGAACATGGCTCTCAGATCTGCAAATGAACATTCAAAACATGCACAGATACCTTGCAATGAAGAGAGGCAAGAAGATGCAATAAAATGAGCAAAGGATGGACAAATGCATCAAAAAAACATGTTTTTATTGCTCCAGATTTACACATTGCGCCATTTCATGGGTAAGAGGAAAAAAATGCCATTACAGAGCAGGGGAGAAGGTTCAAACTCCATTTTCGACCCTTGGTAAGAAAAGAAGGGGGAAGCAGAGAAGAAAAATGAACAACCACTAATTATGTGCCTTTGTTTACATTTTATAAAAAAAATGCGAGAAGAGAGGAAAAAATGTGGGATCTACTCCAACCAATTTTAAAAATGTGTTTTAATTCTTCCTCTGTTGATGGGCTCGATGCCAAAGCTCATAATTCCATGTATCTACTTTGTAGACCAAAGAAAGTGACCCATACTTCATTAAATCTGGTGGTTGGAACTGGTTTTTGTCTTTTCCACGCCAAAACATATTTTGAAAATTTCTCCCCCAAATATTTATCAAAATCCAAAATCTAAGACTCCATGATGAAGAGAATCTTTAGATCTTTCCATTGGTACAAAAAACGTCAAAACTAGAGCTCTAGATCAAAAGATATGGCCTTCTGAGTTTTTCCTTAACGTTTTCAGCAAAAAAAAGCTCGAGCAAATTTTGAAATTTTCTCCCACAAATCCTCTGATGGCGTGGCATCCACTAGGGTCAGTGGAGGTAGGGGCTCCTTTTTTTCCATTTTACACTTTTTGAAAAAAAGTTAAAAAATCTCATTTGCCTCTGAAGGTTCGTCGGCGCGCATTAGCTTTTTGATGTGCCAACTCGACACTTAATTTTTGCCTTTTTGACAAAAGGGAAAATTTTCACTTTTTCCTCCGATTCCTCACCAGTCTGAGATTCCTTGGCAAACATCTATCCCAAGCCCCGTAGGTCCGCCTTGGGCAAATTTTCCCTTCTAACTCCACCGAGCCATAACTCAAAAAATACAAGGAGTTAGAAAGAGCTCTTTACCTTTCTGGAAAGGGGAAGAAATTCTCTATCTGATGGAGTTTTTTCTAGAAATCCTTGAGTGCCTAAACTTTGTGAAATTTGGACTGAGGCACAAAAAGGGAGTAAGTTAACCCAAAATAAGAGGGAGCTTATTTTGGTTAACAACTTTGGTGACTCACAGGGTCATCTGCCTGCTAGATGAACAATCAGTGGCCTTAGTTGCATCCATCAGGCATGGAGACAAGATTGATAACCAATTCTCTGATCTAACTCTAAAAATTTTACCTTTGAATCACTTGGGAACCCACTAAAAATTGGAGTTGATCTTCACCAAAAGCCAGCTGAAATGGACTGTGCAAGAGCAATACAACAACACCAAAAACTATATAAAAACTAAAAATCATACATGCTCCAAATGGAACATGTAGAGTGTGCAAAATCACTTCTTATACTGAAAATAAACCTACCTACACTACTCTAACCAAGAGAAAAGGTAACTCAAACAAAACCTGTAACTAACAGGGAGAAATAGCTTCCCTTCCTCAAAAATGGCAGCCATGCAACTGATTTGGCACTGAACATGGTTGGTTAGATGAGTGAAAAACTAACTATAAGTTGATCTTCCACCCAAATGACCAAAGTATCAACTTAAGACAAATCCAATATCTCTTTTAGTTTCTCTACATTTGGATTGAAGAGGTATGACAACTGATCCTTGGTACTTTGTAGCTCATCCTCATGCCCTAGAGTGGGCATGACTGGTTTTGGCTTCTCCCTTAGCTCCAATGAAGCCAAGTACCTTATTGGGCATGGTCTGATCCGATGGATGTGCCTGTTACTCTAAATTTCAACTCCAAGAATGGAGTCTTCATGTGGACCTTCTTGATTGGATGATGTGGGAGAGATGGGGTCTTCGTTGTTTCCTTCCTCCTCTTGAGAAGAACATGGAAGATTAAGATCCTCCAACCTTAGTTCCTGAGGGCCATTGTGAGATGCAGGTTGTTTTCCTCAGATGTTCTCCTCCATGGTAGAATACTCATGTTCTTGGAAGGCGGATGATAGAGGAGAAAATAATGTGATCTCCTCGGGATCCTCTCCATCAAGACAATCCTCCAAGTCAGATAGATAATCTACCTCCTCGAGCTCCTACTGCGTGTGTTCAACCTCCTCCATGGTGTCCTTCGAATCTGTAATTTTCTCACCATGGTTCCCCTCATCTTCAAACATGAAGTTTGAAATCTCAAACTATTCTTCGACATTAGAGTTTGAAGGGGATGAAGTGGGAGGAACAACTAAAGGTTCTTATGTGGCTTACTATGCACTTGTTGCCTCTGAAACTATATGGTTCTCCTCCAAAACCGTGCCCTCTAGAGCTAACTTATTTTTGTCTAGAACAGGAACCCGTATGATTTCCTCTTACCAATCAAATTTGTATGATTCACACCATTCTTCAATTGTCCTACAGTCATCAAACATGATGACGTTAGCTAGGGAGGGCGTGTTGGTAGGGGGTTGTTCATTTATGGTACAACTAGGAAGAGGGGACTTGGAAGAAAATGGGAGGATGGATGCAAAAAGGATGGAATGAGCGCTAGATTTTTGAGCCTCCATTTCTTCCACCCACTCTGTAATATGGGGTAACATCTCAGCGATGAGATGCAACTTGTGTTGGGTTCTAAACTAGCCTGGCACAGGGCCGACCCATGGACAAGGGGCCTTGTAGCCAAACTCTCAGCTGACCACTATGGAGCACATGACTCTAAGCTACATCATGTCCATCTCAATATTTTTTATCTACCTCTCAAAATTCGGCTTTGACCAAGGAGTTTCCACCATCATCTACATAAACCCATTCTTCATAAACATTTTGGTTAGAAGAAAGGGGGTTGTATGCATTTTCAGGAGAATGGGGCTTATTAAACTGATTTGGAGGAGGATTTTGAAACTTTGGGGATGGAGAGAAATAGTTCTATTGCTGCAAATGATAATTCCATGGTGGGAAAGAAGTCATGATTGCAAAAATTCATGGGATTGAAGAAGATGAAGGATATGGAAGAAATAATGGGTGATAATGGATGGGAAGAAGGTCTGCAACTCAGAGAATGGATTTGTTAAGCAAATGGATTTGCCAGATGTGCTTGAAAGTGCCTCCAAAGGCTGAAATCTTCACCAAGAGCACATCGAACCTGATGAAGTGAAGTGGTAAGGTGCTTCAAACCTATCCCACCAGGCGTGCCAAAACTATTAGCACAAAATCACATAACCCCCAAATGAGTTCTAAAAGATATACTTTTCTAAGGCAGTCTCATTTGGTGTGATTGCATAACATTGAACTTTACCTAAGGCGTGGGACCTTTCAAAGAGTGGGAAATCTCTCCAGAGAAGGGCCAGTTCCTCTTCCTAAACTACCTACCACAAGCTATTCCTGTGCATGAAAGATAATATAATCCTAATCTAACTTCCAAGGAGACAAGGAGAGAAAGAAAAAAATAAAAAATAGAGCCTACAGTAAAACGAATGATACACCAAAGAAGGAAAGTGTTGATCATCTACTAAACTGCCATGGAACAAAGAGAGGTGAGAAATAAAAAGGATGGATAGTAGTATCACAGACCATAGATCGGATTCACATAGAAAATGTTCCAAAAGACCATGAACACAGCTCCCAGATCTGCAAATAAACATTCAAAACATGCACAGATACCCTGCAATAAAGAGAGGCAATAAGATGCAATAAAACGAGCAAATAATGGACAAATGCATCAAAAAAACATGTTTTTATTGCTCCAGATTTACATGCAGTGGACCATTTCATGGACAAGATGCAAAAAAATGCCATTACAAACCAGGAAAGAGAACTACAATAGCCAAATGGTGATGGGTTCAAACTCCATTTTCGACCCTTGGGAAGAAAATAACGGGGAGGCAGAGAAGAAAAATGAATAACCTCTAACTATGTGCCTTTGTTTAAATTTTATAGAAAAAACATGCAAGAAGAGAGGGAAAAACATAGGATCTATTCTCCAACCACTTTTAAAAATGTGTTTTAATTCTTCCTCTGTTGATGGGCTTGATGTACAATCTCATAATTCAATGTATCTACTTCGCAGACCAAAGAAAATGACCCATACTTCATTACATCTGGTGGTTGGAACTGGTTTTTGTCTTTTCCATGCCAAAACATGTTTTGTAAATTTATCCCCCAAATATTTATCTAACTCCAAAAATCATTAGACTCCATGATGAAGAGAATCTTCAAATCTTTCCATTGGTACCAAGAACATAAAAAAAAGAGCTCTAGATCAAAACATATGGCCTTCTAAGTTTTTTCCTTAACATTTTCGGCAAAAAATAGCGCGAGCCAAATTTTGAACATTTTCTCTTGGAAATCCTCTAATGATGTGGCATCCATTGTGGTTGGTAGAAGGCAGCGGCTCCTTTTTTTTTATTTTACACTTTTAGACAAAAAGTCAAAAAATCTCATTTTCCTCCGAATGGTCCGCCGGCCCGCATTAGCTTTTTGATATGCAAACTCAGCACTTAATTTTCGCCTTTTTGAAAAAAGGGAAAATTTTCACTTTGTCCTCAAATTCTCCACCGATCCGAGATTCCTTGGAAAATATCCCTCCCAAACCCCACAGGTCCACCTTGGGAACATTTTCCCTTTTAACTCCGCTGAGCCATAACTCAAAAAATACAAGGAGTTAGAAAGAGATCTTTACCTTTCTAGAAAGGGGAAGAAATTCTCTATCTGATGGAGTATTTTCCAGAAATCTTTGAGTGCCTGAACTTTGTGAAAGTTGGACTGAGGCACAAAAGGGGAGTAATTTAACCCAAAATAAGAGGGAGCCTATTTTGGTTAACAATGACTTTTTGGTTATTTAGGGTTTTGAAGGATCAATCAGTTGCATATCGAGCATCACATAGTATTAGAGGTCAAGGTTCTAGATAAGATTATATTAGAAGAAAATTCATAGACCCAAAAATTATCAAGAGAAAATGATTCTAAGGGACATGAGTGTACATAAAGGGCCATAACAGGGGTACGCTTTGTCCCATGCCATCTGCTTTGGTCCGTGCAAGAGTTTAGGACATATTTTCAATAAAGAGGCTCTGTTAGGTAATTTCCATCCTATTTCAATCATCATACCAACCCAGATCATCACACAGAGCATGATATTAGCTAAGTCGTCATCTCTCTCTCGTTGTAAGTTATTTATCTATTTGATGTTCATCATTGTTTAATATTGTTGGTTATTCCTAATATTTTTGTATTTAGCTTTGGAAAATTATTGATTAGAATAATCTACCATTGGATACTACCCCTATAAAATATCAACCAATTTAGGTTAAATATGAGGCCTCAAACCAAATTGCGTTTGAAAGAGGGAATACTTGTGTCACGTCCATAAAGTTTCCACCTCCACTCTAAGCAAGCCATGTATAAAAATTCCTAGGACACATTCTAAAGAGGAAAGTGGGGTTGTTCAATATATGCCAAGATGTCCATTAAGAGAGGCGGAAGGCCGAACCAAGAGATTAAGCTACTAAGGTAAGAAATAAAGTGGCTGAGCTAAGAGATAAGATGCCAAGGAAAGAAATAAAGGTAACAATCCATATAAGACACCAAAAATAATGAGCGTCATCGATACAAAGACCCCATGAGGTGACCTCTATGGAAATTTGAAAACCCGTGCACTAGTTGTTATCTCCAGGAGTTGTGTAAACTTAGACCAACAACATTAGGGAAGACCAAGCTAAGAGGTGAGCACATAAAACAAGAATGACGGTTGAGCTAAGAGACCTTGAAAAAAGGCTACTTGGCCAAATACTAAGCCATCCAACCAACACACCATGCCAAGACCAATAAATAAACTTTTAATTTTATAGAATAAAAAAATCGTAGGTCAGATATGAGCCAGAAAAATTCAACCCACAATTATGAGAAGAATGTGATTTAATAAAATCTGAATATTAAATCTAATTTCAAAATCACTATGGTAATATACAATAGAATATGAATTCTAAGCACTCTAAATATGCAACCATGTACACAAATGAGAAAGATAGGGCACCTAGCTGATTTTCTCTTTTCCCATAGCAGGTTTGAATTGGAACAACTGATGAACAGGCTGGGAAGAATTTTGGAAACACTCGATGTAAATTATAGAAGTTACAAACAGAGCTGGACATGGGAGCATGGAATATGGAAAGGGAACTTGTGGGCTAGAGACCACTCATAGGCGCTAGTGACTGTGTGAATGCTCAGAATCTACTTTTTCCTGTGTTGTTAGGGTTTCACACTTGTTCACTATTGATCACCTGTATGTCACACTTGGATAGCCAAGGTACTTTTAATCTACAACATAAACAATAGCTACCTACACAAGCTCACAAACACATCAAATAGGAATAAAAATTCAAGATGTGAATTCAAACTGACCTTGATAGTCATCCGATGGATGAACTTATGACCGAGTGTTGCACTACATTCCATACTCCATGTATTTCTATGTGCTTGTGTGTGAAATAGTATCATTAGGTTTCCCTTGCACCAATGATGCCAAGATAGCGAGATAAAGCTTGATAAAATGAAAATGTGTGTGATGGAATTTAGAAAAAATTCCCCTTCCTATATAGTGTATGCAGAGTAATTAGCCCAAAAATGCAGTCCCTTTGATAATATGTAGACATGCTTGCCCTTTAGAATTTCATGTCCATATAATGGTATGTATGTTGTGTATATATAGGGATCTCTTATTTGAATTTTGACACTAGTGACACGGCATGCTGACTAGGACCTCGGGATAGAAGTAAGAAAACTGAAAAGGTAGATTACAAATTTAAAAAATGTGAACAAGAACAAAGAGGACATAAGAGCCCAGGGTGGACAGGAGCAACTAGACATTGGTGTCCTGGGATAGTTAAAGAAAAATGTGAGAAGACTGACAAATAGGGATCCTTTTGACCTGACCAAGACTGAGTGCAAAAGGGAAAAATGTGAGAGATAAAGACAATATAAACAATAAAAGGAAGTCGATGGACTAGGGAATGTGTCACCAATGAATACTTTTATTACGTAAAATCCATGCATATAACAACATACTTGTTAGTATAGTAAAATAGTAGCATGTGCATGATTTTGTGTCTACATTTTCCCCCATTTATGTTATTTGAATGAAATTTAAGTAGATTAAATGAAGTAAGGAACATACCTATGAGAAATTTGGAGAAACCATGTAGTAGAAGTACACGAAGAATATAAGAACACATAGTGTGGTGAACCATGGATCGAAGTATTGATCAATGTGGAGTAAATAGAGAAAATGAACCATTTTAAGGAGCACTTAGAGGAATTGATGATTTCATTTGGATAATTTAGAGATTTCGATGTAGATTCAAAGGGGTATGGAGTGATCAGTTCCCAACCTGATTTTGTAAACTTTCGATCAAGGGAGGACTTGGGCATCCTGCTACCAAAGGAAGAGTATTAGGGAGAGAGGTTTAGTTTTACTCTCCATCCATGACTACATCCTCAAAATTTCCAACCGCTGCAAATGACTAGAGACCAAATTTAGTTCCATTTCGATCCATGATTAGTTCCGCGTTGAATAACCCATATAAGAGCAGTATAGGAAAGGCAATGACATCTTATTTCCCCCACTCCATGAGTGTCATGATTCATCTAGTGCTAGATGGATTCCATGTTAGGTCATCTGGAAGTGATAGAAAAATGTAAAGTGATTCCCATGTTAGGTCATCTGGGCAAGATAGTAGAATGATGTAGCTCCCAAGTTAGGTCATCTGGGAGAAATAGTAAAGTATGTTATTTCGTACCGATTGATTGATTTGATTTGAATGTTGAAAGATTGATTTGAAATTGGATTATGTGTAATAGATTACTCATAGATATATTTTCACTTTTTCCCCCAAATTAGGTCATTAGGGGGAAATAGATAGAAAGTGTTTGAATAGATTGATTTGTTCCTTTGTTTGAATAATGTGAGAGAAAGATCATCGAAAATGGTATATTAGGAGTATCAGTTGATTGTATAGTAGCCTGAGATGGATCATAGGGTGATCCCAATTGTATGCCCCCCATTTCGGTGAAAGGGTGAGGGGTGGAAACAACGAGCACTGAGCTGAAAGTAGAGGTGAAGAGATGTACTGATGACCAAGAGAAAATATTGATGATGTTGTAAGAATGTGGATATTGTAAGTAGTATATGCACGAGATTGGAATATAGCGTTATGAAATGTGTATAGTACGATGGTAGGAGAAAATTTGAATTGAATGGTGCAAATGGGGAGGAAAACAGAGTAGCGAAGCTCAAGATATGAGCGAAATTGTGTGTTGTGTATTAGTTTGAAGAAGGAGTGCAAGTGGTAACCATAGTAAATTGAAATATTAAAAATTATGATATATAGTAATAGTGAAAAGGGAATAGTAATTTCATTTGAACTATAATTGAGTTAGAATTTGAACTCTGAGCTTATGAGGATGTTGTAGATTAGGGTAACGATTTAACTAGGTTCGAGAGAGTGACAATGGTCATGGCATCACGGATGATGGATGAGTTGGTAAGTATGATTATGTTTGATAAATTTGGTGAAATTTGTTTGATTTTGTCAATTTTTTGCAAAATTTTAATTGTTGAATTTCTGAGAGTTTCTGACCTCAGAAAGAATGTCCAAGGCATTGACATCCTTTGGGACGCCAGCGCCCAATTCTAGGTGTTGGTGACCTGATGCTAAGTGCCCGCGTCTTGCTCCTGGGCATTAGTAACTCAGGAGAGTATTTTGATAGCATAATGTGGAATATGTGAATTTTGATGACTTGTTGTAGTATGAGTAGTTATTTTTACATATATATGAGGTATTAATATCAAGATTTTGTTGGTGTTTGTGATGTGTAGAGAGACATACACTCAAGGGAGTTCCATGGAGGTCGACATTTGAGAACATTATTGACTTTGGGCTTATCTAACATTGAGTGGGATATACTAGACTATGTTGGATTATGCCACATAGCGATATTGGGGGAGGTACCACATAATATGCCTATGATGATTGCATTGTGTAAATGGTGGTGTGCAGACACATGTAATATTTGGTTTCCTACTGGGGAGATGACAATGACCCTAGAGTATGTATATCATATATTGCAACTACCAGTTGTGGGGGAAAGAGTCCAGGTGATGAATATAGGGGATGCTTAGAGGCAGATGAGAGCAGCTAGGTGATACTTTATAGGGAAATGAGGATAGACCGAGACAAAAATTAGTCTAGATGTCATATTAAGATCAGGCATTCCACAGTTACGTAATTTTATTGCAATTTTGATTACTTCATATGTTGTAGTAGAGGGTGGCGAAGTGGTCATCTTGTATAAGATGCATGAGATTTGTCAAGGTATAGAGGAACATGGGACCAAATTTGCATGGGTGAGGTGTATGTTGGCCCATTTATATAGAGATCTATACAGATTCACGCAAGAGGACCATGGGGGTGGATTAGGAGCCACCACACTGTTACATGGGCCTATGAGCATATCGTGATATTGAGGCCACTTAGTGGACCACAAGCTGATTGGGCAAGGCCCGATATTTTTGCAGCGATTTGGATAGGCACACATAGTAGGAGATTGGATACAACTACCTATAAATCTATGCTTGATTGTATGGGACAAGGGACCATCATATGGAGGTTATATAAAGACTACAGTGGTTAAGTAGAGGATGGAGTCAAGCTATGGTGCATTCGACACACCATGTGGTTAGAGGACCAATTTCCTATAGTGACCGAGTTGTTTCAGGTAGAGTGTGTATCAGGGAAGTTTGGTATAGCCCAGGATGTTCCCTCAGAGCCATATATATGGGTTAGAGATAATAGAGTACCAAGGTGGCCCAGAGCAAGGCTAGGTCAGGCGAGAGCACAACTAGTGCATCTTGGTCTAGATGAGGTGGATGCGGCCATAAATCCAATACAAGTGGATGATGAAAGATGTACCAGACCTATAGCATGTGGTGGGCATAAAATTGATGGGTGATATTACTTCCCGTTGTCGTGGATGTGGTGAGTGGACCACTGGTTGGAGGAGTAGAGGGGAAGGTACGTGCCCTCGATGGAGATGGCCTAACAACGACATTAGCTAAGTGTAAGTGTTGTTCATTTGGATTTCTTGATTGTTTTGTGGTTGTTGTATACTTGTAAATGCGTGTGATAACTAATGTGGTATTGGATGGTTATAGGTGATGCTTAGTGGTCCTTGATCATTGATTCATCAATTCGCACGTTGACGTGAAATGTGCCACAAGATGTGTTCATGGGAGGTGGGATATTAGAGCAAGTGGATGTTATTGTGGGTGAGCATGAACATTTTATGCAGCTAGAATCTACCATGAACAACCCAAGTACGCATTGGGACATCACCCAACCTGAGCTGAGTGCTCACCTGAAGCGCGCAAGGGTACCAGGCCCCTCTTTAGAGTTGCTTGTGCAGGACGTTAACGTGTTGAAGATAGAGCATATTCAGAACCATAATAAGCATAAACATTCCACATAGCATATCCATTCAATAGTGCATAACCAGATCTAGATCTTAAGAAATCATGAGTTAAACAATAACTATGACAAGATTGATCATACAAGAACCAATTACAGTCAGGTTAACACCTTATCAATCCAATATACTCCATTATATTTCAACACTGTAAAACATAGAATATTCTTACATCATATAACGTTACCATAAGTTTATGTGTGGATTAGATCCGACAACATAACTCTACAACAATTCATACACAGTGTCTCGGTGTCTCTATCTAACTACACATACTAATACATACTTATAGGGGTGGGGGCTTGCCCTTCACTACCTACGCACTTCCCAAAATAGGTTGCATGCTAAAAATAGCCATGCACCTTTACAATAATATGCACACATGCAAGTGTGCTAATAATAGATCTCCTACAGTTAATTGGTAGTAGTAATCTTATTACTATCTTGAACTCATGCATGGCGCTTAGTAGACGCTCATCCCCAAAATAACATTTGTGTGTTGCGCAAGTCTTCATCCCATTGTGTGCTCCACACACTATCTCCAAAAATAGTTTGTATCCATGAAAAATGGCTAAGTCTAGAATCAGCTTGTCCCAATGCGCGTTTCCTTTCCTATCCTTCCGCGCCTTCAAATGCGCCTTGTTCCCACATGTGAATATTCTGTGTGCCCTCTCCTTAGTGTCATACTCTGTCTGCTCAACATTACCCCACACTAATGTACATTTTCATCCTGGTAATGGGGTTTCTCTTGATTGTCCCAAACAATAAAGAATAAGAATGGAAAGAATGTAAAGAATCATTGTACAAAGAATAGAATTCTATTCTACAACACCCTCAACTTTAATTGGGAGGATCAAATCTAGATATTCTATTTTAATCTTAGCCTCCAATGTTTTCCAGTCATCCAATGCGGTTCTTGTCTTCTCTGGAACGTCTGTGGCTATGACTTCCAACTCATCCTGGGTAATCTCTCCTTTCTCATTCTGCAGTACTAGGACAACATTGGCCATAACAGACATCCTTCCCTCCAGAAGATCCATATTTTGTGCTATGAGCTTTCCAATCTCATCTAGCCTCTCCTTATGTGGGTTTTGTGTTGCTGCAAGGGCTTCATGCTTTTGTTTTACTAATGCCAATCTTTCTGCATGCCCTAAAGTCTCATCCTTCATTGCCTTCAGAACTTCATTATCTTCAATCATAGTCATGATCCTGATCACTGCTTCTGGTGTTGCACATATGTTTAGAGCTTGATCTACTTTCTTCAGCTCATCCTGTAAAGTATGGAGTAATGCCTTATAAGATGAAATCTTCCTAACCACGGAGACCCTTGCTCTCTCTGCTTCCTGTTCAGGATCCTTTGGCACTGGCATTTGAATCGGTCCATCTTCAAGCACCAAATCAACTAATGTGTGCACATAATGCATAGCCGAAGGAAACTTCTCATGCACCTTAGATTCAAGATGAGGTCTTTCCTTCAGGACATAATCACCAATTTCTTCTGCCATGCTGATGAAAGCCTCATTCTTTTTCTGTTTTAGGTCCTTCTCTCCTTTTAAACACGTTATGTATGCAGTTTTTTCCTTGTTAACTTCAATCAATGCTCTTATGGTGGAAACCTTATCAATGTTCCTACGTGCCACCTCTATAGATACCTTAACCAAGGCATTACTCACCTACTCATCAGACATAAGAGTAGGCTTTACTATCATGTGTCTTCTTTGGGGTGCCTTCTTTATTCTCCTTGACACACAAGATTCTTTACACACATCAAAATCTGGCTCATCCATATGGGTCTACATGGACTAGGATAATTATTTTCTTGTGCACGTGATGACCATGTATGGATCCATCAACTCCCATCCATATAATTCCTTAAGGCATACTATGCTTTGAAAACGTGCATGAACAATTTTTCTTGTGTCCTCAGCATAGCCCATACTCGACACAACGTATTCTCCACTTGTCCTCTTTGTTCTTGGCCCCTTAGGAACCTGAGCACCAAGGTTTGGAGTTGGCCCTTCGACGTCCTAAGTAGTATCATGCGCGTGAGGTTTCTCATGCTCCATTTCTTCTACCTCCTTCACCCCTTCCTCTTCATCCTTTATGTCCTCATCTTTGGGCTCCTCCACATCTTCTAGCTACACTGGGGTCCTAGGTGTGCTCTCTGCAGACTCCTCTGCCTCCTCATTTAGCTTTAGCTTTCTCCTCTTCTTCTCAGTTGCCTCTTTCTGAGGGGAGAGTTGTGGTGATATTCTTACAGGATGTGGAGTTCCCACACCTTGGGTCCTTGTTCTTCTGAATACCCTCTTAAAGTGGCACTCTTCATGGACTGCTTCCATGTCCAAGTCCTCGTCTCCTTCTTGCGCCTGAGGTGGAGTATCTGCGCGCTCAGTCTCCACTCTTTCTATGGGCTGCCTCTGGCCTCTATGATCCAAGCCTCCACTATTTTCATGTTCTTCTTCCTCCTCGTCTACCTCTATAGTCACTGTAGGATTTGGAGCTGGCACGTTCTCCACTGTATGTTTACCCTTAGGTGGCCCTGGAAGCATGAAATAATTCTTCACATACTTGTTATTCTCTCACCTAGGCTTGAGCTAAAGATATATGAATGCGGCTCCATTGTACCCAATAGCCAAGCTTACTGGCTTCATACTTATGACATCTGAAATGAGCCTCTCAATGTAGGAAGTTTGGCCTAGATACACATATGTCTTCCTAAGGGTGTGGTAGTCACAGTCTACCTTGTCTGTGTTGAAGTTTAGACGGCACACATCAGTAAATCTGTGAACTGAGGCCTGGAAGTAGCGCAATGTGAAGGCATAGGGCAGTTTGTACCATGGGCTCCATGTCCCATCCCTCATGGAAAACCACGTGATGCAGAAGTGTTGGTACACTGCGAACTATACTACCTTCCCTACTATTGAAGGTAGCTCCTTGGGAATGTGCCACTCCTCCTCAAACGCCACACAAAGTCAGTCATACCACATTTCTGCCCTCTTCTTAAATGGCCCACTCATTGATCCTTCACATAAATATTTTTCAAACCTCTCCACGAGGGACTTCTTTTCTAAGGGGTACTCCCAGATCTTGTTCTTTGGCCCATCGGGCACTCCAATTTCTAAAAATACAAGAGAAAGTAGGATGGCACCAAAACTTATCTTTTCTCCTGTGTGCGCTTCCTCAACAATGGTTTCTACAATATAGCCTGCTAAGTTGTATACTACTCCCTAAGACATTTTCTTTGCAATATGAAGCCACATGGTGTTTACTTGTGACCATCTCTCTTGGTCATTCAACTTGGTGAGCAGATGCGCGGCTTCCTACACCATAGGAAACTTCTTCAATTTATTTATGTCCATTCCGCTTGGACCCTTAGTACACCCCAACTCTTTTCTTGTTTCTATAACTGTTGCTTTATCAGTTAAATCACTAACAAGGTCTATCCCTGTGCCCTTCAATCCTATTAGTGTTGAAACCAAGGCCACTAAGATCCTAACCCTTCATCCCGTGAAACTAAAGAAGTCCTCTTAGACTTGGCTCATAATTCATTGGTATAAGGGTTCATATTTTCCAAAATATGGGAGCTTATACAACTGAAAAACTCCTACCTACTTAAGAAATTTTTCCTCAACATCATCATACACTGGCATATCCTCCACCATATGCTTGTTGGTCTTCTTATTCAACAAAGTGTCCAACTCTCCCTTATTTTTAGTGGTATGGTGGTTGTAGTCACTTATTTTGCATCTGTGGATGTGGGAATCCCACTCTTGTCCGACTATTACTCCTTCCAGCTAATGCATCTCTAATTTTTTTCTCTTAGGAGTAATTTCAACTTCAACTTCTACCTTCTTCTTTCCTTTCATGCCTGTTGTAGGTGCTTTCTTTGGTGCCATCATAAAAATCATGCCTTTTGTCTTCTGTAATGAGTAAACCCAAACCCTAGCTCAAAGCCACGTGCCCTAGCTTGAAACTGCATGCCTTATCTCCTTCTCAATGCTTCTGCTTCACTCAAACCCTTCACAAATGGGGACACAAGCCTCTTCTGCGCAATAGTATGCTCTCCATGTCTAGTTTCACAATGCTCCACACCTCAACATAATTCACTTGGCTCGGTCGCACTTAGCTGGCTCAAATACTTGTGATCGCAAAGGTAAAAATGAACCCGCATCACGTCCTTATATAGATTTTCAAAACATTAGTGTATTTATTGCTCCTTCACTCACAAAAAATCCTCTCATTAATTGACCATTTTCACAATCTCCATGTGGTACATCATCGCACCCCAGCTATAACCTTCTAGTGCACCTTCCTACCTTCTAGCTATAGATTTATCTTCATCACGCTTCTATGCACCGAGTACCTCGCCACTGCACCTTCCCCTGGTAGTTTCCACGGCCACTGCTTACCTCGCGTTATATTGTTCCCTCATTTATCTCCATCTATGGTCATCTTTTAGAAGCAATCTCCTTTCTAACAACTCCTTTCCACACTTAACTAGCACTTGTAACAATTTTTTTTCTCATGTGTACTTAGTTGTGAATAACCACCCCACACTAATGGTATATGTAGTCCTTTGCACATAAAAATACTTCAGATGGTAATTAGCTTCCAATGCGAAAACACACTTATTACACAAAACACCAAACTAAATTGACAAAACATAGCGACGAAGAAGGAAATACATAAATGAAAACCTATTCTAAATGGCAACACTACCTTATTACAAACACCAAGAAGACTTATTTATAGTAGGGCTTCAACCTACTCTTGTTGAAGTAACCAGGTAACCATACTCCATCAAGCGTATCTAACTGGAAAGCGCCTGATTCAAGTATATGAGTGATAACATATGGTCCCAACCAATGCACTTTAATCTTTCCTGGATGGCGTAGAAACTTAGAATCATAAAGAAGCACCATCTGTCCAATCTCAAGCTTTTTATCCCTGATATGCCTGTCATGCCATGCCTTTTACCTTTTCCTACTTCTGAATCCAATGTGCTATGGCACGCCTCTCATCCAACTGTATCAATTTATCAATTTTTTCTTCTAATGCTTTCTCATCAGCTATAACTCTAGCGCACGTAATACACAAAGAAGGTAACATGAATTCCATAGGAAGAACTGCTTCTGTGCCAAACACCAAATGAAAGGGTGTGGCCTTGTTCAACCTCTTGTATGTTGTTCTATACACCCAAAGCATGACAGAAACTTTATCATCCCAATATTTCCTTCCAACATCACAAATTTTTGTCAATGTCTGGCTCAAAATCTTGTTGAAGGCCTCAACAATCCCATTTTCCTAAGGATGATAGGGTGTAGTCTTATGGTGCACAATCATAAATTCATCCAATAGTATCCTGATTGTCTCATTCAAAAAATGTGTACCCCTATCACTTGTCAAGCTCAGTGGGCATCCATACCTTGTAAGAACATTTTCCCATAAGAACCTGGTTGTTGTAGTTGCTGTACAATCCTTGGTAGGTGTTGCTTCTACCCACCTTGTAAGTTATTCCATGCAAGTGATGATGTAACACGATCTAGTTCTACACGCAGCTGGTGAAATAGGACCCACAAAGTCTATAGCCCATTTCTCAAACGAATCTGCACTAGGAATAAGTCTTAAAGGCATTTCATCTCTTTGCCCAGGTTTACCAAGGCATTGACAATGATCACACACCTTACAATATGATTTACAATCTTTGTAGAGGGTCTCCCACCATAATCTAACGAGTATAATCTTGTGCGTAGTGGCGTCACCTGAATAATGCCCAACTATAATACCACCATGATCCTCTTCCATAATATCTGTGTGCTCATGCTTTAGTACACACCGACACAATACTTCATCTCGACCTAACTTGTATAGGTCACCACTGATCAACATATAACGTGCCACACAAATTGCAAGTTGTTTCTTCTCTAACGATTTAATTCCTTCTGGAGCTATACTTGTACGTAAAAAGAAAGAAATATCCTCCAATTCTAAAGGCACACGTTGTAACCTCTACAACTATGCATCTGGCATTGTATCTTCAATTGTTTGCGTGTCCTCCCCTGATTGAATTCTTGATAAATGGTCTGGGCCAAAATTACTTTTACCTGGTCTTACAACTGTGAAATAAAATTCTTGGAATAAAAGCACCCATCGACATATGCACCCCTGTAAAATAGAATTGTTTACCAAGTATTTCAATGCCATGTGATTAGTGTAAAATATAAATGGTGTTACTAGTAGGTATTGTTTGAATTTATGCAGTGTGTAGATCATTGATAAGGCTTCGCGCTCAGTAGTTGTATAATTCTGCTCTACAGGAGTCAACTTTCTACTAGCAAAACAAATAGGATGATCTATAATTCCTTCTCTAAGCTGAGCTAACACCATGCCAATGGCTATGACAGAGGCATCCACATGTACATGAAATGGTTGGTTCCATGAGGGAAAACGTAGAATATGCATTGTAGTAAGTCTCTCCTTCAATGCCTCAAATGTGCAATGTTGCAGTTCTCCCCAATAGAATGTCCCTTTTCCTTTAGTAACTCTTCCAAGGGTGCAGAAATCTTAGCATATCCTTTGATAAATTTTTTATCATATCCAGTGTGATCCAAGAATTTGTGCACCTCACTCTGACTGGTAGGCTCTTTCAGGCCTATAATAATTGCAACCTTAGTTGGATCCACTAACAAACTTTCGTTACAGATGATGTGCCCTAACAAAGTGCCCAAAGGTGTAACAAACACACACTTCTTGATGTTTAAAGATATGCTTAATTGTCTACATCTTTCAAACATTAAGCGCAAATTGTCACAATGATCTGTAACAATTCCATACACCGTCTAATCATCCAAGTAAACCTGTAAGAAGTTGTGAATAAAATCCTAGAATGCTTGAACAACTATGTGTGAAAATACAATAGGCATGTTTTTCAGACCAAAGGGCATCACAATATATGCAAAAATTCCCCATTCAGTGGTGAAATTTATTTTCTTTTGATCCTCTTGTGCAATCCTAACCTGATGATACCCAGAGAATCCATCTGTAAAAGAATAAATTTCGCACCTTCTAATATCTCCTCTATGAAAGGTGTGGGAAAGGGATCAATCACACATGCAACATTCAGTTCCTTGTAATCCACACAAATCCTAATCCGACCATATTTCTTTATACTGATGACCATGGGGCTAACCCACTCTGATTCTTCTAGGGGCTTGATGATGCCAGATTTCAACATCTTGTCAATTTCTTCCTTAACTTTTACGTGCCTTTTCCTGACTGGGCACGCACCTTCCTTAAGCTTAATATTCATCTCTCCTAATGATTCATGCACTCCTTCTAATTCATGGTAGCCTATAGGAAATAAGTCTTGAAAATCATGTAGTAACTCAATGATTCTTTCCACTTCAGAGTCAGACCAATAATCCCCAACTATTACCTCCTTAGGTTCAGCATCCGTGCCAACATTCACTTTTTTTTTTATCTTCATGGGTTCGTGATAGGTGAGCACATTTTTATCCGCACTATCTAACACCTTGTGCATACCTGCTGAATGATCTATATCCAGATCTTCTACTTCCTCATCATCCACCACGTAGACCATATTTCCTTTTTATTTCTCAAAGTAAGTGCGCTTAAGTAGCATGACATCTATCTATTCTTCTTCATCAAGGCATGCGATCCTGAGTCTGTATCACCAAATAAATCCTGGTAATGAATTATTCCGCCTTTGCATTGTCTCCCATAGTCAAGTACTTTATAACCCTTAATACCTCTTCCACTGGAGGTTTAGTAGAGAAGTAGTCAAAAGTATGGACCATTCATATAATCAAATCTTGCCAATTTCCAATCTCTCTATGTAGCTCTGCATATACATACAAAGTGCGTGTGCAGCCTGTTAAAGTGGAATAAACTTTGTGCACCCGTAATGAGGGTGGTAAAGCTTCCCACCCATTTATCCAGAGCTTTTCACACTATTGGACATGGGTACTAAACATGTTGATTACCATGATATGTACAGATTTGAGTAGGTGGATTGCTCCTGAAAAAATGAGGTGTTAGAGAAATCCTGACTTCATTCCATTCTACAAGATTATCCTTGTGAGCCACCCACCAATGCACTATTGTTCCGCATAGGGTAAATTCTAACATATTTCTTCTTTCAACTTGGTCTATCCACTATTCCTCCATGGTGCACAAGAATACCGTAGGGTCTCCTTCTCTAGTGTACTGAGGTACATAGTTGTTACCTATCCTCCTAATATAATGAGGTTTGCTTCTCCACACAAATGCGCTCCTTACTTCGCACCCAACCATTTCATAAGTGTTGTGAGCCCAATTATCACAAGAAATACTTGTGGTATCACTAATAGACTGTGCATCTTCCCACTAGAGGATACCTTCCTTAGATGGATCGAGTACTTCTGGGTCCCGAATGGTGTGAACATAAATCTTGTTCAGGTCTTCCTCACTCAAAGGTTCAACATAAGGCGCATATTTCCCATCTGTTAAAGGGATAATAAATCTTTCTTCCTTGTTCTCAAAACTTATATATCCCTTGTTGAACCATAGATCAACATTATTTGCGTAGCACCAAGAGCACCAAAGCAGAGCTAGGAAACTGTCTACTTTTGCAAGTGCTAAAACCTCAAATTCCCTAGTGAACTTGGTGTTGGGGTTAACACATCGATTATACAGATAATATACCAATTTTAAGCATACATGAAAATAAAAGCGGATATTCTACCACAAGAAATATACAAAACAAGATATATAAATCAACACCAGGTTTAATGTGGTTCACCCAATATGGGATACATCCACCAAGAAACAAACCAATCTATTATCCAAAGCTTTCACAAGATATACAATTGAATATTTACAATCTTCCACACCTCTGGGATGTACAATACTTTTTTTCTCTCAAGATTTTGCTTCTTTACCAAGAATTTTCTCTCCCACAATTATTCTTATGATAATCATAAAATTTTGTAAATTCTTAAGTATTACTTCTAAACCCTAGCTTTTGTGCTTATATAGGCGTATACAAACTTAGAGCACTTAGTCATGCAATCACAATAAATAGATATGCTTTAATACTAAAAATAGATCTAATTCCCGTGAGTTAATTAAAACATCCACACACAGGTAATCGATGTCGGTTAGCCCTAATCGATGTCGGTTCCTCCTTATCGGAATGATGCCAGTCATAGGTGACTGATGTCGGTCCCTTCATAACTGATGTCAGTTACTGTGTTTTCCAGCAAGTTTCAAATTGTATGCTAAACTGAAGTAATTGAGCTCCACAACTCAACAATCTCCCACTTGGAGATTAATTACTACACCATACCTGTACAAAGGCATTATTGGATCATTCCTTAGCTTTGTTTCTTCATCTTCAAGTATCAAACTCGAAGACCAACACAAGTAGAGTGTAGCTCCAACTTCTCCATTGCTAACAACTTTGTTAGAATATCCGCAGGGTTTTCACTTGTATAAATCTTTTCCAGATTCAACTTTCCATCCTCCAATACTTTCCATATTAAGTGATACCTCAACTAAATGTGTTTCATTCTTGAATGAAAAGCTAAGTTCTTTGCCAAATGAATTACACTCTGACTTTCACTGAATAATTTGTACTCAGTAGTTGCAACATACTCTTCCTCTGTAGCCTTTGTAGATGCAACATACTCTTCCTCTGTAGTAGACAAAGCCACAACCTTTTACAATCTTGAATTCCAACTAACTTCCATCCCATCTATTGTGAAAATATATCCAGTAGTGCTCCTCCTACCATCCAGATCTCCAGCCATATCCAAATCAATATAGCCACATAATGAAATATTTGAACCTCCATAGCATAACTATATGCTAGATGTCCCTTTCAATTACCTGAGTATCTAGTGGGTTGCTTTCCAATGCTTTTTACCTAGATTGGCCATATATCTACTCACAAATCTCATTACCTGTGTAATGTCTGGTCTGGTACAAACCATAACATATATGAGAGTCCAAACTGCTGAAGCATATGGAACTCGTGTCATGTATTTAACCTCCTCATGTGATGATGGTTACTGATATTTACTCAATTTGAAGTGTCCATCCATAGGTATACTAACAGGTTTTACATTTTGCATCTTGAACCTTTCTAAAACCCTGTAGATATAATCCTCTTGAAACAAATACAATTTATTATTCTTCATGTCTCTGTGTATTTGCATGTCAAGGATTCTTTTTGCTGCTCCTAAATCCTTCATAACAAATGTGTGAGCTAGCTTTCCCTTAAGCTCACCAATGTCCTGCATATTAGATTTTGCAATAAGCATATCACCCACATACAATAACAAAATAATATAGCTCCCACTTTTAAGCTTCTTGAAATAAACACAATGGTCAGATTCACATCTCAAGTAACCATGCTCATGCATAACACTATCAAACCTCGTGTACCATTACCTTGGAGCTTGTTTGATCCCATATATGCTCTTTTTCAACATGTACACTAATTTCTCCTTACCCTTGACTTCATACCCAAGCAGTTGCATATAAATCTCTTCATCCAAATCACCATGAAGGAAATTCATCTTCACATCTAGTTTCTCTAAATGCAAATCCTCTACTACAACTAAACTCAATACAATACAAATAGAAGTCATCTTTACAACAAGAGAAAATATTTCACCAAATTCAATACCTACTTTCTGTGTAAATCTCTTTACTACAAGCCTTGCCTTGTACCTTTTTTGTCCACCCTCTTCTTCCTTGATCTTGTAAACCCACTTGTTCTGCAATTTCCTCTTACCTATTGACAACTTAACCAAATCCCAAGTTCGGTTTTGTTCCAAGGAGTCCATCTCTCCATCCATGCCATGTTCCCACTAGACGTGGGTCTCATCCTACATTGCTTCTTCAAAACTATTAGGTTCACCACTATCAATCAATAATAAATAAAATAAAGAAGGTGTAAATCTTTCTAGAGGTTTACTTACCCTTTGTGACCTTCTCACGTGAGTTTGGGGTACCATAGGATCATTTTGGACCTCCTGGATATTTGTATCTAAATCTGTCAGTGATCGATGTTGGTCACCTGTAACCGATGCCGATTTTGCTAACCGATGTTGGTTTGGATCTTCTGTAACCGATACCACTTCAGCTGACTGTTTCCTGTCAGTGGTGAACCGACACCGATTACTATGTAACCCTATCGGTGTTACTTTTAAATCTGAGAGTTCATTTTCATTTACAAACTTCTCAACCGGTACATCCTTGGGTACCAAAATTTGATCCCTATACATTATTTTTTCATTACATTCAACATCATGACTCTTAATAATTTTAGAATTCTCTAAATCCCAAAAATGGAATCTGAAATCACCAGATCCAACTTTTTCCTATTTTCCTTATCAATATGCACAAAAGATTCTAAACCAAAAACTTTAAGAAAAGATAAATCTACCTCTTTTCCGGTCCAAGCTCCCTCTGGTATTCCTCCATCTAGTGAACTTGAAGGGCCATGATTAATCAAATAAATCGTTGTATCAACTGCTTCTACCCAAAACTGCAAGGGCAATCCAAAATGTATCCTCATATTTCTGGCATGTTCCATGACTTTCATGTTCATTTTTTCTGCAACACCATTCTCTTGTGGTGTTCTTGGAACCGTTATTTCTTTATGTATCCCATTCACTAAACAATAATCATTGAAATCCTTGCTACAATATTTACCACCATTGTCTAATCTAAGGCACTTTAAATTTGAATTTGATTCATTCTCAACAAAGGCTTTCCATCTTTTAAAAGTTTCAAAGACATTAGATTTATGTTTAATACAATAAAATCATACCTTTATTGTAGTATCGTCAATGAAAGTAACATAATATTGGTATCCTCCATGAAAATCTCCTTAAGCTTGTCCCCACACATCTAAGTGTAAAAGCTCCAATTTCTACTCCTTAGTTGCCCCAACTTTGAGAAATCTCACTCTCTTTTTCTTTCCAAAGATGCAATGCTCACAGAAGTCAAGATCTAAATCTTTCAAATCTGATAACTTACCCTTAGCCTTTAAGATCTGCATTCCTTTTTGACTCATATGGCCCAACCAATTATGCCATATAAATGCATCTGAATCTGAAGTAGAGAATGCAGAAAAGGAATCAGTAACAGAGGTAGATAAGTATAACGTTCCTACCTTCTTACCTCTTGCCACAAAAAAATCACCCTTGGTGACTTTCCAAGAGTCTCTTGTAAATATAACCATGCAACTAGCTTCACCTAGTTGCCCTGCAGAAATAAGATTTTTCTTAAGGCTTGGCACATGCCTCACATCTTTCAATACCCATGTATTTCCATTCTACAATTTTAGATGAACTTCCATTTTACCATTAATACTGCAAGGTCCATCATCACCCAAATAAACATGTCCAAAATTTTCCTAGACATAATTTCTGAAATAACCCTTATTAGGGGTTGTATGGAAAGAAGCTCCTGAATTTAAAACCCGTGATTCAATTCTATTATCTAAAGAAAGAATAAGAGCATCTTGCATTAACTCTACTATAGCAAGATTTCCTTCTTTACCTTTGTTTGGTTGTTGGTTCTCTTTATCATTTGACCAACAATATTTCTTTGCATGTCCTTTCTTTCCACATTTCCATCAAGTAATTCCATTACCTATGGATTTGGATCTGTTATCTCTTGACTTTGACTTCCCATTACTCTTACTCTTGGACCTTTACTTCTACATGCCCCTGCTTTCTACATTGAAAGCATTCCCAAATGATTATTCCTCTGTACTCTTCCTATGAATTTCTTCATTCAAGATTATACTAACCACAGCATCAAACTTTAAAATATTATTAGCAAATGTTGTATGACTAAAAACCATTACCAATTTATCCCAACTATTAGACAAAGAACATAAGAATAAAAGTTCTTCACTTCATCATCAAATGGTATATAACCTAATTTTAATTGATTTACAATAGATCTGAAATTATTCTAATGACTAGATGCAAATCCACCTTCATGCATCTTATAACTAAATATTTTCTTCATCAAATAAACTTTATTTGAAGCACTAGGTTTTTCATATAAATTAGCAAGAGATTTCATTAACCCTACTGTAGAATTCGCTTATGTAATATTGGAAGCCACAGATACTGTTAGGCTCAATCTTATAAATCCCAAAGCCTTTCTGTCAAGAATCTTCCATTATTCATCAGTCATCTTTGTAGGTCTAGACTTCCTATTCAATGGTAAATACAAATCTCTTTGATACAAATAATCCTCAATCTGCATCTTCCATAATTGATAATTTCGGCCGTCAAACTTCTCTACCTTGTATTTGTTTTCTTCTGCCATTGTTGTAGCTCCCACTCAATCAGAAAACCCTCTGTGAGTAAATCTGTCAACACACAAAACCCTCAAACAAATCTCTGATACCAGTTGTTGGGGTTAGCACACCGATTGTATAGATAATATACCAGATTCAAGCATACATGTAAATAAAAGCGGATATTCTACCAGAATAAATATACAAAACAAGAGATATAAACCAATACTAGATTTAACATGGTTCACCCAGTGTGGGCTACGTCCACCAAGAAACAAGCCAATATATTATCCAAATCTTTCACAAGATATACAATTGAAGATTTACAATCTTCCACACCTCTCGAATGTACAGTACTTTCTTTCTCTTGAGCTTTTACTTCTTCACCAAGAATTTTCTCCCTCACAATTATTCTTACAATAATCATCAAATTTTGCAAGTTCTTCTTAATTCTTACTTCTAAACCCTAGCATTCATGTTTATATAGGCGTATAAAAACTTAGGGCACTTAGCCATGTAATTGCAATCAATAGATCTACTTTAATACTAAAAATAGATATAATTCCCATGAGTTAATTATAACATCCACACATAGGTAACTGACGCCGGTTAGCCCTAACCGATGTCGGTTCCTCCTTGCCTGACCGATGTCGGTCATAGGTGACCGATGTTGGTCCCTTCATAACCGATGTCAATTACTGTATTTTCCAAAAAAATTCACATTGCATGCTAAACTAAAGTAATTGAGCTCTACAACTCAACACTTGGCCCCTTGTATAGTAACAGATGCATCTTTTAAAACTCCAATGAGAGTGGCCTTAGTTCGATTAGCCATAAACAATACATTAGAAGATGGTTGCAATGGAGGTCTCCCCATCTGTACACATGCATCTAAAGTAAGCACATTTACCTCCGTGCATGTGTCAATCAATATATTACTCAAGAGCCACCCATCCACAACAACATTCAGAGTGATCTCATTGTCGTAATCTAAGCTATGAGGGGGGAGATTTACATACAGGATCTGACATCTATTCTCAATACCTACGCGCAAATTTTTTCCCTTTAGCCAATTCCATAGAAATGGAATGATATTATCCTGGCGCAACATTTTGCATACCTCCTTCAAGTCATCAATATTCATCTGGACCGTTTCTGCTACCTTCTTTTGTTCCATCTTCCATGATTGCTCCTTTAAACACTGTATTTCACCCTGAAGATTTTTGGGTACCTCCATGGTCTCCTGATAAACCTCCTTTTGGTGTGCAGGATCTAGATACTTTGCATGCAAAACATCCTCCTTAGTGATGGTAGGATTTTTTTGAAATGCTTCTTTGGCACGCGCAACTTCAGCGCATGTTGTAATCTTCACATGTAATACCTCAGGTTCTAGTGCCAACTTTGGCATCCACTGATTTTCCACACTGTGTTGTATTCTAATAATCCATGCGCCCTTGTTTTCATGTTTATGTTGCTTGTTAAGATGCTCATATAGTTTTGGGTATTCCTCATAGCTATGACTCTTCCCACAAAAAGAACAAGTAATATTCTAAGGAACTTCACATCTGTAGTGGTCAAGACATCTGCATGTAAAGCACGTTCCGCGAGGAAACTCACCTCATCCACCACCACAGCCTCGACCCCTGAATCCACCATGATATCCTCAACCTCTGTCGCATCCTCTTTCATTTCACCCCTCATTCTGATCATAGCACGCTTGATTGTGATATCAATCCTGGTGCTCAACTTTACCCTTAGAGTTATTTGACACTCATGTCTTTTGCACACCAATATCTATAGCATCATGGATCAGACTAATCAACTTGCAGTCTTTTGTATCATTATTCATGGATCGGAAAAATCTTACAATAGCGAGATACATTCTTCCTTATCGGGTGTTGTAATAATGGGCAATAGTTGGCATCATGGTTCAAGTGACATATCTCACAGTCTAGCAATAATAAATGCATTTACCTATGGGTAAAACTATCCTTGGTGTGCCCTTCCACTTCACATTCTGTACACCAAATCCCATGCGCGTATCATGTGCTAAATTTTTTGATAGTTTCTCCAACTACTTTGCCATAGCTACAATTTGTGCTTCCAAGAATGGGTTGACTATAGTGTCTATACTTCCAACTACCTCAGCGTATAAATCTGCTTCAAGTGCTTCGTGTGGATCAATGTATGTCTTATGTGACAACGCCCTTCTAAAAGGTGTGATCAGACCTCCAACAAACCATTGTGCATGCTAGCTTGCATGAATAACATAAGAAATCTTAGAAAAAAGTGTTTTGAAATAGGAATCATACTCTTGGACACTCTCAGTAGTGCCCTACTTAATATCCTTGAGTGTGCTTAAACTCTTCTGCTCAAATTCAAGGATATAGAACTCTTTAAGGAAAACATCTTTTAATGTTGCATAATCTACGCAAGTTTGATCAGGGTCAAACTTCATGTACAAACTATGTGCATGTCCATGTAATATAGTTACAAATTGACTTGCCTTTCACTTAGAATTTGTGATCCCTTTTGCGCGCTACAGTATCTCACACATGTGCACGTGTTCAACAACATCTTCTATGCCCTATACTCTAGAGGATAGAGAGATGTCTCCATGTAAATATTATAGGGTTGGTGTGGACCCTACCCACCTGATCCAGAACCTCATGTGTTACCTCTACCTCTAGAACCACCAGATCCACTAGAACTAGAGCCACCTATACCTCCTGATCCTCCACATGTAGCCATAAGCAGACCGGAATATGTACTTCCCTGTATCCCAACAGTAGTACTGAAATGAACTCCTACAGTCTTTGTGGTGGTACTACTCCCAGAAGTGAGTCCAAAATTATACGCGTTCGACTTCTATGTTGATGATGCACCTGAAAAGGTACCTCCAAACAACGATGAAGACATTTGCCTTGTCATGGATGTACTTGCTATGTGACTTACTCCTGCTTCCCTACTGCCCAAATTAGCTTACTGACTATTAGATGTACTAGATACTAGAAAACAAAGTACAAGGGCTAGGCTGCCAAGTAGATTTAGATGCACACCCACAACCCACGTCGTCTCTACTGGCGCGCTCCCTTATGAGGTCAAGGAGGGTTCCTTGTCATACTTTCCCAAATGGGGGAGTTCCAGATGCTCTGGCTCCACGCCTTCTACATGAGCTCCAAATCCTTCACGAGCCATCTCTCTCCTCAATGCCATCTGCTCTACAATATCCTGTTGCTTATCCATATCCCTTTCACACGCATTATTGTACTTAAGCCACTTTTCTTATCTCTACCTTTTTGCTGTTAGGTCCACAATCTTTCACCAAACCTTCTCCTACCATCGCGCGTGGTGGGGTTTAGCTAGCCATCGATTTTTCTTCCAAGTACAGGGTCACCATCAAGATCTTGATCACCAATGGAATGCCTTACAAATAAGTTCCCCTGGGATAGCGTAAAAATTGGAACTCAGCTACCTCCGGGCAAGAATAAGTGGAAATTGAGTACTCTAGAATATAGTTGTTCAAAAAACCATGGAATCAAGTATCCACAACACATGTCCAAATCAGATCAGCATCATACAGGGCCTGAAATTCTTCCTACATCCAGACAAGTGTGTGATACCTCCAATTCCTTTTAGATGCATAAGCAACCAACCACTCATATAGTTCTACCGGGAAGATAACAAAGAAGCTCTCATACAAACAATCATACTGACTCTATTCCACCCATGCATGTGTGTTAAACTCAGATCCGGTGTTAAACCTCCATGTTTACTCTTCTTCCAAATCATTTATCCACTCCGCAACACTTGCTAGGGTCAACCCGTACGTCTTCATCATGAACCATCCTGAAAACAACTGAAAAAGAGGTCCCGATAATGAAACCAATGATGCAGCCTAGAATCTACCACGAACAACCCAGGTACATTGGCACATCACCCAACTTGAGCTGAGCACTCACCTAAAGTGTAGAAAGGTACCAAGCCCCTCTATAGAGTTGTTTGTGTAGGATGTTAACATGTTGAAGATAGAGCATATTCAGAACCATAGTAAGCACAAACATTCCTTACCATAAGTTTATGTGTGTATCATATCCGACAACATAAATTCACAATAGCTCACACACACCATCCCCCTAAATTACACAGTTCAATACATATTTATAAGGGTGGGGAATTTCCCTTCACGTCTTACGCACTTCCCAAAATAGGTCGCATGCGAAAAATAGCCATGCACCTTTACAATAACATGCACACATGCAAGTGCACTAATAATAGATCTCATACGGTTAATTAGTAGTAGTAATCCTATTATTATCTTGACCTCATGCATGGAACTTAGTAGATGCTCATCCCCAAAATAACATTTTTGTGTTGTGTAATTCTTCATCCTGTTGTGTGCTTCACACGCTATCTCCAAAAATAGCCCATATCCATGAAAAATGGCTAAGTCCTGAATCATCTTGTCTTGGCGCATGTTTCCTTTCCTATCCTTCTGTGCCTTCAAATTTGCCTTCTTCCCATGTGCGAATCTTCTATGTGCCCTCTCCTTAGTGTTATACTTTGTCTGCTCAACAACATTTATTTCAGCCAGTGGCAATAGTGGTAACCACTTTTACTATACTATTAAGTGAGCATGACGAGGCTCATGTAGGGACTCAGTGAGCTAAGGAGGCTATAGGAGGAGGAGCTTTGGCTCAAGATGTATTCACAAAATATGTGGAGTTGTAGGGCCGATTTGCGGAGCAGTTGGTTGAGGTAGCTATATTACACAGATAGGTGGAGAGATATAGAGGTCGTGACTAGTGACGTAGATTGAGCGGTGAAGCATCTAGTTCTAGAGCTCCTGCGATTGTGTATAGTGATAATGATGATGATGTATGACATATATGGATGTAGCGATACATGGGGGCTTTCCCCCTAACGATTGTATTTTTGTAACTATGGTTTTTGACGATATATATAGATGGATGATTGGTATTGTTGTGTTGTGTTGATGTTCATTGATATGTGATGCGATGATTTTGGTTCATATGTTGGTTTGTGATGTTGGATTTGCATTGCACGAATGATGATGTATTAATGCGTGAAAATTGGATTGAATGTAGGAATGAAGATGGATAATATGTGATAAATAGTAATAGATGTATGTGATATAATCTAGTAGATAAAATGAATGAGCCATGATATATGAGATTGATACATTGCTAAGTGTAAGTGATGTAAATGATGAATGTAAATGTGTGTAAGTATAATGAAGAGGGGGGAAGAAAAGTGATTCCCCCAACATGTGTGTAGAAAAATGGGGTTCATTTACATAAGACCCATCATCAGTCAAGAATGAACCATAGAACAAGAGTGTGTTGTCAGGAAATGGATTGATATTGTGCACTAGATAGATAGATAATTAAAGCATAGAACATGAAAATTGAGTGAGGTACTTACTCTAACATATCCTTCAACAGTCATGTAAGAACCGTAAGAAAACGAGTGTGTCATCGGGGAATGAGGTGATCATACGAAAATCACCTTCCAAAGGTGGAGAGGCCTACAAGTCATGGTGGAAGCATGTGAAGTGGTAGCAACATGAGTGTAAGAGACAAACTAAATGTTAAATGAAATGGTGCCAATGATAGGAGATGTAGTGGTAGGAAGCATAGATGCCAATGACTTAGGCATCCAATGAGATGTAGTAGCATTATGAGGTAGTGATAGATGCGCTAGGTGGAGGACACAGATGGATAATGATTTTAGGAGATGGATGAATGACAACCTTAGAAGCAGGTGGAGGTGATAGGTGAACATCGGTGGAAACATGCTTATGCAGAATGGGATAAAGATGTTGCTCACGAGAGTGAGAGCTAAAAACAATGACACCCTTATCTTATAATTGTTGCAACTTGTCATGAAGGGCACAACCGTCATTGTCGCAGTGGCCATTGATGTGGTGGAAATTACAATAAGGGCGATTGCATTGGAGATGCAAGTGATAAGGAGGAGGATGTTGATTAAAGGGTAAGAGAATTAATCACTTACCAAGAAAAGAATGCAAAACATCATGAGGCTTAACAACATGTGAGAAATGCAATGGCTCCTGAGTAGGAGATGGAGAAGACTTAGGTGGAGACCGATGCAGTGGAGGAGATGGAGGATGCTTATGTGATGGAGGGGACGGAACTTGCTTGCGAGGTAGAGGAGATGGAGACCTTGGATGATGCTTAATAGATGGTAGAGGAGAAGAAGTAGGAGATGAGGAAGTAATAGAAGGAATAGAAGGGGGTTTTATAACATGTGTAACAATTAAATATTTTTCTAAATCAAAGAATTTATAGCATAAAAGCGTAAACGGTTCACATGTATTGTATTGTAATTTTTATTTCAATGCAGGAATCAAACCATGAAAAAGATAAATTTCTTCTCTATATCAATAGACTGAAATAATAACTGATACATGCAAGAATTGAAGCATAAAATGTAATCTAGAATAGGTTCTTTCTTTCCTTGATGTAAGGTAGGTAAGTGATCATGTGTGACTCTAGGACCATTATTAACCATAAATCATCTAAGAATAACATCTTCCATTTCACAACATGTACTAATAGATCCATAAGGAAAATGGGTATATCATTGAAGAACATAATCAATAATACTATGATGAAAAACTTTTAGTAACAATCGATCATTAGAATAAGAAGACATAGCTAAACGATAATGCTTAAGATGTAAATATGGGTTTCCAATACCATTAAAACATGAAAAGGTAGGCATGATAAAATCATTAAGAAAATTTGAATTGTGAATTTTCTTTGGAATGGGATTGCCATGAAGAGAGTTATTGTCAACGAAAGCATAGCAGGCTTCACTTTCAAGAGTAAGAGATTGAATTTGAGATTGCAGATGGCCAACAACATGCATGAGTGATAAAAAATTCATGTGAATGAATGGTATAAGAAGTGAGAGGCACGTGAAGAGGTTGAAGTTTTCCATTGTAGGTGATCATGGGAATATGAAAAGAAGAAGAAGAAGAAGAAGAAGTATCTATGGGAATTCTAGGTGGAGATGGAAAATAAATAAGAGGAGACATACTAGTAGGAATAGAAGAATAAACATGAATATCATCTAGAGAAGAAGAAGAGGAAAGAGGAGGAGAACATGGAATATCAACATAAGTGCTAGCGGTAGAATTAGAAGAAACAATAAGAAATGAACTAATAGGAGTGGTAGAATCATCATGAATGACATTGGAAACAACCGCAGAAGTAGAAGAAAACAAAGTGGAAAATTCACATTCAACAGTCTTAAGAGAAGTGAAATCCTCACTAACGTGTTCATGATAAGAAATATAATCAACATCATTATCAGATAAAGTTTTGCATGCAAGTATTTCATCAAGAGAGTCATCAACATATATAGAAGTAAGAGGAGAACTATCATAAGATATATCTTTGCAAGCATTGGAAATATTTTCAGAAGTAGAAGAAACATGAGATATAAATTTACATTCACTTTGGGTATATTTCTAGTCCTGATCACATACCACTATTCATATGATTCCTAAGCAAGAAATGTACTAATTGATCACTGCCTTTGGCCATTTTTCTTATCTCTTAGTCTTACACTACTTGCCCAGTCTGTCTTTTCATACTTCAACATTTCTCATTCTGGACAATAGTGCCCAGCCAAGATGCCACCCCCATCCTCTTTGGGCACCCCCGACCGCTTTGTACTTTGTTCACATATTTTGGGCCCTTTCTAGCCATTTGGGACTCTTACTTTTTTACTAGTCAGCCTTTTAGTGGTTAATTAAGAAATTCAAACAAAGGAATCATATAAATACAAAGCTATGTGATCTTAATAAGGGACCAAAAACTAAGAATTATTTATCACCACCTAAGGTTGCATCCAAGAGTGCACTAGAGCATTCAAGCATCCATATATCTCCACATAAGGGACACACGACTATTATTTCTGCATACACACATAGGAGGGGAAGTTCATTCTTTCATGCACATGTTTATCTTCATTTTCTACATATATTTACTTTCTTGCTATCAAGTACGACACGAACAAGAGCCACCTAGGGTACAATTTTGACACATACAAACATAGAACTACATTGGATATGAGATGTAGAGCAACACTCGATCGTAAGTTGAATTTTTTGACTACCGAAGGACAGCCTGAACTCCCATTTGCATTTTTTTGGGATTTGATCCATTTTGGGGTTTTACAGGTCATTTCTTCATTACAAGTTACATACAACATTTTCTAATTTAGTGTGACATACTAGTGACATGTAACGAAGGACAAAAAACATCTTATGACCCTGTAAAAATGATTTTCACAACTTCTAAGCATTCATAGGCACCTAGAACATGTCTATGATGCCCCATTCAATGCTGACCCTCTATAGGTTCTTGGTGCTAGATTTTTCGATACGCCTGCAAATTTATGGGTTTTAGTTTGACACTTTCCTCCTCATGTTCATCAGCTTGTCAGTTCGGAAAAGTCTAGAATTAATTGTGAATCAACTAAGTATGTTATTCCCTTCATTTTCAAATAGGGTTTCAAATTTAAATTGTTTATTTTCTTGGATCAAATATGTAATTAATTATTTGTATCATTATAATGTTACCTATTTTGAATTAGGCATCTATTTATTTCAATATTTGCATAATAATTTTGGTGAACTTGGCTTGTTTGAACAATCTTAGGATCCTCATACTTCTACTCTTCTCATTTTTCAAGGATCCTCTCATCATGGCTATCTCTATCCATGATTTCTTTCTAGCTAATCTTGAGTTCCATGCTAAAATCATTACTCTTTTTTCTACTACTCGTATTCCTACCATTACTCATCCAGATGTTGTTTATCAAACATTTGTCGATAAATTTTCTCAACAGATTAATTTTCCATTGGCTATAGCTGAAAATCTTGATGTATATGACAATGATCCTCATTTATTTATAAAATTATGTATCAATATCTTATGCTTCAAGTGCGGTTTATTCAATACAAAATCCGAACTCAATATTTATCCTTTATCATTCATTCAGGCTATAAGCCTTTTTTTTTAATCAAATCTTAACCCAACATCTATTATCTGTCTGAGCATATGATTCTACTACGTGTCCATGCTTAGGAACAATCATCTTGCCACTCATTGTTGGGAAAAAAACTATTCCATTTCCAATTTTTGTCATTAATCTCCCACTTCCATAATATTACTTACTTGGTAGGCCATGGCTTCATCGCATGTAAACAATGTCTTCTACAACTCACTGATGTGTTAGATTCTTACATGAGGGTTTTGAATATGAGATTCCCACTAATAATACACCATTCAAACATTGTAAAATAGATCATAACACTGTATCATATATTCCTACTTTTGTTATAGTAATCCTGCTGCTGATCCACAACCTAAACATTATCCAAACAACTTACCTCCACTTGAAGGAACTATTTGTACATTAAATGCTGTTCCATCTACTTCAGAATCCCCTCTCCTACTACTACTACGGTACTTTATCAGGGGTCTATCCACTCATCAAACTCATACCACCTTTATTATCTCTACCTAAGCATCCTACATTTGAGATAACTCCTTTTACATGCACTCTTTTCCTAAAAAATGCTATTTGGCCACACATTCCACTAGATCCCACTTGCTTTGAAACTATTTTCATACTTGATGACTTGAATCGACTTGGGTTGACACTTGATGATATCTTATCTCCACCACATTCACCACATATATATCATGGACATACTTACATTTTTATGCTTATGGCCTCTGCGTATTTCAGCTCTCGGTATTTTTTGCATGTACTCCACATATTTCACCACTTACTCTTGGCCAATATTGGCTTGATTATATTGGCGGTACTTTAGATCTAGATTATATCGACATTTTATTCCCTATGCCCTTTGGTCATGTTTTTCGTTTATAATGACTCATTTCTTAGATACTAAAAAAATATTACTCATTGGTATGTAACATGGATGTCCATTACCACCTTTCACTGATAAGGAGTATGCAATGGGCATGTATAATTTACACCATAATGGATCTTTACAAGATAGACCATATACTATAGCTTACCAAGTCTTGGATGCATCACCTTTCACTTTTGACCAAGACAATGATGATCTTATAGATGATGTTACTTGATCATAATTATCATCATACGCTTGTGGGGAAACATGCTTATTCCCCCCTTTCTATCATTATCATATGTCTTGCATACTCTACACTCCACATATAATCTTTCACACGCATCATACACATCTTGATACATTAGCATCATCATTACCCAATGATGCACTCTTGTGCTAAGATTCACATTTGACTGTTGAGGGATCAATATATACATGAACCTCACCTCACATGCACTACACCCTTCACACACCAAACATTCATGAAATATCTTTCTAAGTAGCATCTATCATGCATCATACGCACTACACACTCTACGTATTTGCGATACATATTTATTGCTTCTACTTCTACATGCTACTATCATTACCCTATGACACACTCTAGTTACATGGTTTATACTTAACCATAGAGGGCCTAAAAAAAAATGAACCTCCCCACACTCACTCAAGCAATCACTCTTTACTCTCTACACTTTATTGATCACATCTCTCTAGTGCACACTTCAAACCTTTTTCCGATGACACACTCTTGTTCTATAGTTCATTCTTGACTGTTGAGGGGTATTTTATAAATAAAACCTCATCACATGCATACTCATACACATCCACTCAGGCAGCATGTTTCTCGTATAACACTCATACTTCATTCCATTCCATCTCATCCAAAACATAATTCATATCTTGTTTGCATTTACTCCTACTTTCTTATGCTTACATGTACACTTTGTTACACATGCTAGAAAAATATCTTACATGTCACTATCTTTCTATATACACATGCACGTTCACTTTCACTTCTAGTTTGTGAATACAAATTTTCCATAGATCCTTACATGCAACATGAGATTCTTGGTGACATTACCTATTACTAGTCCCACAATGGCTCCTAGGGGCATCCACTTTTGTACACATTTACAGGTGATATTATTTCAATTTATACTACTTCCTTTTCATAGCTAGCATAATAAATTATATCGTATTATACACGTTTTGACATAATTTTTGTCTATCTAACATGCTAATAAATGCTTCATGTGCAACATTTTATTTACATGACTATTTGTTACCATGGTTGTCTGCTACTCTGCTTGATGCTATTTACTTTTGTCTTACATTGTATGCCATTGTTTGTGGGATTTATCCCTATGTCTTGTGTGCACACTGTCTTACTTGTGGCCACTTCAGCCTCGTTTTTATTGTGACATCATGAGTGATGTCCTATGTTTTAAAAAAAACTTTTTACAGTATGATCTACCTGTACTTATTGTGTGTTTACACTATCTTCTTGCGTTGATAACTTACACATTATTCTTTGTACATGCAATTTTATCTTGTTTGCACTAACAATTATTTTCCAGCCATTTGTTTTACATGTGCCTTGGTTGCTACCAAGAACATTCCATTCTCCCCATGTAGGGCATCAGTCTTCACATTTAAGTGGTCAGTCCTCCTTTGGATCATATTCTCCTTGTGATGTTTTGACAGTTTACACATGCACCAAAAATGAGGGTAACATCATCAGGTGAATCAGTCACCCCACACAACAATCTATAATTATAGTTCAACACAGCTCATCTCAAAGTCAACATAACATTCAGTTTCAAAGACAATCCATAACCTGACTTGGGTCTTCACTACAACATAGACACCAGTTCCCAGATCTAGACAGTAGTTCTTGGGCACCCTTGACCCTTCCTAGATGCCTGTGACTAGGGGAAGCTACACATTTGGGCATCTTTCTTTTTACTAGTCAACCTTTTAGTGGTTAATTACAAAATTCAAACAAGGGAATCATATAAATACAAAAGCTATGTGATCATAATAAATGACCAAGTACTAAGCATTAGCTATCACCACCTAAGGTTGCATCCAAGAGCATTCTAAAATAATTCAAACATCCATCTATCTCTACACAAGGGACAAGGGACTGTAATTTTTGCATACACGCATAAGAGGTAAAGTTCATTCTTTCAGCACTCGGCATGCATGTATACATCTTCTGAGTAGTCACAAGAACATAGAATAGGTCTCTAATGTCCCAGGTGCCCTTGACCCTCCATAGGCACCTCGGGTCCTAGAATTCCCGATACTCTTACAAATTTTAGGGTGTGATTGCGACACTTTGAGTTCCTGTTCCAACTATTTTCCAGCTCGACATACCCTTGGGATTGTTGCGGATCAACTGAGTCTTTCTATCTCTCCTTTTGCAACTAGGGTTTTAAATTTAAATTACTTATTTTCTTGGATCAAATATGTATTTAATTGTTTATATTCAGTGTTGTTACATAATTAGATTTAGACATCTATTTATTTCAATATTTGCTTAATCATCTACATTGTCACATGTAAGACCAATCATAGAATATGTAATAGTTCTATTTAGTGCTATAATAGGTTAAGAAGAAGGTGGAGTAACACGAGGGCACATAGAAGAACAAAGAGAGCATTTAGTGAAGTTTTGGTAAGGTGAAATGATGCTCACACTAGAGTTGCAAAAACTAGTAGGAACATTATTTTCGTGGGCAAGAAGCTATCTTTGAACGTCGTCATCAAATCGAGCATTGTGATAAAGGGCATTAAGATCAACCTCAACAACATCATCAAGGATAGGATTCACACTAACATGATGCATAGCTTGCCTAGGAGAGGAGGATCTATTTTTAGCCACGAGGGTTTTGTGGATCATAGGACAAGGAGTTCTAAGAGAGGGGTTCACAAAATGATTTAATAAAATCTGAATATTAAATCTAATTTCAGAGTCACTATGGTAATATACAACATAATACAAACGGTAAACACTCTAAAGATGTAACCATGTAAGCAAATGACAAAGATAGGGCACTTATCTGGTTTTTTCTTATCCCAAAGCATGTCTAAATTGGAACAACTAATGAACATGATGGGTAGAATGTCGAAAATGCTCGATATAAATTCTGAAAGCTGCAGACAGAGCTGGAGACGGGAGAGGGCACATGGGTGCCAGAGACCACTCTTAGGCGCTGGTGACTGTGTGGATGCTCGAAATCTACTTTTTCTTGTATCGCTAGGGTTTCACACTTGTTCGTTGTTGATCGCCTCTATGTTGCACTTGAATCACTGAGCCACCTGTAATCTGCAACACAAACCCTAGCTACTTGCACAAGCTCACAAACACATCAAATTGGAATAAAAAATGCAATATGTGAAGTGAGACTGACCTTGGCGGTCATTCGAAGGATGAACTTATGACCAAGCGTTGCACTACATTCCAAACTCCATGTAGTTATGTGTGCTTGTGTGTGAAATAGTGTCCTTAGGTTGCCCTCATGCCAATGATGCTAAGATAGCGGGCTAAAGCTAGATAAAATGCAAATGTGTGGGATGGAATTCAGAAAACTTTCCCTTCCTATGCAGTGTATGCTGAGTAATTAGCCCAAGAATCCAATCCCTTTGATAGTATGTATATATACTTGCCCTTTATAATTGCCCGCCCATATAATGGTATGCATGTTGTGTATATATAGGGATCTCTTGTTTGAATTTCGACACTAGTGACACGACATGCCGACTAGGACCTCAGGATAGGAGTAAGAAAACCGAAAAAGCCGACCACAAATGTCAAAAATGTGAACAAGAACAAAGAGGACAAGACTGCCCATGGTGGACAAGAACGCCTGGGTGCTAGTGTCCAAACTGGTTGCTGGTGTCTTGGGATTGCTAACGACAAATGTGAGAAGACAAATAGACATGGATCCTTGTGACCTGACCAAGACTGGGTGCATAAGTGACATATGTGAGAGATAAAGACAATATAAATAACAAAAGCAAGTGGATGGATTAGGGAATGTGCCACTAGTGAATACTTTTCTTATGCAAGATCCATGCATATAACAAAATACTTGGCGGTATAGTAAAATAGTAACATGCGCGTGATTTTGTGTCTACAAAATGCCAATTCATGCTTTTGCTACAATTCACGGTGTAAACCTACAACAAACATGTAAATTCAACACACAAGAGATTCAGATGTTCTGATACCATATGGGAGCAACCTAAGGAATCGTGAGAGAAAACACCAAATAATTTGTACAAAAATTAAAAAAAAATTGTACATACAGAAAAAACCACACCATAACTATTTAACAAAAAACCATATGCTCCCACATCCAAGAACAAGTGAATAAATAGGCTAGAAGAACTATTATCCTCACCTTACAAATATATTAGCTAGCCTAAGTTTGGAGATAAAGAAGATCTCCACAAATGAAGGAGAGGAAACAAATGCAACAACTCAAATGTATAAACAACTCACACAAAAATAGGTGGATGTTACAACCAAAGCATATAACTCTCAAATGAAACTTATGTATGTGAATGTCAAAAACAAAACTAGTTCAGTAATACCCCGAAACTAGTTTGTATGTTCACACTTACACCAACACCCTTTACTATGATTGTACATATTATTTGGGGACCACTTTTTTAATCGTAAGCACCTGTATTTTGATTGACTATATGATGCGTTCTATAATAATATATATTTGTAAATAAATGTCGATTTAAATAAAACAATAATAATAATGATAACATCATGCTCTTTTCCAGCCGGTTTAATGGCAAAGTGAAAGCCTTGCCAAACATTTAAAGTCTCGAGAATTCCTTCAAGGTTGCGGCAGCAATGGCTTCTTCTACTGTATTCCGCACAGGAATTTCCTCCATGTGGCGAATTTCAGCTACCCATCATGTTTCTGAATGCTCTCAAACAATCTTCAACGGTAAGCGCCTTCGCCATTTCCCCAAACCCTGTTTTTATTCAAAAAGTTTACTTAAGAGCATACTCAAAACCCTATTTTAATCACACAAATGTAAAAGAAAATTTGTCGAAGAAGCCTATTCAGAAAGACGGTGTTCATGAGTTTATTGCTTCATTCGAGGGTCTCATAGAATCCAGAAATCAAACTATACAAGAAGCCCTAAAAATACTGGACTTACAAACCCTATTCTAAAGAATGGAAGGAATGGGCCGAAAGCATTTACCCTGTGCACAACAGCAGCTTTGATTTCGCTGTGCGGCCTTCCAGTTGTTTTCAGAAATATTTACACCTCTTCTTCCCATGAATCCCACAGAAGGGATTTTGTGCTGTATAAGGACATTCCCCTGTCCGATGTAAGTGTGGATTATAAGTGCAATTTTCAACAAGAGGGTGATTACAGGAATATTATTAGCCCGACAGTGAGTGTAAGCCCCGAGGATTGTCTCCCAGAAGGGTATCAGTCTGTTCTTTCTGTACCAGAGAGTTATCATATTGCATTTGAGAGCCCTTCTCTTCGTATTGTAAGCCATGTGACCAGGGAAGAGCTTTTCCGTTCTTGGAAGCTTGACTTCCATGAGCAGGAGAAGCATATTAATATGTTGTGCTGGAGAAATGTCCTGAAACGTATGGAGGCTATAATGAATAGAAGTGGGAAAGAGGGTGAGTGAGAAGAATAACCAGTTGCTTGAATGTGGCATGTTCGATGACGGGACACTCCTAATGTATGTTTTCTTTCGCTTGGTAAATCTTGGATGAGGTGTTTTTTTGGGCCTGGGTAAATCTTGGATGAGGTACATCTTTTTCCTGGGTAAATCTTGGATGAGGTGAAATTTTTTGCCAGGTAAATCTTGGATGAGGTTTGATTGAATGTGAGGTAAGAGTGGCTCATAGTCTGTTGTTGGGCAAGCTCTATTTATTTTAGCTTGTCAAATCTTGAATGAAGTTATGGGTGGCCTTTAACTGGTGCAGGGTTAGCTGGGTCGGCATGGTAATCTTAGGCAGTATTTTAAGATACTAAAAATGGGTATCCCATTTAATCTGGCTCTGGCTCAAATATACCTGTGTGGGCACTCCATGATGTATTCCTAGTAGTTGTCATTTTGAAGCACTTTTACTCATATGCGGTTCAATAATGTAGAAATTCTTAGCTATTCCTGTGCAGATATGTATCTAGAAAATTCTCATATAGTTCCTCACTGCGATTTGTCACTCAGTGACAAAATGTATTAATTACTCGAAAACAGAAGCCTGTCGCGGAAGGAACTGATTTGTCATTTGATTATATCTGGTGCTCTCCAAATGTCTTTGATATGTAGTTTGAGGTCGCTGATTTTGTATCTTTATCAAATTAATAGATTTATGCACCTATAAAGAATTTCTGACAGAGCTATTTTTGAGACATTCATTTTTATACCATATGAAAATTGCATGAAGACTTTTGGGTATGCTGGTACCTTCGATTCAAGCTCTAAGGAAAACTGTTCCTTGATTTTGTTATGTTTATGGTTGAGAATTGCTGCATGAGTGCTGTGCAGAACAGGTGAATATTGGAATGTTAGAGGATTGCATCGTGCGTAGAGTAGAACTTTAGGGTTTGGCACGATGTAATTTGAAGTTGTACTTTTTTCCCCATCAAATCAATGGATTTGTGCATCTGTAAGGAATTCCCGACAGAGCTAGTTCTTAGACATTCAAGTTCATAACATTTGAAAATTGCATGGGGACCTTTGTATATGAAAAGTAACTTCAGTTCAAGCTAGAAGGAAAGCTGTCCTTTATTTTGCCTCCAATGCATGTGTATTTATGGTCAAGAATTGCTGCGTAAGTATGAAGCAGAAAATGTGAAAATTGAAATGTTGTGGCTTATATCTTGTATGCGCTATGACAACTTTAGGGGTTACTTCTTGTCTTAGCATTTACGTTCTGTTATAGTATTTCTTGTTGCTTTTGTTAGGTGGAAGATGCTGTTGTAACTCCTTTATTTTCCATTACTTTCGAGACCCATTGGCATATTCTCGAGATGGTAAATATCAATATGATTTTGTTCTTTCTTTCATTTATGCTTGTTTGATGCACGATCCGATACTTAATGGTATAATTGGGCGAGTTTCATTGAGATCCTCATTAAAAGCTTTTTATGATACTTTTATTTGATTGGTACAGTTTTAATGAATCCCAATTAAAGGCTCTTCTTTGATACTCTACAATATAATCGGTACAGTTTTACCAAGATTCCTCCAAAAAGTTCTTGTTTTCTGTAAGGTTTTTACTCACAGTATGTCAGAAATAGTCCTAAGATTCGCTCTCCTGAAGGAAATATGCTTTCATTAGCTTTTAGAGTAACACTTTTCAATATTGAAACAGGAGTTTGGATCATATAATGATTATTGTGTGCATGGAAACCTAACAAGTTAGTGCTTATTATACAAATGCAGGAAATTGTAAGGTTAAGTGTTGCTCTACTGAAGATAATATGCTTTTAACTTTTAGAGTAAAGCTTTTCAATATCGAAACAGGAGTTTGGACCATATAATGATTATCTTGTGTGTGTGGAATGCTCATAGCTTTGTTTGGGGTACATAACGAGTTAGCCCTTATTTTATATGAATGCAGGAATTTGTAAGGTTCAGTGTTGCTCACTGCACAACAAGCGTAGGGGCAGCCCTGCATATTCTGAAGTTTTGAGCTATATTGGGGGATATTCTGACCCAGGCCTAGAGCAGAAACAATTGATTGATAAGTTCATCAACTTTTGCACAAGCGATGGTGAAAAAACAAGAGCTCGTGCTATTGCTTATCAAGCTCTCCACCACCTATCTCGGACAGATGGTGCAACCAAACTTCTGGTTCAAGCTGTAGGGAATATCAAACCTGTATGTGAAGTGACAAAAGTCCGAGTAGCTGGTACTACTTATCAGGTGCCTGATATTGTTGACAGGGATCGTCAACAAACCCTAGCTCTTCGTTGGATACTTGGAGCAGCTTTAAAGCGACGCACAAGCAACAAGATAGGATTAGATCAATGTTTATCTGCTGAGATACTGGATGCTTACCGAAAGAAGGGAATTGCACGTAAGAAAAGGGATGATCTTCATGAACTTGCTTCAACACATCGGAGTTTTGTGCATTTCAGATGGTGGTAAACTTGAGCTAGTCGGGGCCTGCATATAAAAGTAGGAGTTTACCCCCATTGCTGCTTTAGTTATTTATCATTTCAAACTTCAGATCACAACATGTTCACTGGCTTCAATCCTTTCCCTGATGATGGGTTCTGCGGAGACTCAAAACATCAGACCAGATAATCACTACACAGTTGATCCCAGAAAATCTTCAGTGTTCACTTTTGTAAGCATTCTGTAGACTTGCATTGATCAAAATCAATGAAGGAATTTGGTATTTTATCATCCTTGAGAATTGGTTTTCTGTAAGGACTTGTTTGTTCTTGTGGTTTTAATAGTCATGTGTTATTAGTTAGTATTAATAGTATTTTTTCACAATTAGTCGCTCTTCCTTTGCAACGCAACCCCCTTAAGTAAAATCATGTCCTGTTTGGTTTTGTTTGATATGAGGAACTATTTCAGGTTTTGTTCAGAGCTATTTACTAATGCAATTATACTTCAATTATTGTCTTGATATGGTTGCTTTTTGGGTCTGTTTTCATTTGGTGCAGCTGTGGCTGGAGAGGTATTTAGTAGTAGCAAAAAGTGGCTTAAAGGTTTTTCAATTAGGGTGCTGAGAAGCAAAAATAAGCACTTTCTTGTGTTGCTATAATCTGTGGTTGTAGGAGTGGAATTCTGTTGGCATTGAAGCGAAGTTCAGGCTTGTGATAAGGATACTTGTAAAACTAATGTTTATGTAATGGAGCAAATGATGCAATTCAGTCATGGTTAGGGGGTCAAGTGAACAACCATCTTAGACTGTGCAGCCAGGGATAATGGATACACACGCGCAGACTCGCACAATAATAGAACAACATAGACCTCATCTTTATTTTCTTTCAATGAGGAATTTCAATTCATTCAGAGAACACATCCCTTAGTTTAATTTAGCTACAAAATATGCAGAGGCACAATATCAGTGCCTCAATGGACATACTCCTTAAGTCTACAATCCTCTGCGTAGATGTCTGCTCTATTGGCAAGTCTATGCAGTGGAGCTAATGTATGGGTTATAGATGCAGAAGTGACAATTGTGAAAACACAACAGTGATTTCATGCATGCTGGGCTGGATTAATTTGTAGAGGCAGACACCTGCTTGAAGGTTTCAACTATGTTTACAAATAAGTATTGCTTTGCCTTGCAATTGGATGTAGATTCAATATGGGATAACTTGCCTCATGAAATAACAGAAAATATTACTGTGGCTTCCATTTGAGTCTGTTTTCAGGTTTTGAACAGTTTGTAAGCACTGGAAAAAGCTCTTGTCTTGCACTAAATTCATGGCTTCCTGGAGTAAAATTTCCACCAAAACTAATGCTAATCCATGGCTGCTTAAATATGACACAGGTTATAGGTTCAAGTTGTTGCAGTTGAGGATTTAGACCAGGGTATTGTTATTCAACAAGTTTCAGGTGGAGGACATAGGCAATAGGTGGTCCTTGTCTCTTTATCTGGATCTTCTCAAATTGGATGTGTTCCCCGATATTTTCCTGCCATTATGAATTCCTTCATTACATGATAGGATGTTGCATGATAAGAGTGGAGGGTGCTATGAACAAACTAAAAGCAGTCATAAATTCTCCTTATGGAATTAGCATAGTTACCAGGTTCGGCCGGATTTGTCTGAAATCCGGTTCGAACTGTATTTTTTGAAGCAACTGAATTAATGCGGTTCGGTTCGGCCATTTTTTCCACAGAAAAAAATTTTTCCAAGGAAAGAAAAAAATTTGCCATTTTTGGAAAGGGTCCGGGAAGATGTAGCAGCAAAAACTTGCATGTGCCATAACTTTCATTCTGTGGCTCCGTTTCAGGTGTCGTCTTCTCTAAAAGTGTATATTTTCTCGAGCTCTATGCATTGATGGCAATATTTTTTCTTATTTTCATAAAATCCATTTTTGCACCTTTTTGGACCAAGCAACTTCTTGCAATCTTTTGAAAGAATCATTATGATGATGATGATTATGGTAGATGGATGTTTTTTTGTATGATTTGTCTATATATAATGATATAAGTATACAATAATATAAATTTATAATAATATAAGTATATATATTCCGAACCGGATTTTTCCGTATTTTTTCGAGAACTCCGTATTTTCAGATTTTTTTGTCCTTCTGAATTTAATTAGATTTCCGAACTTGGTAACTATGGGAATTAGTGATACCCATGCTAACAAGGGACAGGGAAACAATCTGATGTAGATCACATGGCCTGTGGGAACACAGAAGTGGTGCTGCAGGGTGCAGCACAAGAGAATGATTTGGGAATCAATGCTGGTCATACTCAGGCTTCCAATGATTGACTTGCTGCTGCATATTTTTGAACCTCCTATGAATTAGTTAATGTTTCCGACATTCCTTCCTCAGGTTTCAAGATTGATTACAATGCCGTCTATGATAAATCATGTTGATAAGAAGTAGGATAGGAATCAGCTTTGGACCTGGGACAAAGGGTGAGTGCAGGCACCAACAGTATTGCCGTGTGCAAGATCTGTAAATTAGGAAGCTGTGCCATACCTGGGAGGGCAAGGAGATAATTACCAATACAAATCCTAGGTAGCTGAAAACTAGATAGACAAAATATTGATTAAAAACATAATGTAAGTCTATTTATCACACTTCAGTGACGCTCCCAGTGGTTGATGGATGTTGGATTGGTTGATTGTAAATTTTCAAGCAAAGCAATGGATAATTTGAGGTAGAACATTTGATGAGAATAGAACTGTTCAATTATTATAGTGGAGTGTCACTAAGGAAGTGTATCATCATTACCTCTAAAACTGCAGTTTTTATTTAATAATGTGTAAATGAAGGATAAAATACTGCCAAAACTTGTATCTGCCAATGGACTCTGAGAAATATCCCACACACATTCGTCCCTTTTCCCAAATATTCTAGGGCCTCCAATTACACTTGCCATGAACTTTTGTCCAAACTGGAATTGGCTAAAATGATTCCCTCCCTTGAATTCCAAATTCAACTGTTTGAGAATTGTAATACAAGTCATACAATGCAGAAAAACGAATGTCTTAACCTATACCCGGGAAAGACTAATGATACTAAACATGCATTATAGAAACTAAAATAAATGCTGCTTAGGAGATTATATGCACTGGTATCTATGTTATTTTGCAATTACCATGAACCTTTAGTCAGTCAGAAACACACACTTCAGTAATGTGTATCCTGCCACACTGGCCTACTCTAAATTTTAGCAACATTTCTGAAGGTTTTATTTCAGAAACGTGTAAATGCAATGAAAATTGCATTTCAAGGTGATGAAAACTAGAAGCAAATGAATATGACTGTATATTTCAGTGCATGCTCCGTTAATGGCTAATTACAACAGTAAAGTGCACTGCCCTAATTAACAATTGCATTAGTATTTCATGGGATTTTTAAGTGCTCAATCACATCTCTTTCAATTATTGGAAATGCCACTGTTTATACTAAAAAGTTATTTATAGCTATAAAATATCATATAATCTGGTATTTTAAAAGTTTTTTTTAGTCTCACTAATGTTCAAACTTTGTATCTTTTCATTTTTGTCCATATACTTAAACATCCTAGTCATCTACGTTTTCAATTGTAGGCAATTTATGTCTGTTTGCTTTTGTATAAAAGCAACTCGTAATGTATTTCCAACTAACCATTTCAAAGCCATTAAAGATTTTAGAATTTCATGGTACATATTTGTTGTAAATATTTTCAGTATCAACCTGTCTGAATGTTTTTGAATGCCATTTTATGCTATTCACTAAAAGACATAGTATTATGTCTACGTCTTGTTTAGCACATCATTTGAGTCACATGATACCATATCTAAATTCCAAGGGTGTAGACTTATATTTGATTGTACAATGAATACAAACAAGTTGGTGCATGCACTTGCAAAAAAATTTGGTTATAGATAATGTCACATAGATTTTATTGTAGCATGCGTATATGGTGTGACATAAAAGGATGGTTTGAAAATTGAAGTATTAAACAAATAGAAATTGGGATGCCCTTCCCACAAGAAAACCATCGTTGTGAGAAAACAACACATGGAGGAGAGGGGCTAGTATTGGTACACCCTAAGTCAAAGGGTCCACAAAATCAATTGTTTATTATGTGGGATTGTGATTTTTTTACCAATATGTAGTTCAATTTTTTTTTCTTTGGAATGTTTAATTGGATGGAAAGTCATATTTTGAATTGATTTAAAATAATAAATTTGAGTTACACTACAATCATGGTGGAAACCAATACTTGAACATGGGTGATAATGCGTTAACATTGAATTTTGATACTTGTACATGAGTGAGAGGTTTTACATGTCATGATGTGATTGACTATTCTACATAATTATTATGTCGAAAATAAATAACCACTAGATAGCACTATGCCAACGATGTGGCGATTGTTATCCAATTTTGCACCCCATGCAAATTGGCTAACTTTAGAAATATAGACTTGGGCAGTTTTCATGGAATTTCAATGGAGAATCTAGAAAAATAAAATATTTCCCTGCTTTGGGGCACTTATAATTGATTCAGGACATTTCTCCACTTTTGCCCAACTCCTCAGTTCCATACTTGGCCTAAAGACTTAAGATAAATTTGAGAAAAAAATGGAAAAAAGGGTCATTTGTAGTGTATTGTGGGTTTTGAAGGTCTGGGAGGAACAAAGGGAACAATTCTCAAGTTCCTTGAGTTCTCCGATTTGCTGATTGGGTCGCAATACAAAGGATTTGGGTTGACAGTGTAATGCAGATGAAAAAGGGTGTAGATGAATTGAGTGCAGGCGAAATGAGCTCCTTGGGAACCAAGGTTCCTTACGGAGTGGTTTGACCCGTAATGCAAAGGATACAATGTAATGCGGGCGAGGTGGAAGAAAATGGAACTAGTTAGTTCCTTGTTGGAGCGAGTTCTCCGCAAAGACATTTCAGTCGACGAACAAAGGCGAAGGAGAGAAATTTGCTAAGTGTTTAGTGTAATGCGGAGGGAACGAGGCATGGAGGAATGGGGTGAGAATAGATCGAGTTTTGCGGGAACATTGGTTCTCTTCACTGGCTTGGGAGCCGATCAACAAAGGGATGTTGCAAAGCAGTGTTGTGCAGGAAGTTGGAGTTATGGGAGAATAGGGACCATGCGGAACAAGTTTCGCCGGGAACTTGTTCTCCGCATTGAAGGCTAAGTCGTAAGGAACAAGGCAAAAATGCACTACGGATGAAGCGGAGCCAAAAGGCATAAGTGGAACAAGTTCCCTATTTCCTTCAATTCCCCGAAAAATTGAAATATTTGAAAGCCAAAAGAAATTTTCATTTAAATGCGGACTGTAGCTTCAAACAGGGAACTCGTGTTCCTCTCGACCCCTCCAGATCTGCACGAGCATAACTTTTGACCAGATGTTCCAAATTAGACAAATTATATATCGTTGGAAAGGTCTCGTCATTCTCTACACCATGTCAACTGAAAATATTGAGTTAGGTGAGAGTAGGTGGATGAAAAAGAGGAAAATGCCTCCAACATTTAAAGATGTAGTTCTAGGTAGTTGAACAACCATATTTATTGAAGTATGGTGCCCATTTCTCCTTCCACAAACAAACATCATGGAGGAATGGCCTTGACAGTCTTCGCATACCCCTTTTCAAACATTTAATGCATTTTGTTGGTGGGTGAAGGCATAATTTCAGGTTTCCATCTTCTTTCTCTCCCATTCTTCTATAAAACGTAAAAAAAAATTCATTTGTAATGTTAGAGACTCTTGGTTTAGACCCCTTTGTAATGCTGTTACAACTTTTTACAAGTGTGGACTTCGAGTTGCGGCCATTAGATTTGGACATCTTGCATGGTGATCCTTGCCTTTCTCCTTCAATGTAATGGATCGTGCATATTTGAAGCAAAAAAATTACTTGTTTTGTGGCTATCTTCTGCCCTCGCTGTGCTCTATTGCATTTTCTTGCATTTCATTGCATCTGCAGGTATATTGTGCATCTTATGTTCTCCTTGTAGGGTTTGAATCTATTATGCTCCATGGAAATGGTTGTTTGATGTTGTTTTGGATTGTGGCTCTCATGTCTGCCCTCTCCTTTATCATTTTTATTCCATTTTCACTCATCCGAGAGTGTTTCACCCTCTTTTCTTGGTGCTATCACCTCTCTTTAGCTTAGAATTTCTATTTTATGCATCTCCTTCTCACCTTGATCCCTTGGAATGATAGAGTAGAGTTAGATAGTTGCATTTCAATTCCTAGGAGTAGTTTAGCATTAAGAATAAGTAAAGGAACCAACCTTCTTTGGAATTTTGTCTCACAGTACAAGTCCCACAACTTGGAGATAGTCCCATGTTGCCTCAAAATCATGGGTTGTCTATGACTCAAGGAAGGGTGCAATTTTGATTCATGTAGTGCCCGCTTTTCTTCGACACTTTTAGATACTAATACTGACATTGTTGATCATATTATGGACACTATTATGTTTTATTTTAGTATGATGGTTAGATGTTAGATCATGGATTATTATTGATCTGGATTCAGTTAGTATGCACGATGGTTACTAGAGACATTTTGATATGTGGGTGATGATAGACTGTTGACATGGACATATTATAGATGTTGACTTGGACTTGTGACATTTGATATTTTGAGTAGACCTAGTATGGAATAGTATAGATGATGATATAATTGATTTGTGAATTAAAAATGATAATGTTGAATTCTTGATATTGTTGTGATTCATGTGCTTAGATGATCTTGAAATGTTTTTTATATCATTTTGGATGTTCTGATATGGCCACGAGGCCGAAGGAGGTATTTACATTTTTGCAGGTTAAAAATCACAACAATGTCGGGGGACTGGAGACTAACCATATTGAAATTCTGGGTGAAATCAACAAGGTCACCATGGCAACTGTTTTGTGTGTGTGTCTTATTTGGGATTCCCATGGGGGGATTTCCATTATATGTGACCATGTGATATGTATTTTATTATGTGTTCCTTTTAATTATTGTTGTATGTATTTTATTAGTAATGTGTTCCTTCTTGTAATTACTTTAAATGTGGTAGATTAATGTGAGAGATCATATAGTTAAACTTCAATTAAATTAAATTGGGATATGGAATGTAATTAATGAAGTTGATTTTAAATGTTAATGTTAGAAGAGTGTGTAAGAAATGTACAAGATGTAAGAGATATGTAAGAGCTATGTAAGATAGATTTTTGGAGTGTAAGACACTTCACCTCCTTAAGAATTCAAATTTGTCCTTGGAGGCCAAATTTGGAGGCTTGTGGGACAAATTAAACTTGTCCCACAGCTCTTAAAATAATTCACCAACCATACCTATGGTTTGGAGGTTAAATTTATGCATTTTTATTGCATTTTGAAGTGACAATTTGTAAGTTTTAATTGCACTTCTCTTACATATTTTAAATTCAATCCTTTTGGAGTATGGGTTGTGTTGGAGTGTGTAAGTTAAATTGTCATTCTTATTCATTATGATTTGGTGGTTGATGTTGATTTCCTCTTGGGGTTGAGGAAGAATTATGTGGCATTCCACATGGATCCACATCATCCTCTTCTCTTCACTCTCCTTTAAAAATGCAACTCCTTGCTTATTTGTGGTTGTTGAAACTTTGTTGATTTCCTCTTGGGGCACATTTTTTTTGCTTGTTGATTTGGGAGCTTGCTGTGGAAGAAACTTGGAGTCATTTACATGCTTGAACATTGTTGGTTTTGGACTGCACTTTGACCTTTTGGAAAGCTTGAGGATCTTGGAACAAACTCTATTATGGAGAGGTAGGATCTTGAGCTTGTTTTTAAATGTTTTCTTCTCTTGCATGCATGTTTGAATGGTGAATGTGTTTTGTATTCTCGGCTAGTTGGGTAGACTGTTTAGGACATGGTGTAGGAGAAGGCTATGGGGATTTCCAATGGAGGGGCATAAGGGATTGTCAATGGCACCAGTTTTTTATTGCGGAGGGAGTTTTGGATTGGAATCCACCTTGGAAAAGAAATTGCTTGCATTTCTTACTCTTGGGGGGGCATAAGGGAAAAACTTGGGGGGGCATAAGGATGGGTTAGGAGATATAAGGGTTATGTGGTTTGATATGTTATTGGCGGTATGATTATAGGTGGATGCCTAATTCCAAATAGGGAGGCATAAGTAGATTCCCCATAGTTCCTTGCTCTTGATGGCTTGCTTGATCAAGTCTATGTGTTGTGTGAATAATTTCAAATGCAGATGTGAATTGTTATCTTTGCTTGGATTGTATTTTTTATTGTTATATGCATGTGAAGAATACTATATGTTGGTTGTGGAAGCTATTGTTGCCATGAGTTGATTCTCATTCTCTATTCCAATATGGTTGGGGCTCGGGAGCCAATGAGGAAGGATGGTTTCTCCTTTCTCATTGGATGTCTTGGTTGGGTGGAGAGCGTTGCCTTCCCCTTCCTTGTTGTGATCAAAGATGAAAAGATGGAGAAACTAGCATGCTGCTGTTATGGAGTAAGAAGATATACAGTTTGACAGTCCCATCCTTTGAGAAAGTTTGTTGTAATCTTTCCCACTTTGAAGTGGATGAGTTGTATAGTAATTGTAATGTGAAGTTATTATATTGTAGATGGAAGATTGAATTTGAATTGAGAAATGCAAAGGAGATTCATAATTGTTCTTTGTTTTGGGAAAAAAATGTAAATGAAGTTACATGCATTGTATTATGTATCTTGTAAACTGTATTTTGGAAACCAAATGAAAAAGGAAAGTTGTAAAATTGTATTTGATGATCAATGAAGGATTGCATTCCTTTCTCAAAAGTGTAGTGTATTAGATTTGAATTATTATTGAAGTTGAAATTACTGTTAAAGATTGGAAATTGCTGTTTGAAAAAGAAGCATGCGTATGAAACAAAAGACAATATTTTATTCTCTTGAAAGAGTTGAATATAGAAATAAGACTTGCAAAATTGTTATTGAATGGTTGATGGAATTCAATTAAATGTATTTGACTAAGTTTAGGAAACATATGCACATTCAAATGACCAAAATTGATATTCCAATTTAAAGAAAAAGCTCACTGTTATACACTTCATTCTGGCAATTCACATTCTAATAAAATGAACAGTTCAGACCTGCACTTAGTAATCAACTTAAAAATGTTATAAGTTATCATGCTAAGATATTATTAAACCCAATCCGACAATGAAAACTTAAGAACTAATCCAACCATTGCTAAATTTGAATGCAAATCCTCTTTAGGTCGTTTTTTCTGTCTATTGTTGGAGAAATAAAATTTAAAATCAATTGGGAAAATTAATCTTCCTAAAACACTCTAAACCCTCCCTAGACTAATCATCCATGTCTGTTCGACATGTTGAGCAAATGAGGAGTTCTAATTTACCCAAATTGAGAATTTGAAAAGTACCAGTTCACTAATTGGAACCATGTAGATTGTTTTTATTAAATTGACCTCTCAAACTTCATCAATTTCCAAAATTGATGATCTCTGTGCAAATAGGGCATCAAAAGCTTTCTGAAAAGTCCTCGTTTGCCCAAAACCGAGTTTTCTAGCTCAAGTTATGGCCATTTGAAGTTTTACTTCAATTTGGCATTAAAAAAAAAGATTTAATCTAACTATAGAAAAAACAATTTACATTTTAAACTTTGGAAAATTTTCCCAAAAAGGTCCATGGCCCCTGCCATCCCACAACCAATCAGGGCCTGCCACGTGGCACCGTGGGAGGGGCGGACCAAATTTAAAAACTTATCCCTTTGAAAAATTTGCCTTGGAAATTTTTTTCCCATTTTACCCCACCACCCTGCCGGCCTGCAACCAATCACATGCTGCCACATGGCATGGTGGAAGGGTGGACTCTTTTCAAACTTAAACTTATTCTTTTGAAAAAAATTTCTTGGGAAAGATTTTCATTTTCCCTCCGTCGGCCTACAGTGAATCCGAGGGCACCACATGTCCTCTAGGGGCTGAGGCGGAGGTGTGGTTCATTTTAACTTTTTATCATTTTAAAAAAAAAATTTGGGGAAAAAAATTCTGTTTTGGCCTCGCAACCCGCAACCAATGAGAAGGTGCCACATGCCACTTTAGGGTGGTAGCGGGTAGGGTGGAGCCCTTTGTTGTTTTGGGTTTTGGCCCTTGGGAAAATGTCTAACATTCCTCCTGCGGCCCGCAATTCCGCCTTCTCCCTCGGATTTTCCTTTTTCCATGGGCACGGGGGCTTGTGCGTCCCCTTCTTCCTCTTGGTCTCCCATCAGCGTAGCACACCAAATTACCACACCGCTCTACCAAACTCCTCACCCCTTCTCCGCTGTGCGCTAGGGTTCGACACGTGTCTTTCAGGGACCCACGGGGGCACGAAATACTGCCTTTGAGCTTTGCGATGGAAAAATTTCCCTATGCCTTCCCGCGACCCGCCAAATCGCCCAAGGCGCATTCCCCCTCCTCTTGCCACGTGTCCTCTAGGGAAAATTTTTCCCTAGAAACTCCATCCACTCATATCTTGAGTTCTACAAGGAGTTAGGAGGACTTCTTTATATCACCGGAAATGTGAGAAAATTTCCTATCTATTGGGAATGGTTTAGGAAAATTTTGGAAGCGTTAAGTAGGAGAAAAATATAGTTGAAAATATGAGCATGTTAGATAGTAGGTATGGGGGTAAAATTACTCCCTGAACCTAACTAAAACATGTAACCCTAAACTTTGAACCCTGTGAACTTGCTATAAGTTAATAAAGGAAACTTGTGTTTTGGTAAATAGGATTTGTTACGGAACCTGCCAGTGGAAAATTATTGTCTTGCAACTTGGTTGTGGACACTTTTAATAAAAAAATTATTCCATAATTTTCTAAGCTAACCCTAGGTTATTTCTTGGGTCTTAAGTGGTTTGTTTAAAAGGGCACTACAATTCCAACAGTTTTGGCACACCCGATGAGATAGAGTTTGAAGAGCTTTACAACTTCATACTAGCAGGATTGGTGTGTTCTTGATAGTATTAAGCCTTTGGAGGCATTTTCAACACATCTGGTGACTCCACTGATTCAAGTAACCCATTTTCTGAGTTACAGACTTTTCCCTTTCCCTCACATTTTTTCATTTCCCTTTCATTCATGAAGTTGTGCAATCATGACTTCATTCCCTCATTGGAACCCTCATTTGCACCATCAGTATCATTACCCTCCAACTCCTTATTTTGAGGATCCTTCTGCAAATTAGTTTTATGAGGCCCATCACAAAGAATATGCATATAGCCTACCCCCACCAACTCATATGGTTATTTTCCTAACCAAAATGTTTATCAAGAACAAGGTTATGCATGTGATAGTGAAAATATCATGGAAGATACTAATTTTCATAGACAAATCAATGGAATGGAGACAAGTATAGTGCATGTTAGAGATACTTATGTTATAAAGGTAGTCAAAAGTGGTTTTAAGAAGCCCTATCCATGGACACACCCTATACCAAACTAGTTCAGTCTTTAAAAGAAGCTGTAGTTTATGGTTGAAATGATGCCTCAAATTTTAGAGTGGGTTAAAGAAATGGAGGCTTACTAACTAGTGTTAGGTAATCCTGTCAATGAGGGAACCCTACACTATCATCTCATATCCCTACCTTCTACCATTCCCAACCTGTGCCATCTCAACTTGATTTCTATGTCCCTAGCTTTGTGACTTATCCCATTGAGGATTCCATTTCTCCATCTTCTTTCCTTACATCTCACCTTCATTTTTATGCCATCATCCCTCCCTAATCCCAATCCCCTCCACAATAAAATATGTCACTTCCTCCACCATTTGAACCTTTGTAAATTCAGCCAATGGATAAATCCTTCACCCACTTTCCAAAATCATATCTACATGTGCTTGAAATTCATGAAGAATCAATTAAAGATAATGGAGTACTGGAAGTTAACCAATAGACTAGGGGCCCAATTTCTTGGTTTCCAAAGGATCCATTCCTCACTAAATAATATCTTGAATCTTTCGTGGAATAAGGGGTTGAATTCCATTCTTTTGGACAACAGGATGCGCATGAAGGCCTAGAGGAGTAGATTGGGAAGGATCTTAATAAGGAGAATAAAATTCAAAACTTCAAGGATTTGAGCCATGAGTTTGTAGAAAAAGGGGTTCATTACCAAGAACCTAATAGTCATCCTTCTCCAATTTCTTCAAAATCAGCTGAGGTGAGTCTTATTCTTAAAATTCATGAAATAATTGGTTGAAGAATGGGACTGAATCTGAGATCATAGTGGATGAATAAGTGGCCCAACCCATTGAGAAAATTCCTTCTATTTTAATTGTAAAATATGAACTGAAGGAGGTTGAAACTAAAGAGCTGAAAGAAAAGGAAGAAAAGAATCCAAGTGAGCAAGATGTTTCATTTGAATGCATTGATCCCCACTATCATGCATGTTTAGAACTTGCTACACTTTTGGAAGATTGTAATGGTCCACCAAGAACATCTTTAGATGCTGCAACCACTCTTAAGGATCTTCATTCCATAGAGGAAGACAAATCAGATTAAGAGGTTTTGAGAGAAGAACAAGTCATAAAAGGCTCCTTGCTTTCTTTCAATGGTAAAACTTCCAATCTTTCTTCCCCTTCCTCCTTATAAGAATATGACTTTTTGGATGAGTTTGATCTCTCAAAATTTATGCTTGAGGAGGAGGAGAGCCATGATGAATTAATTGCAAAATCAGAAATCATCATGGAGGAGGCAGAGTCTTTTGCAAAGTTGTTTGTGGATGCAGAACAAGGATCAAATCAGCTTGCAAGAAACTTAATTCATGGAAAGGAAAGTTTGTAGGATGCCCCCATTCATGGGGATGACCTTCAAAGGAATGGGAAAATCACATGGATCAGCCCATTTGTTCCCAAAGCACCTTTCCCAATTTGGTATCTGGCTAGCTTGGAGCCAAAGACAAAAGTATCAACCATTCATGCTTGTTTCAGAACATGATGATGAGCTTCAATGCACCAAAGGTCATCTCCAATACCTCTCAAACCCAAATACGTATAAACTAAAAGAGATATTTATTTTGCTTTTAGTTGATACTTTGAAGAAAGATGGTGAGAAAAGAAGCTTCACAGTAATTTTTCACTCTTTTTATTGACCATGTTCAGTACAAAAATCAAATACATGGTCTCAATTTTGTGAGGAAAGAAGCTACTTCTCCTTGCCTGTTACAGAGATTTGTTTGAGTTTCCTTTGATTCTTGGTTAGAGTAGGGTAGATGTAGGTTTTACTTTTAGTAGAATAAGTGCTTGTGCACACTCTGCATGTTTCCCTTTGCAACATATACGACTTTCCATTTTGTACATAGTTTTTGCGGATTTTGTTGTTATTGCACAATCCATTTGGAAGAGGAATAGGTTCAAATGGAAAACAAGGTGTTTGAGACAGTTCCAAGTGCATCCATCTCCATTATCAAATGAACACATGACTTAAAACTATGCAATTTTTCATCTTTGCTAAGAAATCAGTGTTTTGGTCCAGATTTAAACAATTATCCACTCTTATCAAGGACCACATTCTCCAATTTTTTCTTCACAACTTGGTAAAAATCACATTTGGGACAATTTTCAGAGTGCTCATTCTTTATCCCAATAGATCAATTGTAGAGGAAAGATGGTGAAATTTTAGATTCAAAACAATTTTCCACTCTCATAAAACTCAATTCAGAAAATTCTTATAATGAGATGGTCAATTCAAGCAATGATCAGATCAAATTCAGTTCAGTTAGCAGTTCTTCAAGTGGATTCAAGGGTGTGAGTTACTTCAAGTTTTGGATAAATTTTTCATGATTATCAGGCTGACTCCATGCCCCATGGATGCTTCAAGGCCACTAGATCTGTTTCAATCTAGTAGGAAGATTACCCCATGAGTCACCAAACTTTTATCCAATTTTCTACCCCTTGAAAAATTGGCTAACTTCAGAATCTGGACTTGGGCAATTTTCATGGAGCTTCAATGAAGAATATGGAAAATTTAGGTATTTTCATGCTTTGGATCACTTATAATTGTTTTAGGACATTTATTCACTTTTTCCTAACTCCTCAGTTCATACTTAGCCCAAAAGACTTAGAAAATTTGGAGAAATATGGAAAATGGGATCATTCTGTAGTGTATTGCAGTCTTTTTGAAGGTGTTGAGGAGGAACTCAGGAACTAATTCCAATTGGTTCCTTGAGTTCATCTGATATTAATTTTCAGGCCGCAATATAAATAATTTGAAAACGGTTGACATTTGTAATGCATGATGAGAGGGTCAGATGGGATGAGGAACTGAGGAAAAAGTTCCATGAGGCTCAACATTTCCGCATCTCCAGTGGCTTGACCCATCAATGAGCAAAGGAAGTACAAGTGTTACATGATTTCCAATGGCTGGAAGGAAAACTACAAGTCAAGAAACTTGGGAGCAAAAGAACTAGTATTCTTGTAGGCAACTAGTTCCCTTTGCAAGGAGTCATTTTGAGCCGACAATGACAAATGCGATTGGCAAGAAAATTTTACTAATGTTTAGTGTAGAGTCCCAGGAGGAAGATTCGCAGATGAATGTGGGTGAGCACATGGAACGAGTTCCATGAGGAACTTAGGTTACCCTCAATCAATGACTGGGATCCCATCAACTAAAGGGGAAAAAAATCCGTCAAGTCTAGAGCTATAGAAATGCGGAGTTGGAAGCAGGCAACAAAGAATAGGAGGAGTCGAGCGTAAATCGAGATGGTTGAAGATTCAGTGGTGCACCATTTTGGTCCCCACATTCAATGCGATGGGATCCACATGGAACTAAAGGAAATGAAATGAAATCATTTCAATTATATTTTGAGTTTGCACGGGCAAGAGCCAAAAGCTGTAAATAGAACTAGTTCCTAGTCAAATTGCCACATCTAGTTCCTAGGAAAACAATGAAAATATACATGCAAAATTATGAAGGAAAAAATCATTTAAATGTAGACTGTAGAAATGACCATTAGAAGAACCCATGTTCAGATCCCTACCCCTTGGATCCACATGGGCATAAATTTTCCCTAGTATGCTCCAAATTTGACAAACTTGGAATATTTTGGAAAGGTCTTGTCATCTTCTAAACCATGGAAACCTAAAGAAATAATTTTGATTTAGGTGGGATAGAGTGGATGAAAATGATGAAAACACTCCCAACAATTTAAATATGTAGTTCCAAGTAGTTTAACAACCAAATCTTAATGAAGTATGGCACCCTTTTCTTCTTCCACAAGAAAAATGATCATGGGGGAATGGAGTTTAAAGTTTCACCCATACTCCTATTTTCAGACAATTTAATGCTTAGGTTTTTGGTGGGTGAAGGAAACGAAATTTTTTTTTTCCTGTTCTCTCTCTTTCCCATTCTTCTATAAAATGTAAAATAAGGCTCATTTGTAATGTTGGAATACTTTTGGGATGCAAGGGACCCTCTTTGTCAAATGTGTTGCAAAAAGTGTTCTCAATATTTGAGTTGTAGGCCTCACATTTGGACATTTTACATGGCAATCCTTGCCTATTTCTCCTTTAATGTAATGGATTGTGTACATTTGAAGCAATAAAATTACTTTTTTTGTGGTATATCCTTTTGTCCTAGCTTGTGTTCTTTATTGCATTTTCTTTCCTTTCATTGTATTTACAGTTGTATTATTGTGCATAATTATATTCCCTTGTAGGGTTTGAGATCTTTTGTGTTCCTTGGAAATAGTGGCTTGAATGAATGTTTTGGGCCATGTGTCTCATTTTTCCCTCTCCTTACTCATTTTCTTTCTATTTTCAATCATTAGTAAGAGTGTTTCACCCCGTTTTCTTGGTGTTATCACCTCTCTTTAGCTTAGGATTTTTGTTTTATGCATCTCCTTCTCACCTTGGTCCCTTAGAATGATAGAGTAGAGTTTGATAGTTGCAGTTCAGTTCCTAGAAGTAGTTTAGCATTATGAATAGGTAGAGGAACCAACATTCTCTAGAGGTCTGTCTCACAATACAAGTCCCACAACTTGGAGACAGTACGATGTTGCCTCAAAACCTAGGTTATCTATGACTCAAGGCAGGGTGCAATTTTGAGCTTCAAAAGTGATACTACAACTATTGGGTATTGTGTGATCAAGAATCATGTCAACTATTGGACCATGTTCACCTATTGGCCCCTCTCCCCTAATTGGCAGAATATGTTCTCAAATATTTCTCGAGCAAAAGGCTTTAAATATATGTAGATAACTCTTTGTTATAGCTTTTGTATGCAACTCGTTAACTTGGCATAATTATAGAGAGAGTTTTTGTTTGAGTATGGAAACCCAAGTTAAAGTATACAATAACTATTTTCAAATCATTCTAAGAAACTGTAATGAGAGGGATCTGGAATATGATTAGCTTGCTCTATTTAACTGAATACTAGGTTAAGTTTTCAATACTATGGCCTCTTACACAACATTGTGCCAAACAAATCCTTATTCCACCACATGACTTGCTGCACCTATTTGTTTTATATTGTTTGTTGGTTGGAATTCTTATTTGAGCTAGTCTTGCTAAGAAAACTCTAAGCCTTATCATCAAATGCCTTAAAGTAATGCAATGTTATAGACTACATATTTTGAGGATAACTAAAGTGTGTTTGTTGATAAGCCTTAGATATTTTCAAGAAAATGCAAATGGCTAGTGTAAAGTCATTACCCCACCTTTGTGAACATTATCTCATCTTGTTTGAGAATAAGAGCTTTTGAACATCAAATGTGCAGCCATGAAGCACTATGGAGATTTTCAAGAAAATGCAAATGGCTAGTGTAAAGTCATTCCCCCACGTTTGTGAACATTAGCTCATCTTTTTTTAGAATAAGAGCTTTTGAACATCATATGGGAAAACATCAAGCACCATGGAAAATGAATGTTTGTTATTTGTGGTTGTTTTAAATGACTAGGTGGGCGTGGATGCTAAATGTTGAGCCATACACGAAATATGTGAACTATTTGACAAAATTCCTCTAGCTTGTGAAATATTGGAATTGTTTACACCCCAGTCAGATTATGTGAAATCTAAGATTAGTGAATTAGGTACAAACTAAAGGATGTAAGTGTTAGCTATAGGAGGTTATTATGATTAATTAACTTGAAAACACAAGGGGATGAGTGTACTTCTGATTGCAAATGGTTTCGGGAAGTTTTGGGAGTGCATATTGTTGAAACGAGGATATTTGACATTAATGATGTTTTATTTTTATAATTGTGACATAAAATTGACCTGGTGCGGACTCGTATAATTATGCCAAGGCCGTACCAAACAGTCTTGACCCTTTTGTATAGTTTTGAATCTATTTAGATTCTGGCTCTATAACTTCCCAAGAAAGTCACCTACTTGGAAATGTATGTCACTGTCAAACCTTAATTTTTGATTATGCAACAAAGATCTCTAAACATCTTGAATGAGGTCTTGAACTCTAACCATGGGTGGGAGACCTTGTAAAAAAATGTTAGTTGGGTTGTGGGCACCCCCATGCACCAATGACATTGACACTATTCCAAAGAGGCCTCAAACCGCACGCTGTTATCTACCTAACATGTGATATTTGAATGAACACATGTAAAACAAATGTCAGTTGGGTTGTGGGTACCCCCATGCACTACTGACATTGACATTATTCCAAAGAGGCCTTAAATTGCACGTTTTTATCCACCTAACATGTGATATTTGAATGAATGTAACTAGATTTGAAAACCCTCTTTGAAAATTCTTGAGTTGAGTTTGACTCTTGCTAAAATACTTGGAGAAGGGATATTTGAGTGCTTGTAGGTGAGACAAGATGAATCATTGACCTGGTAATAATTTAAGGTTATTAGATGATTTATTGAGGAAAGGTTGACTCAAAGGGATTAAAAGACTCAAAAAAGAATATGAAATTGAGAGCAAAGTTGGAGTACAAAACCGCACAAGTCAGCCAATACTAATATAACAACCTGACTAAATTGTACAACCTTTCCCAGGGATGGAAATTATGCAATTTAAATTTTGCAACTTGTCAATTGATATTTTTCTATGTATTTTATCATTGTACTCTCAGAAATTGATGACATGTCAATGTGTAAGGATAAACAAGCTAGATAAAAAACCTTAGAATGTGCTAAGAAGGAATAGAAATGCTGTGTTTATCTTAGCAAGATTCATTGTCAAAACTAACAGTGTCAAAGAGTAAATTGTTAAATTTGAGTGTTTACATTTTCCTCTCTCTATGTATGAAATGAAATTACATGATTAAAGGAAAAGATACTTGAGTTTGTAGACACATTTTTTCTTTTCTTGGAGTTTGTTTTGCATAATCCTGTTGTGTTGGTGTTGGCACACTCCACGATGAAACCTGCAACATAGGATGCAGTCAATGCCCACAATAAATAATTAAACTTTAACTCAAATGTAAAGTATATTGCATAAAAATGAAATGAAAGGCTATAAACAAAGAATGAATACACCTGTTTGTTTTGCGGAGGGAGAGTTTCCCTTTCTCGCTTGTACTTGAAGATTTACATTGTTGAGTGCGCTAAAGGATTAGGGGTGATATATCCCTAATTGTGCAGAGGAGAAACCAGAGTGTTAGGTGCATGCAACCCAACACACAATGTAGAAGAGAAAAGAAGAAGAATGAAGTGTCGAAACACCTTGTTAAGGAAGAATACCAATTTTTAAAGTCATTCAACAACTCTGATATCTTACCCTTTAAGTGCAAGAGGAAAGGAAGGATTTCCTACCAAGAAATTAGCCAATTCAATACCTTTTGTAAACCCACAAACCACACAAATGCAGATGGATCTAGATCCAATTATGTAAATAAGGACATATATTAGAAAAGAGAACGATTGCCCCCAAACCCTTCCCATGTGTTTCACAATTGAATATAAACTGTAATGTAGATAAAGGAAGGAGAATCATGCCCCCAAGATTCTTGAAACTATAGTAGAAACTGCATGACATGGTGAAGGACTTCATGCCCTCTGTAATTGATTTGGGATGATTGGAGTGGATTTGAAACTATGTCAGAAACCTGTAACTGTAGTTGAAATTATGAGATTGCTAAGAAAGTTCATGTAAGTACCCCTTGGGAAAAACCATGTGAAAGGGGCTGGACCATACCATACGGTCTTGACCAAACTGTACGTTTTTGAACTTGTTCTTGTTTTTCAGATTTTTGTGCTTGGTTATGTTTATGAGTACATGTACCCTATTTGTACCTACATGTTACCCCATAATTCTACACGTGTATATTATAGGTGTAGAATATACCTGAATGAATACCTTCTCTTTTGAGGCATGTGCGAAAACCATGTTGAGCACTTGGCTCAAAAGAAAAGATTTTTTTCCATACACTAGATGTTTGAGGTGCTGTAGAAGATTGTAGAATGCTGAAGAGGTGGCCACCTCAAAGAATGTGCCTGCAAAAAGGAATATTTTACACATGGTGGAAACCATGATGCATAATAATAACAATAGAGACAATATCAACATTAGTATGAATGGATTTAGTAGAAGACAAGTGCAACAATAATAAAGTCAAATGCAAGAAATATGAAAACAATGTGACAAAAAAGATGTAAATCTGCAAACATGGGATACACACGGTGTCATATGACAATAAACACCCATAGGCCTGTAAACAAGAGTAAAGAAGAACAAACAAGATATGCATAAAACCAAAAACATGGGACACCCACAGTGTCACAAGGCAATCAAGGCACATATGACACAAAAAGTGAAACAAACAAGCAATATCACATACGAACAAACATGCATGAAAAATAAGTGTGTCATAACATGATGATATGATATATTAGTCAATATCGATGATATATTAGTCATGATGATATGCTAGTCTTGTTATCTCAAAAGATAACATGTACACAATATATGTAATCAAGCATAATGATGAAGTAAAAATGAACTATAATAAAATGATAACACCTGGATGTAGTGTAAAATAAATGTCTCAAGATGTATAGGAAGTCTAGGTAAAGGGCCAACTTGCTTATGTACCACTCTATGTATGTCCTACATCAAGCTCAAAATACTGTATGGACGGCCAAGAATGTGTTTCAATAACATGCACTCCTAAATCATCCGTTCTACAAGGGCATCGAGGAAACGAGTAGGAAACACACATGACTAGACATGCATTAGGTAGAATTAAAGGAGTTACAACGAGTGCTGACCACATATCTAGAGGCTAATAATCCCTATAATAGGTCAACATAGGGTTTCCAAGGCCCACGATCAAGATATAGAAGAAAACCCAAAGAAGATATTGGTAGTTAGGTGTCGAGAGGTATGGATCAATAATAGATAAGAAAAACATGCATAATATAACTTAAATGAAAGTGATGATAACTAAGGAGTTGATAATGAATAAGAGTACTATGCTAACTAGTATCCAAATGTATGTAATACTAAACTAACATAACGCAATGAGGGAAGGAGATGAACTTGTCTATGAAAAATAACAAAATATAGTTAGAGCACTTACCTTGTACCTGTAGGGTGATCACTGGTTAATTTATCTCTCCAGAGAAGCAACACACAGATAGAGAATCACTATTAGGTGGAGAGGGGGAGCACCATTTCTATCCTAGAGTCAATACAAGTGACCTAATAGTGTAAACAACCATCCAAGAAGAAAAATATCCAATCCAATCCAAACAAGATGCAAGATGAACCAAGAGCTAGGTGAGCAGATGCGAAGATGGTGCAAAAGAGAAGAATAGATGGAAATTTGAATGATCTTGGCTTCCTTTCTCTATGAATTCCAAATGAGTGGTTTGTATATATAGGACACCATCTCCTGCGGGTGATGGCATCGACGGAGGAAAACCTGATACTGACACCATCACCCATCGATGATGGCATTGACCAAAGGTGATAAAAATATGAATGTGTCGTGAAAAGTAAAAACAATGTGTCGTAGATCATGGACGTGGATAAACAAGATGTAAAGTGGTGAAATGCAAACAAGAAGTTATGAGTGTAATGTGTGTGAGACCTAGGAGGAAGAGGATAACTAGTGCAAGGAAAAATAAGGCCAAGACCAAGTAATGGCACTCTCTCCATGTATTGTCTCTAATCCATAATGGTTATGTGAATAACCATTCCCCATTCCCCATTCCAGGAAGGCCCCTTAAGGGGCCCACTCTAGAAATAGATGCCTCAGTGACCCTTATCTACACAAAGAAAATTATTAGTAATAGGTATGAAATATGAAAAGTGAAAATTTAGGTGTATACATATGCCCCCGACTATTGATCATCGCATGTCACAATAGCAAAACATGGGGTGGTCAATAGAAAAAGACAACCCATAACACCGCTACTGAAAGTGAGTACAAAAAGGAATGTTAAAAGGACTAGCTGAAATGAAATATAACCACCATTGCGTACCTAATAATGTCATTTGTCTTGTCACATGCAAGCACAATCCATGCTGTAAGAACCCTAAATAATAAAAAATGAAAGGAAACACTTAGAGGATCATCAGTAAAATAATGCATAAATCACCTAGCTATGGGCACATTGGATGGATGTCGTGTCATGATCTCGAGATGTTGTGATGATATGGTATCAAAATGAGGTAAAAAATTGAAGATTGTCAAAAATAGCCATGTAATAGGTCAAAATAAAAAAATGAGAACATATTCCTAACGTAACAAATGACAAGTGTTGCGGAGTTCGAGAGTGAAAATGATGATCGTTTGAAGATTTAGGTCGATAGTGACCGAATTTGAATAGAAAATTGAGTTTTATATAGTGATTTTTTATAGGTTTTTTGGTATTTTTACTTTTTTGGAGTCATTAGCATGACCTTCTTATCAAAACTTGTGTCATCGGGTAGGTTAGGATGAAATGCAAGTGGGTTTGGGGGGGTTTTAGTTTTTTTATTTTGTCAGATTGTGAAATTCACTTGTTTGAAGTCGCAGCTGATTTTTGGCCAGACGCCATCGGCCCCTTTGGAACATGAGGGTCGATGGCATTCAAATGGGGGAAATTGAAAGACAGGGGTTGATAGTGTAGGGGAAAGTTTTCTAGGGCCGATGACATCTTCCAGGGGGCCGATGGCATAGGAATTCTGCTAGTATGAGCTGTATTCTTTGATGTTTCACTTTAAATTGATTTTTCAAAGTTATGATATTTGCATGTTGTCATTTTGTGTATGCAGGTAGAGCGCAGGGTCTGCCTATCGTAGAATGTAGATGAATCGTGGTTAAGTGTGATGATTATCGGATTGACACAGGAAGAGGTCACCCAGTTATAAGGTTGGGGTTTCAAGGGAATCATACAAATGCCTAGGATACCACTGGATTTAGATTTGCTACAGATGTTTTTAGCTGCATGGGAGACCAGGTCCAACACCTTTCGGTGGTGCACATGGCAGGAGACCATGAAGATGGTATTGAATTTAGAGGACGTACATGTGATTTTGGGGTTACTCATTGGTGACACTCGCATATATTGTGGTTTCAGTTTAGATGCCGCAGAGTGGAGAACATTGGCCATATGGTCATACCGAGATAAACAAATATGATGAAAACATTCTGTGTGTTCGAATTAGCATAGTGCAGGCAGTAGGGATTCTAGATATCTGGAAGGTAGTCATGGGGATCGTGCTGGCACATATTGTGTGCCACAAGTTAGATGGAGCCATCCCACTATTTTTTATCACATCGTGTAGAGATGTTGTTGATCATGGGATTTTTTTAGCCGGGGCACCACTATATGGGCATAGTTAGTGCATGATTTATATAAGGTATGATGTAGAGGACATAGGATCATAAGACCCACAATATTACTGACAACATGGATATATGAGAGGTTCCCTATGTATAGGTTGACATGGACACCACATGTAGTAGCAACAAACACCCGAAAGTGCTTTAGTGGGCACATGGATCGGAAATGAGATCACTTCAGGTATCCCGATTGTTGACACATGTGGGTCTAGGAGATGTGTTATGGAAGCTCTACATAGGGAATGTAGCTTACTGGCCCAACTGGCCCAAAGTGAAATTATTGGACACCATCACATAAGTGATGGGTCACTATGTATATTGGGGGGAGACCCATGTAGTGAGTAGGGTATCGAGAAAGTTTGGGCGATTGACACCCTTGGTGATACCATAATTTCCACCTTACTAGCGTCGTTATGCTAGAGAGGCTGCAAGAGCAAAGGGTAGGGTAACCACACTTATACCCCATAGGATATGGAAAATATGCGCACATGGTCGGAGGTAGCGTTGGCATGGTGGGGATGCTCAAGGCCCGTCATAGATTATAGCGGTCAACGGATTGGAGGAGGGATCCAATAGAGGATCCGCAAACACATGATCACAGGCTGAATGTACAGGCGGAGCTGATCCCACTACTAGAGGAGGAGGATCCGAGCAACCAACACCATGGATTAGAGAGTAGAAGATGCAATGACCATGTGGAGGATATTTGAAACTATTTAGAGTTCTGATGGCCGTGCATACTTAGACATAGGCCTAGGACACATCAGAGAGGAGATATGAGTTTGGTTCATCGAGACAGGTGTGAACAATATGTGAGAGCAATACCTTGGTGTGATGATGAGGCAAAAGAGGTGTTGGGTGGCTGTGGAGATGTTGAGATCATTGTAGAGAGACTAGGGAAACTAGGTGTGTGATGTGATGTTACTTAGATGATTTTTTGAGAAATAGATTTAAGTCGCATTGGTATTTGTGAGTTATATATATATATATATATATATATATATATATATATATATATATATATATATATATATATATATATATATATATATATATAATTTGTTGATTTTCCAAAGTGGACAACGAAGGAGTGACATTCTCTAATCGAGAATGCCCACCATGATATCCGAGATCAAGTGCTAGACGTCTAGGATACTACAATGATGGTGGATCTAACAACTCCATCGGTCAGGGATTCAATGAGATCTTTTCTTCTTGTGAGCGAGGCATCTAGTGTAGTGACCACTTCCCCTTGACACTTTTAGATACTGATTTTGATACTATTGATCATATTATGGACACTATTATGTTTTGTTTTAGTATGATGGTTAGATGTTAGATCATGAATTATTATTGATCTGAATTTGGTTATTATGCATGATGGTTACTAGAGACATTTTCTATATGTGGTTGATGATATACTGTTTGATAGGGACATATTATGGATATTGATTTGGACTTGTGACACTTGATATTTGGAGTAGACCTAGTATGGTAGATTCTTGATGATGATATAGTTTATTTATGATAAAAATGATGATGTTGAATTCTTGATATTGTTGTGATTCATGTGTTTAGATGATCTTGAAATGTTGTTTATATAATTTTGGATGTTCTGATATGGCCACGAGGCCGAAGGAGGTATTTGTATTTTGCAGGTTAAAAATCACAACAATGTCAGGGGACTGGAGACTAACCATAATAAAATTCAGGGTGAATTCAACAAGGTCACCATGGCAACTGTGTTGTGTGTTGTGTTTTGCTAGGAATTCCCATGGGGGGATTTCCATTATATGTGACCATGGGATAAGTGCTTTATTTATGTGTTCCTTTTTGAACTATTGTTGTATGTATTTTATTTGTAATGTGTTCCTTCTTTTAATTGATTTAAATGTGGTAGATTAATGTGAGAGATCATATAGTTAAATTTTATTTAAATTAAATTGGGATGTGGAATGTAATTAATAAGGTTGTTGTATTTAGATATTAATGTTGGAAGAGTGTGTAAGTTAATGTTGTAAGGATGTGTAAGAAACATGTAAGAGTATGTAAGGTATATTTTGGAAGGTCAAACACTCCATCTTTTATGAAACTCGAATTTGCCCTTGGAGGCCAAATTTGGAGGCTTGTGGGACAAGTTAAACTTGTCCCACACCTCTTAAAATGATCCACCAACCATGCCTATTGTTTAGAGGCAAAATTTAGGCATTTTTATTGCATTTTGAAGTGACAATATGTAAGTTATAATTGAACTTCCCTTACATGTTTTAAATTTGGTCCTTTTGGAGTATGGGCATTTTTGGAGTATGTAAGTGATTTTTTCATTTTTATTTATTGTGATTTGGTGGATGGATGTTGAATTTTCCTTTTGGGGTTGAGGAAGAATGATGTGGCATCCCACATGGATCCACATCATCCTATTCTCTTCCCGCTCCTATAAAAGTGAAACTCCTTGCTTGTTTATGGTTGTTGAAACTTTGTCCATTTTCCTCTTGGGGGCGCATTTTTTGTGTTGTTTCTTTTGGAGCTTGTTTGAGGAAGATCTTGGAGTCTTTTTGCTTGCTTGAACCTTGCTAATTTTGGACTGTATTTGGCATCTTGGAAAGCTTGTGAACTTAGAACAAACTTCAGTATGAAGAGGTAGGATCTTGAGCTATGTTTTAATTGTTTTTCCTTCTCTTCCATGCATGTTTAAATGGTGTTTGTGTTTGTGATCTTGGTTGGTTGGGTAGAATGCTTAGGAAAAGGTGTAGGATAAGGCTATGGGGATTTCATATGGGGGGGCATAAGGGATTGCCAATGGCACTAGTTCTATTGAGGAGGGAGTTTTGGTTTGGGATCCACCTTGGAAAAGAAACTGCTTGCATTTCTTACTCTTGGGGGGCATAAGGGATAAACTTGGGGGGGGGGAGATATAAGGTTTATGGGGTTGATATGTTTATTGGCGGTATGCATTTTGGTGGATGCCCAATTCCAAATTGGGAGGCATAAGGAGTTCCCCATAGTTCTTGCTCTTGTTGGCTTGCTTGATCAAGCCTATGTGTTGTGTGTATGATTTCAAATACAGTTGGGAACTACTGTCTTGTTGGACTGTGTATTTTATTGTTTGTATGCAATGTGAGGAATGCTTGTTTGTTGTGGAAGAAGACTTGTTGCCATGTGTTGATGTTCATACTTTATTTCAATATGGTTGGGGCTCGAGGGCCAATGAGGAAAGGATGGCTTCTCCTTTCTCATTGGATGTCTTGGTTGGGTGGAGAGCATTGCCTTTCCCCCTTCCTTGCTATGATCAAGATGAAAAGAAGAAGAAACTTGCATGTTGTTGTTTGGAGCAAGGAGAAATTACAGTTTTGACAGTCCTCTTTATTTTGAACAAATTCAATGTAACCTTTCTCACCTTGAGTGGATGAGATGTATAGTAATTGTGATGTGAAGTTGTTGTAATGTAGATGGAAGATTAAATTAATATTGAGAAATGTAAATGATATTACATGCATTGTGGGATGTATTTTGTAACTGTATTTTGGAATCCAAATGAAAATGGAAAGTTGTAAAATTGTATTGATGACCAATGAAGCATTGCATTCCTTTCTCAAAAGTGTTTTACCTTGTTCATGTGCTATCTTCTCTGTTTGAAATCTGAGTTTTACTTGCAATGAGAAACCTCTATTTGGAATGTTGAAAGAATAATTCATATGGAATGAAAGTCAATGTTATTTTCCTTACAAAAGGTATATTAAAACTAAAATCAGAAATGTAGTTTCATTTAGAATTGGATGGATGATTTAATAAGCAATGTATTTGACTAAGTTAGGAATCATATGCACATTTAAATGGTAAAATGGAGATTCCAATTTAAATAAATAGTTCACTATAATATACTCATCCTAGCAACTCACATTTTAATAAAAATGAACAGTTCATACTTGCACTAAACAATAAGTTGTGAAACATTGAAAATTAGACTCAGTAATACCTAAGGAACTCAAATTCACTATAACAGTCAAGAATGAGTATCTAAAACTTAATGAATTTCAATTCGGAGCTTGCATAGTTGTTTTTCCGTCTATTGCCGAAAAAATGCAACCTTGAATAGTTTGGATAAATTGACTTCCCTAAAACACTCTAAACCCTCCCTAGATTGATCCTCTATGTCTGTTTGACATGTTGAGCGATGGAGGAGTTCTAATTTTATCAAAATTATAAGTTGGAAATTGCCAGTTTGCTAAATAAAGGCCTGTAGATCACTTTTACAAAATTTACCCTTAAAAATTCATTAAAAAGTAAATTTTATGTTCCGTATGCAAAGAGGGCATCGAGAGCATTTTGAAAATTCCTCATTTGCCCAAAACTGAGCTTTCTAGCTCAAGTTATGACACATTGAAGTTTTTGTGCCTTGATGGGAGAATTTTCCCTGGCGGGCCTGTAACCCAAAAAAATTTCCCTTAGAATTTTTTTGAAATTTTGGGCTCGAGAAAATTTTCACTTTTCCCTCTGCTGGCCCACAGCCAATCAGAGGCTGCCATGTGTCCTCCAGGGGCTGAGGCAGAGGCACGGATAAATTTTACCCCCTTAGACTTTTTGAATTTTTTTGGAAAATTTTCACTTTTCCCTCCGCCGGCCCGCAACCAATCAGAGGGTGCCATGTGTCCCCTTGTGGCTATGTCAGAGGCACGGGTTCTTTTAAAACCCTTAGCTTTTTAAATTTTTGGGGAAAAATTCCCATGTTGACCCCGCCGGCCCACACCCAATGAAAGCGTGCCACGTGGCACCTTGGGGGGGTGGAAGCGAGAGGGTGGACCTTCCTTCTCCCTTATGTTTTGTCTTTTGGCTTTGGAAAATTTCTAATTTTCCTTCCGCCGCCTGCAACTCCGCTTCCCCTTTTTCCTTTGTCTTCCCGCGGGTGTGCAGACCTGCGCACCATTTTTTTTCCTTGTTCCCCTTCATTAGCGCAAAGCGCAAAAACACCCCGCCGCTCCGCCCTTCCCTTTGGACTTTTCCTTTTGTGGGTACACAGACCCGCGCGCCCTTTTGTTCCCTTTTTCCTCCTCAGGCGCAGACTGCTAATTCCTCCCACCGCTCCAACAATGTCTCCGTGGTCGCCATGTGTCCCTGATGAACCCGTAGGGGCACAGAAGAAAATGTGAATTTTCACCCATGTGGGGGAAAATTTTCCCAACGTCGCCCTGCGACCCGCCAACCTGCCCAAGGTGCACTCCTCCTCTTGGCACATGTCCCCCTTGGGAAAAATTTGATCCCCAAACTTTGCCCGCTTATATCTTGAGTTCTACAAGGAGTTAGAAGAACTTCTTTATATCATCAGAAAGGTGAGAAAATTTCCTATCCATTGGGAATGGTTTAGAGAAATTTTGGAAGTATTTGGTAGGAGAAAAGTCTAGTTGAAGTTCTAAGCCTATTAGAGAGAAGGCTTGGGGTAAGATTACTCCCCGAATCTAGCCAGAACATGTAACCCTAAAATTTGAACCTTGTAAAGTTGTTATAAATTAATAAAGGAAACTTGTGTATTAGTAAACAAGTTTGTTCCGGAACCTATTAGTGAAAACTGATGTCTTGCAATTTAGTTGTAGACACTTCAAATAAAAAAAATTATCCCTTAATTTTCTAGCTAACCCTAGGTTGTTTCTTTGGTCTCAAGTGGTTGTGGAAAGATGCATTACATCCAGGACATTACCGATATATCAGGACGCACATGCATTAAAAACCACTGACAACATAAATGTGATGCTACATAACTTATTACATGTGTAGATGACGCTAGTACATGAGTAGGTAGATAGCCTCTCAGATGCCCAAAGAGCCACTAAATGGATTACGTTATTAGAGAATCAGCTAGTGAGAGCATAGGGAGAGGCCTCCGGAGCCAAATGTAGGGTGGAGTCCTTGGCTTGGTGAGGCATGTTGGATTTTGGCCGCATTTTTTTTATGCCACGTTATGGCTGACATGTTTGTTTACCACGTGACAAGTTGGATTGTGTTAGCATGGTTTGTTTGGCTATATTGGGTGCCCACCTGGGCACGGCCGATGTGCTCAATGGATGGGATCACCGAGTTGTTTAGTCAATCTACCGAGTTGGGGTGTCAGTGCCAAATGTAGTATGTAGTCCATTCAGTTAGCTCAGTTGGTGGATGTGCGGGATCCCTTCAACTCAGTCTTGCTTAACAATATACATAACATTATTACAATACAATTCTTAGTCCCACATGCACAATGTGGTGAAAGGTATAAGAACTTAAATACAAAAGTTTGAATATAGTGATATGAAGAAACGGAGGAAAGGCACCCCTTTGTAAAAAGAGTGTGTTGAGCGTGGTTGAGGGCCCCTAGCCAACAATTAGTGGGGCCCACCCATCTGATACGAGTGTCGAAGACCAGAGGAAAAAAACTTTTGCTTAATACAACATTGTCACTTATCACCATTTAATTGGTCCACATGGCGAGTGTGCACACATCTAAGTCATTTCGAACCTGCACGTAGTCCCATATTTTTTCAAGATTGCCAAAAATTTCAACGGGCCATAACTTTTGCATACCACCAAAAAGCTATCAACTTGATATTCCATATTGTAATATTTTGGGAGATTTTAGGAAATTTTTTCCACTAAATTTATCTCCATATCACACCTCCCCAATGTGAAGGATTTTGTTCCACAAAAATTTATTTTCACCAACAAATGTTTCCAATCATCTTCCTACATATCACAACCACATACAAGATCCATAGAAATAACATTATGGGAAATATTACTGCAAATTGTTGAAAATATTATCACAAAAAATTGACCAGTTTTAAAAAGAGACAATTGTTCACCAAAAGAGGAAACTGTCCAATTGATACTCTGTGATTCTACCAATCTTTATAAACAAAACATTCAGTTTAAAAAAATACAAACAATGCCAACAACATGATAATTCCTAATTGAATCCCTATAGAATTGTCAAATCCCAGTAACTGCAACTACCATCACAAAAAAATCGACCAACTTAAAAAAATAGACAATTGTTTGCCAAAAGAGGTAATTGTCCAACTGATACTTTGTGAAATGACCATACTAATAAACACAATTCCACAAAAATAGATTAGTATATAAATACATCTACATGCCAATAATAGGATAGTTTCCATTGACCATCGGAAACTGTTAATCACTACAAATATCACAAACATGATCTAGTATGTTTAGAATACACATATGCAAAAATAGACAAGAGTCAAAAATGGATCATGTGAAATTGTCAGTGAAATATGTATCCCAACATTCTACACTTTAAATATGATACAAGCAAACTATTTGCACAATGTTGCAAGGCAAAATGGTGAAAATGTCATCCACTACAAAAAGAACACTAGGCATAATTTGCAAACCATTTTTTTAGTGTAATCAATGTACACCCTAATTTTAACCACATATGATACTTACAAATAAATGCCCAATATAAGGGACTTAATACATGTGTAAATATCCTGTGTGGACACAACACGTTTGTATATTAATTACAATAAAAATGGTGCCCAAATGGATCTTATAAGCATCCATACTTTTGCACAATAAATCAAAAACAAATACATTGAAATGTAAGTTTCTAAAAAAGAGACATTCTAAACATGCCCACTGAATCTGCGTACTCTGTTGTCAAAATAAAAATGGATTTTACCAACCTTAAATGTGAGAAGTAGAATCTAAGTATGTTAAAACTATCTCTCAACTCTTCCTTATAGGTGACACCAGATTCAAAGACAAAATGAATACGGTAAAATTTCCTTTCAACATTCAACATAATCCCAAAAAATATGAATGAAAAATATGAATGCTAATCAATAGTATTAGCTATGCAAACATGAAACTAAGGAATTTATTACCAACCAACTTTATCATATTATCCTCTTTGGGTGGTACAATTTCCTCAATGGATACCTGGGTATCTACATGAGTTATTTTAGAAATTGTTGGTTTCACATTGCTTTCCTTTTTAACAACTCTCCACTGTTGTTTCAGACTCATGACCTTTCCTATTACAATGGGTATAATATCGTTTGTCCAATTTTTTAGGAAACTTACCCAAATTGCCATTTTTACAACCTTGTGTAAGAAAATGGTCTTTCAAACTTCTACCCAACAATGATTTCCTTTTCCAACACTTAGCTACATAGTGGTTAGACAATCCAAAAAAATTGCATGGATAAATGTACCAATTTTTTTTTTGTGTCTAATCCATAATTAGAAGGTACATGGGAATATTTACATTTTTTATAAACAACGATTTTAGAATTTTACCCATTACTATTTTTACCTTTTGTGAGCTATGGTGGAGGTTTCTCCCTTGTAGTCTCAACTGTCCTGGAGAATTCACATTTTTCATTCTGACCACAAAAACTAAATCCCAAACCTACACGGTGAGGCCTATCCTCTACTTGAATGTGGTTAGAAATTCCTTGGCCTTCTTTTCAAGGATTTTTCCATTAAATCCCATTTTAAAAAGTAACTTTAAACCTATTCCCTTAGTATGTTGTTAAAACTTACAAAAATCATTTTCAACTTATTTGAAATGGGAAGATTGAACAACTAGCAATATACTTACAATGCTTGAATTAGCTTGTACACTTGTGGGAGAGGAAGGTGTTGATTGCAAAATGGACTTGTTTTTCCCCTTCATGTCACCACCAGTTTGTAACTTTTCCAAGAGCTCACCCATGAATTTCAATTCTGTTTTCAATTTATCACATTCCTCTTCCAAGGAATAATACATTGATCTCAGGTGAACATCATCTTCTTGGAGTAGGTGATTGAATGCCTCAAGATCATTGAGATTTTCTTATTTTGAAAACTTTCCCATAGTTCACCTGTACCTATCCAATCACAACTGAACCAACTACAAAATATGAAGCAATAAACTATCAAATCAACCGGTTCTAATACCAAACTTGATCTGTAAATAAGTTGGAACCCCCTACTATTTTAAATATTTACGAAAAGACCATTTAAAATTATCAATTTATAACCTTTATCAACTTAAAACTAATTAAAAATATGATCCAAAAACTTATTCAAATGTGTTTTCAAACTGATTTAAAATTGAATTTGATTGTTAAAAACTCACTCATTCCATTTGTACATTCAAATCAATATGATTTCCATTATACTCGATTTAATTGATTTTCTATAAAATTTCCGTTATTGAATAGAATTACATTCAAATTAAAATCTGATTTAATATCTACAAATAATATGAAAGATGAATGCAAAAATTAGAGAAAATACGACACAAGATTGTTTACGGGGTTTAGAAATTCCTACGTCCCCGGGTTCATACGAATCGATCCATTAAATTTAGTTTTGTAAGTACATTCAAATAAATTACAAATCAAATAATGAACCTTAAAACCTGCAACAAAATACCACGAGAACTAGGAAGCTCTAAAAAACTTTAGCGTTTTCTCTCCGTGTTTGTTCCCGGCTTCATAATACGATCTTCCCTCCATCCTCCATCAAAAACGACACAAAAGGCTTCAAAAAAATGGTGTAAGGACTCCAATTCAGGAAAATGATTACACCATAAGGAGTGTATATTAATTCTGAACACTTTTATAGTTCACTTCAAGTCCTGAAATTGCCCTTAAGTTGTTTAAAATTGTAATTTTCCAAAACTACCTTGTTTTGCTTAATGCACAGTCATTCCACTTAACTTGTTCAAATAGGAAGTACTCTATATATATACATTTTGACTACTTATGGTGTGACTGTGAGTATATATTTTATCAACTAGGAAGTTAGGGGGTTGATCCCCTTTAACCTCCACCAATGCCTTATTTCCTAAGTGGGAGAAAATCCCACATTGATCAGGTTATGGGTGGAGATTAGGTTTAAATTTGGGGCAATCAGTGAGGTGTGTTGGATTTGAGCCGATTTTTTTTTGTGCCACGTTATGGATGATGGGTTTGTTTTCCACGGGGCGAGCTAAAATATGTTAGTGTGGTTTGTTTGGCTATGTTGGGTGCCTACGTGGGCACGACCGGTGCGCTCAGTGGTTGGGCTCGCCGATCTGTTTAGTAAATCTACCAAGTTGGGGTGTTAGTGCCAAATTTAGTATGTATTCCATTCAGTTAGTTCGATCGGTGGATGAGATGGCTCCCTTCAACTTAGTCATGCTTAGAAATATACATAACATTATTACAATACACTTCTTAGTCCCACAAGCACAATGTGGTGATAGGTATAAGCACTTAAATATGAAGAAATAGAGGAAAAGGCACCCCTCCACAAAAAGAGTGTGTCAGCCCTAGCTGAGGACCCCCAACCAACAAATAGTGGGGCCCACCCATCTGATATGAGTTTCGAATACCAAAGGAGTAAAAAAACTTTTCCTTCAATAACACATTGCCAATTTTTGCTACTTGATTGGTTCATTTGGCAAGTGTGCACACATCCAAGTCATTTTGAACTCTTATGTAGTCCCATATTTTTTCTAGATTGCGAAAAAATTTAGTGGGCCATAACTTTGCATACTACCTCTGTATTTAACATTTAATATACCTCCAGAAATCTCTCAACCTTCTCTTTTGTACTGTAATTTGATTTTGGGAGATCTTGGGAAACTCTATCCACTAAATTGATCTCCAGATAAAAAATGGGAAGAAAATGAAGGAAGAGAGGGCAACAACTATGCCATAGACCAAAACAACACTTAATCTTCCCTTTTCACACAATGCATAATAAAGCTAGAACATGCAAAGGAGAAAAGACATGCACAACATAGCACAACAACAATAAAGAGTGAAAGTTACAAATAAAACTAAGTTAGGGTAGAGAAAGAACCACACAAATAGATTTTATTGCTTGAAGTATGTAAAAACCATTTCAATGGACTAGAAGAAGGCTCAAAACACCATTTTAGAGCCCAAATTTGAGGCCTGCAACTCACAAATATTTCTTCAATCATTTTGAAAATGTTGCACTTGTATTATGAGAGGATCCAACCTTTACAAATGTGAAAAACTTGATAATATATAGAAAATGGGAGAGAGCGAGGAGGGAAAAAAGAGGGAAACTCATATTTTTGGCTTTAACCACCAACAAGATGCATTAACTATATGAAAATAGGCATGGGAATTGTATGACTGAAAATCAACATGTGACTTTTAGGCACACTTGACCTCTCGATGTTGTGTTGGGACAATAAATGTGGAATGGATAAATGGCTATGTGGAAGCTATATAAGGCAAATGGGTGAAATGTGGATAAGGAGAGATCAAGACAATCTGATGTTTTGTATGGGAACTAATGGAATATATTCTTCTAAGGCATCAAAATATTATCTTACCTGCGTAGGTGAGATGGAACAATCTAAGATGATGGTATCACGTAAATTACAGTCAATATCCAACTCATGAAAAATTCTTGCAACGAGTTGTGGAAGGTGTGGGAACTGTCCTGCGTTTGCCTCGTTGAAATTTTTAGACAAGGTCATGGAAGCATGAGAGTGAAAAATGTGAAGAGGACAAGTGAGTGGATTGCGGGAACTAGTTTCACCTAGGCTGGTTCAACCAGAACTCATAAGAATTGTCTATTTTGGTGTTAAACGTTGTCAGATGGGAAATGATGGCAAGTGGAAATTGTGTGGACTGAAAAACAAAAATTCTAAGACCCATGTCAATATTTGTGTGTAAGTTGTGTTTGGTTGTGGGACTCGGGGATTATACATGCAATCTCTCAGTTGTCGAGGGCCTGGAATGGTCATGTGGGATGTGTGAAATATTAAATTAAAGGGACCAACAATCTCACAAAGGAACTGCAAGAGGAAAAAGTCAATCCTAAGCCAACTAGGGGTGTGTGGGGAGATGTATTAATTCCCGTTAGTTAAACTATGTTCCTAATTAACAAACAAAAATAATTGGATATAAATAAAAATGATTCAATTACTTTTCTCGAATTAATTAAACATACATGCTTCTAGTAGCTAATTAAAAAAGGAAACAACTAATTAAATAAAAAATCTATTATAATGTTTTTGTTATTTTCAATTGAATAACAAAAATGCAGCAAATAAAAAAAACTAATTGAATTAATCTAATTTTTTTGGATTTTTATGTTTCTAGAAATAGATAAAATAAATCTACATAAGAAATATGAAGAAGTTGAAATTTCCTCTACAATACTATTAACAGAACTAAACAGACAAATAACATGGTATGGCTATTTTCCTGTGTAGAGTGGATCTATCCTATTCTAATAAAAATAATCTTTTCCAATTTGTATTTATGGATCTAAAACTTCCTCTATTCTACCTCAGAGACACGGGAAGAAGTAAAAGCTTCTCAGAAGCACTTATTCCTCTGTAACTTCCCCATTAGCAATCAAGGATCTAATGAAACCTTACAGATTGAAATGAAATTACAATGGATTTTAAACTAGTGTAAGAGCTTTATTCTAGACAAAATTCCCTTACAAATCCATATGGACAGGCAGGGAAGCAACTTTCATTAGAATCTTTAAGAAAATAAATGGAAACTACTACAATGAATTTTCTATTGACTTCAATACTCTAATGAAATTGTGAATTGAAATCTAAAGAAATTAAAGAAAAATTCAAGAAAAGCAAGTACATCCCCAACCTGGAATTTGTAGAACTGTGAAAAACCCAATGATGGTTTACTTTGTTGTCCACTCAATTTATTTTCCAATTTGGTGCTCAGAAGAATCCAGGGAAATGTGTTAGGTAGTGCAGAAGAAGTAATTCAGAAGTGCTAGAGCAGGAATGGCTTACAGATAATATAGTAACAATGCAGGTAAGAGAATAAAAATGTAAGAGAACTGGGCTTGATTGTGTATTTCTTGGAAAGATTATGGAAAAATAAAAATGTAATTAACAAAAAAAATCTCAAACCAATGCTCCAGATATAATATTGGATCTTATAGAAAAAGGTATGGAAATGGTCAAAGCCATTTAACAGCCAAAGGATGCCACATCACTCAAAGAAGTGGGAGTTAACTCTCAATTAACAACAACAGGGGAGGAGGATGTTGGTACACATCAAATTAGCCCAAGAACAACCAAATTGGTCAAGAAATGTGTGAAAATACTTCAAAATATGGCTAAGTCCCTAAACCTTCATGATCCCATGCGTGCTAACCTCTTCTACCTCGCATCTTTCCCTTGCACGATTTTTCCTGAGCGCCTCCCTTCTTTACTACCTCCCGTGCACATAGAATTCTTCCTAGGGAATTAGTCAATTCAGGGACAACCATTACCCCACACTACGTGTGTTTTCCATCCTTGTAAACACTATGCTCTTCCACCAAAGAATAAATAATAGAGGAAATGAAAGAATCTGCGATTGAATACATAATAGAAGAATGGAAGAATCATGCTAATGCTGCATGAGAAGTGGGAAATATTTCTTCATGGGGTCTTCAATTTTAACCAAAGAATCCACCTCACTCTGCTCCTGCTAAAGTAAGTCACCCATCATTGCGCTAACTTTGTAAAAATTCATCTCATCCCCCTTAGCCTTCAACGTATCTTCAATGCTTTCCATCTGCTTGCTAAGGTCTCCCAGCGCGTCTGTCCATCCTACGAGTGACTTGGGGGTACAAATATTTTAGTTTAATTTTAATCAAAACCCTTAAGGTTTCAATCACCTCAAATTTCTTCTCTACCTCGCCAAGATCCTATCCCGCTCTGCCCTATTTCCCTTATTTTAATCTTGAAATTCTTTGAGATCCACTTCATGGCTGGCAACTAATATGCTTTCTAGTTTGTCCCTGTCACCACAGTTGTCATATACAAATTTTTCCATTTGCACCGCAGTCTTCACTAAGGAAAAGATCTTGGAGTACTGAGTTAGTATCTCCCTAATATTCAAATTCTCTTCCTTCTTCTGTCGTGTCATTACTTCTTCCGATGATTCTAATGCAAGTGGCTACCTTTCCATGGTGAGTATGCATGCTAAGTCTTCCAAGAAATGCATGGTTGACTCAAACTTTTTCTTAGGAAGGGCTAGGTCTGGGTGCTTCAAGATAATGGCATCTAAAATAGCCTCTATCTTCTTGTTGACTTCACGCACCTTGAGCTTTTCATCCTTTAGTTCACACCTTAACTATGCACTGATCAATTCCTTCTGTTTTATCTCCATGTCCCTCTCAATGATCTCCTCATTCTTTTTCACAAGCTCGTCCTCCAAGACCCTTATTCTATCATTTATATCAAAGAGTCTTGCTTCCACCTCCATTGATACTAAGTTGAGCGCATTGCAAAATTGCTCATTTGACAATGACTGGGCATTTTTAAAAGGGTTTATTCCCTTGGCATCTGGTGTCTTCATCAATGCATCACGATTTACCTAAAAATCGATCTCATCAACGTGGAACTCAAAAGCCTAGGATATAATTTTCCTTGTGCGTGGGTATGCACCATCCTCATCAAAATAAGACCAAGAAAGGATTTGGTCCATGGTCACTATACTTTGGAAGCGTGTGCACATTACCTTGCTTGGATCATTAATATAAGTCAAAGCATGTTCCTGTACTACTACTTTGCCCTTCCCATCTATGTGTGTTGCTGTTGGGAAGTTTACTGCTAAGTTGGGGTCTCCTCCCATGCTCCCATACTCCTTTCCTACACTTTCTCTCTCTTCATTTTCCTTCAACACTTCTTCGTTGCTTCGCTCTACCTTATGCTCCACTAACTACTGGATGATACCCGCCACCTCCCTCTCTATAGTGTTATCTATCCGATCCTCCATCGGGGTTGGGGTCTTCTGATCATGCATGTTTACCTTCTCACTTCCTCCTTTGGTATGGGATCCCTCCTCATACTCCTCTTCATCCTCTTCTTCACCAGACTCGTGTATATTGTACACATGAGGTCTGAGCTTCCTCACGCTCTTCATTGTCTCCTTAATTTTCCTCCTCAAAATTATCATCCTTGATGCTCTCTGTCTTATTCGAGTCTGAACCTTGCACCACCCTTTGATTTTCATTCACTGGCGACTCCAACATAGGGGAATCCTCCTTCTCAGGTGACTCTTCTCTCCTAGGATACTCTTCTTTCTTTGGTGATTCCTTCCTGACGAGAGACTTCTTCTTAATTACTACCTTCTTCTTCCTCCCAGTGGGGTCCTCAGGGATCGAGACATCATCCTCAACATAAGTGACCTTCTAAAACTTGGGTCTTAGTTTCACATACACCCTTTCTGCCATCCAACCTGCAATAGGAAATGTCACAAATTTTACCATGTGTACGTCATGAGATACATACTTTTCTACACAAGCACGCTTTTTGGGATACACCAAGGTCCAAAACATCTTGCGGTGATCTTGATCTATAACACTTAGATTAAATCTCAATTTTTTCACCTCTTTAAACTTGTTTACCACACCTTGAAAATATTGTGCTATGAAGGAGAAGGGTACCTTACACCAAGGACCCTTGGTGCCATCTATCAAGGTAAACCCGCCGATACAAAATGCTGGTATACGGTGAATTCAACTTCTCCTCCCACTAGTGCATGCAACTATTCTGATATCCTCCATTTAGATCCGAATGCATCGTGCATCCATTTATACCATTTCTCCAAGTGTGCCTTGTGAGTGATCATCATGGTGTCACAAGTGTAAGGTTAAAACCTCTTCACGGGAGAGGGGTTCTCAACCGGGTACTCCACAAAAAAAATTTCTGGCCCATCGAGCACTCTAATTTCTGAAAAGATAATGGTAAGAAGGACATTACCAAACATGCTCTTCTCCCCATTGTGTATGACATCAATAATATCCTATGTAATGAAAGATGAGAGGTTGTAAATTTTTCCCTCCGAGATCTCACGATAGACATTCAACCAACCTTTGTTTATCTATGTCCATCTCTCCTGCCCATTCAACTTTTTCACCATGCGCGCGACCATCCTCATAATAGGGTCGATGATTAAAGTGATGTTAAAGTACCACAACCCCTTCTTGTAATCATATGCCTCAACCATTTTCTTGATGGCCTCCTTGTCACACAAGTACTCATCAAACAACTCTCCCTCGCAGATCAGGCCAGTGAACTTAGAAATCAACTGTGGGGTTATACACATCCGTTTTCATGCAAAATAGAAGTAGTCCTCATGCACGCATGCCATTAACCACTGGTATAGTCACTATGGTTTTCTAGAATAGGGAAAATCATAAAGTTGCAAAGCCCAACCTTTTCTAACTTCACTTTTACTTCATCATCATAGATGGGTTTCCCATATGGCGTTCTCTTTTTTGTTGGGCGAACCAACTCCAAGGTCATCTCCTTTTCTGTGGTTTTGTGTGATGATTGTAATCGCTAATGGCCATCTTCCTTATATGCAACACCCACTCTTTCCCTAGTAGTATGCTATCTGGGTACCGCATCTCTACACAACATTCTTCATTGAAACTGGTGGAAACAATTAGTTTTCCTTTTCCCTTGCCCTTTTTCCGTGAAGTGATCGCTCCTTTCCTTGGTGCCGTTTTTATCTTCCTCGGTCCTCTATAGTTTCTCCCTTGCATCAAATTCAATTACTACTCAAACCTCAGCTCTAATTCTCCAAAATTTGCTTGAAAATCCATGCCCTAGCTTTTAAACCCTAACCTGGAACACTTCATATCCATAAGACAACGTATCTACCCACGAGAACCTATAAAAAAACTCTTACGCGTACGCCCATGTACTTTGCCTCCACATTGGTTCATAAGTCCTTCAATTTATTTAAATCCACACACTACTCTTCACAACATCTTCATAGGAATCACCTTAAAATGCATGAAATTATTTGATAACTTAAAATTCAAGGTAAAAGAATACTTCACCCCTGACCTTCTATTTATAGATTTTTTACTTTTCTGCACAAACCCCGATGCTACTTACCAACTTACAAAAACATTAAACTCATCTTTTTCCAATGCTATCTTCTATGCATTCTATCCAACACTTTTCCTCTACACATAAACCTACGCAAACACTTCCGCATCCTTCTGTCCTGCAACTGACTCAACCATAGAAGTCTTCGTGCTTTCTCCCGCACTGAAGTCAATTCTTCCTATATGTCTTGTACCAAGTTCTTTCCACTATGTACCTCATGTTGCTCCTGCACTTTTTATCCTTGTACATGGTTTTCTCAAATCCTTTTGAAACCAATCTCCTCGAATGATCACCTCTGCTACACACATTTTTTCTAAACCCACGTGAGTTTGACTTTACAACCTAGGAAATGAATTCAACATTGCTCCACGCACTTCCTCCAACTCTTACCACTTCCTACTCACTTCCCCTTTATGTTCCACCCCTCACTAAAAATATGTGTGCTCCTCTGAGTATAACACCTTGATGATGTAATTAGCCACCGGTGCACACATGCGCCCAAAATAAACCAAAAGGAACAAAGCAACAAGAAAGGGAAACATAAAGAAATGAGAATGCATTAAGGGAAATCCTAAGCTATTTGGAAATACTGCCTTATTTACAAATACCCAAGAAGTCGTGTTCCATCCAGTGCCTATAGCTGGCAAGCGCCTGAATCAAGTATATGGGTAATATAATATGATCCCAACCAATGAGCTTCCCAGGATGGCGCATGAACTTATAATCATAAAGTAAAACTATCTTCCTAACCTTAATTTTTTTATTCTTTATGTGACGATCATGTCATGCCTTCTGGCTAGCTTTTTCCATTTTCTAAATCCATCGTGCCATGACATGTCACTCATCCAACTACATTAACTTGTCAATTATTTCCTCAAGTGTTTATTCATCAACTAAACCTCCTGCAGGCACGATACACAGTGAGGGTAGCATGAATTCTACCAACAAAATAGCTTCTATGCCAAACACCAATTGGAATGGTGTGGCTTTGTTCAATCTCTTGTAAGTTATTCTATACGCCTATAGCAGGGCCAAGACTTTGTCATCCCAGTGTTGTCTCCCGACATCACAAATCTTAGTCAATGTGTGAATCAATATCTTTTTAAATGCCTCTATAGTCCCATTAGCCTAAGGGTGATAAGGAGTAGCCTTGTGATGAGCCACCATGAATTTTGCCAAGAAAATTCTGACTATCTCATTCAAAAAATGATTACCCTGATCACTAGTCAAACTCAGAGAGCACCCTTACCTGCTGATTATATTTTCCCACAGGAATCTTACTGCTATGGCCACCATGTAATCCTTCGTAGGCGTTTCCCCTACCCACTATGTTAGATAATTAGTGCAAGTAATGATGTAGAGCTAACATTTCCTTCATGTGGAAGGTGAAATAGGGCCTACAAAAGCAATTGCCCATTTCTTGAATGGTTCAGCACTAGCTATTGGTCTCAATGACATTTCATCTATTTTTCCTAGCTTACCAAGGTGCTGAAAATGATCACATGCCTTGAAATATTTAATACAATCCCTGTAAACCATCTCCCATTAAAGGCCAGAGGATTTTGCATGCAGTCACATTCCCCACATAGTGTCCTCTAGCAATTCCACCATGAGCCTCTTCCATGATTGCAGTGAACTCATACTCAAGCATGCACCGGTGTAAAAACCTCATTGTGGCATATCTTGTATAAGTCTCCACTAATTAACATGCAAGGCGTGACATGTATGGCTAATTGCTTCCTTTCCAAATTCTTCATTCCCTCGGGTTCCACACCCATTTTTAGAAACACAACAATATCTTCTAAGTCAGAGGGCGTGTGATGCAATCTTAATTTTTTTGCATCTAGCATTGTATCCTCAATGCTCCGCACGTCCTCTCTTGAGTCAATCCTTGATAAATGGTCAGACCCCAAATTACTCTTACCTGGTTTTACAACAATCATAAACTCAAAATCTTGAAACATTAGGACCCACATGCATATGAGCCCTTGCAAGATGTACTTGTTCACTAAGTACTTTAATGCCATGTGGTCAATATAAAAGATAAAAGGTGTCACTAGCAAATACTGCCTGAATTTGTGTAACACATAAATCATCAACAATGTCTCACGCTCCGTGTTAGTATAATTTTGTTCTGCTGGGGTTAACTTCCTACTAGAAAAGCACAAGAGACGGTCAACAATTCCCTCTCTAGGTTGTGCTAAGATTGCTCCAATTTTCATCCCTGAAGCATCAACATGTACATGGAATGGCTTATCCCAAGAGGGAAAGTGTAATATGAGCATATTGATAAGCCTATTCTTTAATGTATCAAATGCCATCTACTACACCTCTCCCCAATGAAATTTACTTTTGTGCTTCAACAAATCCTCCAAGAGCGCAACGATCTTGACATCCCCCTTGATAAATTTTTGGTAATACCCCATATGCCCAAGGAATCCACACACCGTGCTTTGGATAGTAGCTCCCCCAATCCCACAATAATGACAACTTTGGCAAGATCCACCAGCAAGCCTTCTTTACATATGATATGTTCCAACAGGGTGCCAAATGGAGTAGTGAAGACACATTTCTTAATGTTGAGAGATATAATTAACTGCCTACATCTTTCGAACATTAACCACATATTATCACCATGTTCCTTCACTAATCTATACACTATCCAATCATCTAGGTAGACTTGTAAAAAATTATGGATGAAGTCTTGAAATGTCTGAACCACCATGCACGAAAACATAGCAGGTGCATTCTTCAGTCCAAATGACATGATCGTATAGGAAAAACTTCCCCATTTAGTGGTGAAAGTTATATTTTCTTTGTCCTCCTTTGCAATTCTAACCTGATGATATCCTGAGAATCCATCTATGAAAGAATAGATCTCACCCCTGACTACTCCTTCCAAAATATCTTTAGTGAAGGGGGTTGGAAAAGGATTTAAATCCCTATAATCAATGCAAATCATTATCCTTCCATCCCTCTTAATGTTGATGACCATTGGAATTATCCACTATGATTCTTCAACATCCTTAATGATGTCTGATGTGATCATCTGGTCAATATCCTCCTTGACCTTGAATCATAAATTTGGATTCATTCAATAAGGCCTCTTCCAATTTGGGTGTAAACCTTCCTTCAGTTTGATTCACATCTCTCCTAAGGAGTGGTAAAATCCTTTAAGCTCATGGTACCTATGCGGGAATAAATTGTGGAATTCATGCAACAGATCAATAATATTTGAAACCTCCCTTTCTGTCCAGTAATATCCAATAGTAACTTCCTTAGGTTCCGCCTCCGAGCCAATGTTAACCTTCTTGGTTTTTAGGGGTTCCTGGTAAGTGCATGCTTTTTCATCAACAATATCCATAATCTCGCACCGACATTATGGTTAACATCGAGGTTTTCCACCTCTTCACTATCTATCACGTAGACCAACTTCCCTTTCTCCTTTTCCATACATGCGCACTCAAGTTGTACCTCCTATGATTCTTCCTCATTAAAGCATGTTTCCAAGCTAGGTTCTCCCAACAATAACACTCTTTTATCCTCCACCATGGAACTATCTCCCACAGTTAGGCACTTAACAACTTGCAGTACCTTGTCCACTAATGGCTTAGGACTCCGATACTTGAAAGTTTGAAGGAGATCAACCATCAAATCCTGCCAGTTTCCTGTCTAATGACACAACTCTTACTGAATCTACAATGCATGTGCATAGCCTTGAAAGGTGGAGTAAAGATTATGCACCCATAAATATGGAGGCAAGGTTTCCATGCCTTCCATCTAGGCCCTCTCACATGCCTGGACATGAAATGCTGCGGGTTCCTTCCCATGATAGTCTTGTATAGAAGTAGGTGCATTGCTTTGGAGAAACCTAACAGATAACGTGATTCTCACCTCATGTCATTCTAGAAGGTTATCTCAATGGGTCGCCCACCAACATGTTGCGGTCACAAGCAAAGTATAGCTAAGCATACTTCTCCTTTTGATCTCACATATCCACTAGGTCTCCATTGCTCATAGGAAAACATCAGGGCTGGCTCCCCCAATGTAACTTGATAACTATTTTCCTCCTAGGCACCTGACTAAGTGCACCTTTGTTACTCTCGTGACAGAAGCTCTTAACTACCTTCTGACTAACTCATATGTTTCATGCTCCTGATTGTCACATGCCACACTAGTTGTATCACTTATAGATTGAGCGTCTTCCCATTAAATAACGCCTTCTTTTGGTGGATACACAACCTTAGGGTCTTTGATTGTGTGCACATAGGTTTTGTCTAAGTATTCCTCTCCCAAGGGCTCGGTATAGGGCGCTGACTTTCCATCCATCATAGGAATAATAAAACGTTCCTCCTTGTTCTAAAAACTTGTACACTCCTTATTGAAATGTAAGTCAACATTGTTCTTATAGGACCAAAGGAACCTAAGTAATGTTGGAAAGTTGTTTGCCTAAGCAAGCACCAAGAATTCAAAGTCTTTAGTGAATTTCACCCCTTGGATAGTTATAACAGCATCCTTTAAAATACCAATGGGCATTGCCTTTGTCTTCTTAGCCATATACATCACATTTGAAGATGGATGTAATGGTGGCCTTCCCATTTTATTCTATGCATCCAAGGTGAGAAAATTAACTTTTGCGCCCGTGTAAATCAAAATATTACTTAAGATCCATCCATCAATAACTGTACTCAAGGTAATCTCCTTATCATCGTCAAGACTGTGAGGAGGTAGATTAACAAGCAAAACCTACCTCTCGTGCTCTCCTCTAACACTTGGTGCTTTTCCTCTTAGCCACTCTCCTAACGAAGGGATGATATTCTCTTATCTTAGGATCCTGCATTCCTCCCTTACTTCATCTAGATCCTTATGTGGAGCCTTAACGCTCTTCTTCTGATCTAACTGTCATGACAACTCCTTCAGGCACTAGATCTCTCCTTGTAGGCTTCGAATAACATATGTGGTTTCCTGATAAACTTCCTTTTGATACATGGGTCTAGATACTTCCCATGTACCACTTCTTCTCTTGTAATAAGTGGTATCTGATTTGGTATCTCTCTAGTGCACATAGCCTCATCTTGTGACATCACCAGTATAAGTTCTAACTCTGACTCACACACCACCCTTGGCATTCACTGTCAATCAGCTATCTTCAAACTTACCATTCTGACGCCTTTATCCTTCCACTACTTCTGGCTCACATGTTCCAATGATTTTAGAAATTCCTCATACTTGTGCTTTTTACCACACCAAGAGAGGTGCAAAAAATCAAGACACTCGCGCTTGTAATGTTATGTAGATCCAGAGTTATAACATGTTCCACGAGGGAATTCATTCTTTTTATTCCTACAATTTTCACGACCTCTAAATCCTCCTCAAAAGCCTCTACCTCAACCTCCTACATCTGCACGTCCTTCAAAATGATGTGTATCATCCTTGGAACACTGGCAACACTGGTCTGATGCACACCACTATCAATGGCATCATGTATCTGGTCAATCAATCTACAATCCTTCATGTCATGAGTAGTAGAGGTGTAAATCTTGTAATAGAAAGATACATTCTTCTGGATCGTGCATTGCAACAAAAAATACCTACTTGCATCATGATATCCTTGGAAAATCTCAAAGTCCATTGATATTGCACAAACTAACCTTGGTGGGAAACTATCCTTTGTATGACTCTCTACTTCACAATCTGTACACCATAACCCAATGCGAGTCTCATGAGCCGAGTTCATAGAAGATTTCTCCATCTACTTTTCCATTACAACAATTTGGGCTTCTAGGAACAAACTAATTAATGTATCAACTTTTCTTACTACCTTAGTGCGTATTGTAGCCTATAAGGCCTCACATGGATTTGTGAAAGTCTTATCTTAAAGCACCCTCCTGAATGGTGTGGTCACTCCTCCAATGAACCATTGAGCATGATGCAAAGGATGAATGTCATAAGACAACTTGGATAGGAGAGTCTTGAAACATGCATCATACTCCTACACACTCTCTGATATTCCTTATTGAATCTCCTTCAATGCGCTGATAATTTTTTAATCAAACCCAGGTATGTGAAACTCTACCAAAAAGGCATTATGTAACTCAATGTAATCCACCACTTTCTAGTGTGGATCATATTTTTGGTACCAGCTATGCATGCACCCTTGCAACATGGTTGCAAACTGACTGGCCTTCCATTCTAGGGTAGTGATACCCTTTACGTGCCATAATAACTCATATTTTTACACATGCTCTGCAACGTCTTCCACGCCCTTGTAATTAGGTAAATGCAAAGACATCTCAAAAAATACCTATTGAGGTTGTTGAGGCCCTTGCCCACTAGATCAAAAACCTTGATTCCCTCAGCTGTGGCCTCCACCACTAGACCCACTAGATCCACTAGTGCCAACTCATCCAAATCCACCAGATCCTGCTCCTGTCATAGGTAAGGGGCATAACAAAATTGTTCCATGTTATCCCACCATCATGTTAAATTGTGCGTCGATAGATGTGTTTCCTATGTCGCTTCCAAATGTGATACTAAAACCTTGTGAACCCACACCTTGCCCAAATGTCATACTAAATAGGATACCTCTAAATATAGGAAATGATTGTGTAACCATAGATGTAAAAAATGAAAAATTATGCCTCCTAGGTGTCGCTCGACTACCAATACCGATATCAATTGGATTAAAAAAAAATATCTCAAGAACTAGAAACCTAAGCGCAAAGATTTGGTTGCCACGTGGGTTAAGATGTGCACCTATGACTCTCCTCCTTTCTTCATAGGATAGGCTCTCTCTAGAAGCCAAGGGGGTTTCTCTTCCACGCTTTCCAAGATGGGGTAGCTCAGACTGCTCAGGTTCGATGTCCTCTGCATGAACCTCAAATCCTTCCTACAAATTCTACCTCCATAAATTCATCACTCCTGCAGCTTCACGATGTCTTGCAAACTCCCTCTCCTAAGCTTCATTATAATTGATCCTACTCTCCCCTCTCTCCATTTCTGCCGCAAGGTCCGCCATCCTCTACCACGCCAGCTTCAACGCCCCATGCCTAGTAGGAGTCTAGCCAGCCATGGGAAAGGCTTCCAAACTCAAAGTAATAACCAGGATATTGATAGCCAGTGGAATAACATGCAAGAACAATCCTATAGGCTCCATTAAGAATTCAAAATCAATAATCTCTAGGAAGGAATATGTATAAATAATGTATTCCAAGGTATAACTAGTCAATACTCTACTCCACCAGTGATCAACAACATGGGTCCAAGTCAAATCAACATCATGCAACTGTTGATATTCCTCCTGGGTCCAAACATGAGGTCTATAGTACCAACTTTTCCTTGATGCATATGCTGAGAGCCATTCATACAACTCTACTGGGAAACATCAAAAGAATGCCTCATAGAGTTAATTATATAGGTTCTCCTCCACCCATTTTCATGCATGAAACTCGAATCCAGTACTGAAATTCTGAGAAAACTCATCCTCCATGTTTTTAAGCTAGGTCTCGACATTTTCCAAGGTCCAATTCTCCATCATCACAAACCTATTCTCACAACAACTTCAAAAGAGGTCCCGACAATGGAACCAAAATGTAGTCATTTCTTCATATACCTTCTTTCCACCCCAAGCGCGCCGACCTATCACCCAATGTGCCCTGGATGCTCACCTGAGGTGCATGTAGGTGCCAAGACCCTCCTTTATGTGAGATTTGCGAGAATGATCTGCCATTGATGGAGAATGAGTTGTAAGAATGGAAACATAGACATTCACTCAAACTAGAAGATACAGACAACAAATCCGTGCATAGATGCATCATAAATGGAAATGAACATTGTAAATAAGCATAATGAAACTAGATCTGACTCAAAATTATATGAAGAACATAATGGTTTATAATTTTGAGCATGAATAACGAGAATCACACACCATATATTGATTTATAAACATTTACAATGGCTCCATTACATCATAAAGGTCATACAAACCAAATACATCAAGGGATATTATCTTAAACCATACAAAAATACTTTGCAGAGAAAGAGTTCATATCTACTCTACCCATTACGACCCTTGTTCATACCCATATCCATGCTTAATATGCTTAAAACCCTACTTGGAAGCATTTCTGTAGCACCTTGTTACTACTTAAAACCCTATTTGACCCTTCATTTCCCCAGCACTTCATTCTCACTCTCGTCTCTCTTTTATTTTGGACCTAAGCACTCCTTTAAATAGAATCTAGATGCGCAGCCTTGGCTTCCTTCATGAGCAGATCACATACCAAGTGGGAGTGTGGTCCTCCATGGTCCAATGCCTATGCCAGCTTGCAAATGCCTCCACTACTTGTAATGATCATCCTGGGAGTATTCCTTATGTGGAATATTCTTTTCTTGACCTCCAAGGCTCTAGGATGGAACATTATCCATTTAACACGCCTACTTGGGATTTTCACATGTTTCTCCTGTGAAAATTCCTTCAAAATATGGCTTCATCCCTAAACCTTCCTATTCCCGTGCACGCCAACCTCTTCTGCCCCGCACCTTTTCCTTATGTGCTTTTTCTTGAGTGCCTCCCTTCTTTATTGCCTCCCATGCACACTGAATTTTTCCTTGGGAATTAGTCAATTCAGGGCCCAACAGATATTCTTTGCACAAAGCTGGGATATGGAGGATATCTAAGACACCGCTAGTTACACCACTTGGTTAGTTTTTTTCCGATCTATTGAGTTATTGGGATGCAGACTAGAAGACCTTTTGGCTACCTAGAGTCAGAGTGGATTAGACTATCACTCTTGAGGATGTCTAAAGGATTTTAGGGGTTCCCGTCATGTGTAGGAGGTTGAAATTATCTAGTGTTAATTCTATGGTACAATAACATTAGTGGACCACATACATGGGAGATGCATCAACACTTGATACCAGTGCCAAACATGGCATGAGATTACTATCAGTTACCTCCACCCCTATTCCTACCTTACGCAAGGCCATTATTGGTATTTTGGCTTCGCACTTGGTTGGGGACAAGGACGAGGATAATTTACTTTACTGTTGGGCCTTGATTATCCAGAGCATAGAGAAACATGGCCTTGTTTTTGCATGGGGCATTGACATCTTGGGTGCCACCTACCATGATGTTTATAGGATTGTTAGACTGGGGGGAAGATCCCTCAGTCATCCCACACTTGTTATGGGTTGGGTTTATGAGAGGATGATCCCCTCTTAGAGGGTGTTGTGAGCCTCGAGATGGAGAGTTATGACCCCGTTAAAGGGGCATCATCAACCAATTAGCACACTCATCATAGATGATATGATTACATGACCATATCAAAATATTTCCAGCCTATGGGGGGAGGATATTTTTATTATGGCTGCATAGAACACTACCACACAATTAATGGACAAGACCAACAGGTTTGAGGTCCATCTAGTTCAGAGGGTGCCCTAGCAGTTTGGGTTACCTTACATTGATGCCCTCCTAGCACATCCCATTGTTTACTGTAGGATTCAAGAGGCTAGAGCTAGCCCTAAGGGAAAGCTCAAGTGGATCATTTATATGTATGGATTCTTGATAGGCACCCCACAGGCTACCCCATATCTGAAAAGGCCAGGAGTGATTCTTAAAATTGAGGCTACTCTTACACATAGCGGGGAGGAGTTGGAGGAGGTTGAGGTAAAGACAAAGACCGAGGAGGAGACAAAAGAGGAGGAACATGAGGAGGGGGATGAGGAGGAGACTAACTTTGAGTGGAAGACCACTGCAGAGGCTTCTAGGGTAGCGAGGGTCAAGGCTGACATGGAGGAGGATACTCTTCATTCAGAGGAGCCTCTCCTACCCGAGGGAGGAGGTAATGAACAGTCTATCATTAGAAAATGGGTGGATTCTAAGGGGGTTGCAGCTAAGAAAGGTAGACGGGAGGAGGTGTCTGAAGTAGTCCCACCTCCACCACCAGTGCCACTAGACCCATATTGGCAACCAGGAGATCTGAGTACGTGATCACTCTTCTCTCAACTCTATTATCTAGACTAGAAATGCTAGTGGATTACACACTATCTTATTTTTGGGTTTTCAAAAATTTTCTAACTTGCCATTGCTTTCCCTTGTGTTTTATAGCCACTGCTGACGCATGGTGAGATTTTATTCATCGGAACCTAGTTGACACACTACTCCTTCCCAAGGGGAAGACACAAGAGGAGCTACTTACAGATATGGGACAACCATAGATGGATGGATGCCACACTGATGTATTTGTACTAGTCTAACAAATTTTAGAGTTTCTGACCTAGACAAGGACCAACCTTACTATGTACTAGCTAGCTGAGAGGAGACATCGGCGAGGCCATTCGCATAGTGAGACTACTACCAATAGATCACCAAGGCCATATCATGGTAACTCTCATTGTTCTACTCATGGAGGCTCCCAATCACACCATAGGATTTACAACATGAGTCCTCATCATGCTCCTTCATCCAGATCCCGTAGGGAGGGATAGGCTATATGCGTTATTGCTTTGTTATATTTTTAGACAAATATATTGATTTTTTTTGGATTTTGTGCTCTTTTTGAGCGTTTTGACCACACTTTTTAGTGTGATGACATTTTACAAAAACTTGATTGTTATAGATATATATACATATGATTCTTTTTGGCTTGGATATCTTGTGTAAGAATTTTTTTATTCGTGACTAGCTTTATCTATCTACTCTTAGATGTGTAGAATCTTTGATGATTTTTATATGATTTTATGAATGCATGTATGGATGATGATGATGATGTAAATGCATAATAAAATGATCTCTCTTTTTTCTTTCAATATATATATGATGCACATGAGGAGAAATTACAAACTTAAAACTTTGGTTTTCAAGTAATATTTGGTATGCCTATTTTATTGACAAGTTTGATGAAAATGACATGATAATGAAATGAACCCACTCTATTCTTAACTCCATGATACTAGTAAGATGAAAGGGCTCATCACCAAGATCCAAGAAGGACACAATCTATATGACTTTGATGAATGGAAGTAATGATATGAAGATAAGGTTTTGACAAAGACCCAATTAGGAAACTACATCTCAACTCTAGGTAAGGTTAACTATCCAATTTAGAATGTATCTTGCTTGCAAGTTTAGCTAGACTTAGACCTGTAGATGGCCTCCTGATTGAAAAATCTGGTTTTATGAATTAACTCTCTTATAACTTATGTATCTAACTCATTTTATGAAGATTTCAAAGGACTAAAAGCAATTTTTACTTATTGATTATTTGAAAGGACCCCATATGCCTTTCCCTATGCAACCAATAAGAAGAGTGGGCTCATTGCCAAGGAAAATGCATAGGTGAGTAAGGTCACTTCCCTCATTTCCAAGCCTCATGCTACCAGTAAGAAGCATGGGATCATCAATGAAGACTGGTGGGGAAAATAAGTGTAACATTATTTGCAAAATGAAATTATTTCATATTTATTGTTTATTTATTTCCCTTTTTTAAAAATTAGATTTGATTTATTTTTAAACTTTGAATTGTACTTTTGGGAGGGAGGACATTCCCCTAGCCTCAACCCCACGCAACCAGTAGGATGCGAGGGCTCACCACCAAAGGTTGAGTTAGGAAAACACGTAATTTGGGTGAAATGATTTAGATTGATTTGTCAAAAGAGATATTTTTGAGGAGAGATGTGACACTAAGAAGCTTCTCGTACAAACTGTGGAAAAAAAACTAAGCTAAAAGCAACTATGAATATAACTAAGTGTGTAGGACCTGGTAGAATCAATGTCAAAATTCATCTAGTAGGATGATAAAGAGATTGAATAGTTAAGGGATGACATAATGAATGGTTGAAGAGGTATGATTAAAATGTTTTGTAAATTATCAGAAATTTTGAAAGTCTCTTGAACAATAAGTTTCTTGTTTCACAATTTTACAATATGATTATGTAAATGATATGCAGTGTGGATGCATTAATGTACATGTGGAATTACAAATGAATTATGTGTAGAAGTGTTTAAGATGAAGTGAATTAACCGATTCACCAAATTCCTCACCTTATAAAGTACACAGACGATACACACCATTCTTATAGTCCTCCATGACTTGATATGGACCTAACCACTTTGGCCTGAACTTTCTTCCTTCATCGATATTCTTGTCAATTCGGCTATTGAATCTCAAAACTAGGTCTCCTACATGTAGTTCTCATTTGTAAACTTTTTTATTATACTGACGACACATTCTGTTAGCATAAATATTGTGGCACTGCTAAGATATAAGTCGAGCTTCATCAAGGGTTCCTAGTTACACCAATTGTGCATCATGGTACACATTTTCATCCAAAATACCTTGCAAAGATATGTGAAGGCTAGGTTACTCGATTTCTAGCAGTAGGACCACTTCACATCCGAAGACTAAAGAAAAAGGGTTACCCCCATAGGTGTCCTTACTGACGTATTATAGGCCCACAAGTCCAGAAATAGATTTAAATTCTAGTCACAATTATTCTCCTTAACTATTTTTAGGAGCATGGACTTCAATGTTTTATTTGTTACCTTAGCCCAAGGGTTATAAAAAGAGGCTGTATGATGCGAGATTTTGAATTACGAACACAACTCATGCGCTTCCTCATTCTTAAAGGATGTGCTATTATCCAAGATAATGACCTGTGGGACTCCATACCTGTAGATGATCTTATTCAAAATGAACTTAGCGATCACAAACCTATGAAGAATAGTGAGAGGTGGCCTTAACCCAATTTGTAAAATATTTAGTGGCCGTAATGATAAAGTTGTGGCCATCTGTTGATAAGGGAGAAAAATTCCCTATCAAATCTATACCTCAAGTAGAAAAGGGCCAAGGTGTCACAATTGGCTACATATCCCGAGTAGGGATATGAATCTCATGCATGAATTCTTGACACTTATGGCACGTATGTACATATTCTACAACATCGTGCTCTAAAGTGGGCCTGTCATCACCAATCCGACACTATGATAATTCTTCACCGAGAACTCCTCGTGCTATGATTATTTACTAATGCACAGCCTTTAGTTTGGTGGATGTAATATGGAAACACAACAACAAACATAACCCAAGAATACCATCGACTATGATAAAAAGGAATGATGATAAATCTGAAATATCAAAGTAAATTATAATATTAACATGAAATTGTTACAATCTCACCAATGAGGTACTTCAAGTGTTATTGACTTCACTTGCCTTCCACCAATACTATGGGAGAAACTTTACAATTACACCTCTTAATGGCTTCTTCAACACACCTTTAAATTGATGGCTTCCTTTACACACTTCATACAATATTTCTCACTACTTCCTTCTATGCTAAATGAGGGGGGGTGGCCTCTTTATTTATAGAACTTCCAGGCTTATCCATCTTATGTCTAAGATAGGATAAGAAATCCACTCTAACGAATCATATTCCATACCTTAACTCTTATCTGTACATGTAAGCTTATCTTTTAAGATAAGATAAACCTTATCATTTCACATGGGTTCCACATTTTTAGACTTTTTACAAATAAAATACACAAAATATTTATGACCTCACTCCTTGTCCTTATTACCAATATAATATTTCTAATTTCTAATCATGTAGACCCTACTTATCTACTTACCCCCAACTTTGACATTTTAACATTACCGGACCACTTACGACAAATATTTACTTTTTACCACAACATTCCTATTGTACTTTTGACTATTACTGTACTATACATTATTGGCGGCGTCATACTGGCAGGGCCGTTATCTTCTATCGGACGCTACTACTAATTATACTTAACAACATCCTATTCCTAATACATACATTAATGAAATAGAAATTACGGAGGAAAATTTTAGTGTCGACATCTTCCCCCTTCCTAGCTTCTACTCCGTCCTCGGAGTAGACTATTCTGGTGCTTGGAAAATCTTCAACTTGTCGTGGTTGACCCATTTCGTAATGGGAGTGCCATCCAATTCCTCCAGTCGGTACGTACCATTTTCATGCACAGCTGCTATTTTGTAGGGCCCCATCCATTTTGGAAGAATTTTTCTCTGTCTTCTTTTTTTGTATCTGGAATCATATACTAGAACCAAGTCATTCACATGAAATGGAGACCAATAGATCTTTTGATCAAAGTATTCCTTCTGCTTTATTTTCTTCTTATAGCTTGTATCCTTAGCTATTTCCCTCATTTCCTCTAGCAAATGAAGATGTACCAACCTTTCTTTTACTGAATCACTTTCATCCATCCTTTTATTTTCCATAACTCTGACCGTGGGAATATCAAACTCAATAGGAAGAACTGGATCAATGCAATAAGCCAACTGAAATGGGGAGTATCCTGTTGCTGACTTTGATGTTGCCCTATATGCCCACAATGCTGCATGAATCCTCTTATCCCATTTATGTACTTGCAAGGCTGCATCTTTTGCTAGAATTTGACACAACACAAAATTTGTTCGTTCCACCTATCCATTTGTGCTTGGCTTGTATGTTGTTGCCTTCCTGTGCTTAATAGAAAACTTATTGACTAGGGCTTCTACCACCTCATTAATGAAGTGGCTTCCTTGATCTGTTACAATTTCTAATGGACAACCAAATCTAGTGACAATGCGTTCATATATGAACCTTGCCACTTCATCCATGGAAGTTGTTTTCAATGGCCTAGCTTCAACCCACTTGGTTAAATAATCTGTGGCAACTACAATATACTTATTTTGGCTGTGAGGTAGTTGGAAGTGGACCTACAATGTATATTCCCCACTTTTCAAAGGGACCAAGTGGAAGAATAGGGCATAATGGAGCTGATGAACTCTTACGGTTACTATGTGTTTGACAAATATCACATGTCTTACAATAATTATAACAATCTTTAAAAAGAGTGGGCCAGTGATAACCTGCATCCAAGATCCTTCTTGCTGTAAGTTGTCCAGAGAAGTGACCTCCACATGTACCATTATGGAATTATTCTAGCATCTCCTTCCCTTGATCACGTCCAACTGCCCTCTTGTACTGTCCATCAGGTCCTATTCGAAATAATACTCCATGTAGAATAGAATATGGACGACTGGCTTGAGTAATCTTTCTCTTAGTCTTTGCATTGGCACCATCAGGAAACTTGAATTCATTCAAATAATTCTAAATATCTATGTATTCACTAGGGATTGTGTCAAGGGAGAACAATGCTGCATCGGGGAAATCATCATCATCACAAGATGATCCTAAACCATCATAGGCTCGAGAGAGTGCATCTGCATTGACATGCTTCTTTCCTGGCCTATCTATAATATCAAATTCAAATTCTTGTAGCAAAATTATCCATCTTGCTATCCTCCCTGATGGGTTAGGCTTATTGACAATATATTTTAGAGCCTGATGATCTGTTACAACTATAAATTTCTGCCCTAGCAAGTAATTTCTAAACTTCTTTACAACAAAAATGATAGCTAGAGCCTCTTTTTCAGTTACAGTATAATTTACCTCAGCACTGCTCATTTGTCTGCTCCCAAAGTAAACTGGATGTTCATTCCCATTTTCATCCTTTTGGCTCAAAGTACTTCCTAGTGTTGCATCTGAGGCATCAGTATACACAATGAATGGCTTGCTCTAATCTAGATTCTTTAAAATAAGTGAAGATACTAGAGCTTCCTTTAGTTGTCCAAAAGCTTCATGTACCTTATTTCCTGGTTCATAAGTAACATCATTCTTCAAGAACTGGGTTAGTGGCTGTGCAATCTTTGAGAAATTCTTGATGAACCTTCTATAGTAACCCACATGGCCTAAAAATGATCTCAACTTACTTCTATTCATAGGAAATGGTAAATCTTTGATTTTTGAAACTTTATCAGGATCAGTACCAATACCATCTCTGGATACAACATGCCCTAACAAAATGCCTTTAGAACATCCAAAGACACACTTTGTAGGGTTTAGTGAGGCTTGTGCTTCATCTAACCTTTGAAATGTTGTCTCCATCTGGTGCAAGTGGTCCATCTTGCTCCCATAGATGTAAAAATCATCCAGAAATACTTTGATGAAGTTCCCAATGTAGGGTTCAAACACCCTATTCATCAAATGCTGGAACGTTGCTGGAGCATTACACAATCCAAAAGGCATAACTCTATAAGCAAACGTTCCCCAAGGAGTGGTGAATGTGGTCTTCAGCTGATCTTTCTCCGCTATACGGACTTGGTTGTATCCGCTATATCCATCAGCAAAACTATAACACTCCTGGCCAGCTACTTCATCCAAGATCTGATCTGAGAATGGAAGAGGGTAATGATCCTTCTTTGTTGCCTTATTGAGCTTCCTGTAATCAACACAAATACGTAGCTTCCCATTCTTTTTTATTGAGATCACAATGGGAGAAACCCATTCTAAATTCTCCACAACAAATATGAATCCTGCATCAAGCAACTTATCTATCTCTTCTTTTACAGTCTTGGAAAAATTAGGATTCATTCTATATGGCATTTGCTTTATAGGCTTAGCACCATCTACCAGCTCAATAGAATGTTCTACCCAACTTACTTGACGGAGTTCCTTGTAATCAAAAGTGAATATGTGTATGTACCTTCGAAAGAGCTGGAGGTAGGATTCCTTCTCACTCTCCATCACAACATCACCAATCTTTATTTGTTGGAGACGATCATCAACTTCTTCTTTAGATAATTTTATGGGGTCATGAGTCGGTGTGACTGGAAGGATATCCATGATTGAAACATTAACCTCACTTTCTTCATCTTCAGTGTCCACTTCACTGGTACTAGAGTAATCAGAGGATGTCCAATCATCAGTTTCATCACTTGAATCCACAGGTTCTGCCTTATGATGCCGAGGGATCACGTTTATCTTCACCCTCTCTCTACCACGTCCAAGTGTCATGAAGCCTTCATTCTAGTAGTTTCTTGCATGAACTCTCCTTAGCCATGGTCTTCCCAGCAACATTGGGTACGCAACAGTACCATTTTTCATCACCTGAAAGTCTACCACACATACAACACCCATAACAAATATTGCCACATTTGAAACTACACCTTCTGGTTTAGTTTTTCCCTTATTTAATGACCTTAACAGAAGTGTTGAAGGGCGATCAATTTTTAAACCCAACATATTCATTACATACTCGGTCATTACATTAACTGCAGCACCTCCATCAACTAAGACATCATGAATTGAAATACCATTACATAATACCTCAGCTTGTGGAGCATAGGGATCCACCTCTGCCTCCAAAACATGGACCTCAACCTCCTTCCTTCGTCGAGCATTGAGTCCACTTCGCAGCTCCCGCCTCTTCTCAGAAGACATAGCCAATAGTTGACCATATGTAATATTTGCAGGCCTTTTGGACAGATCTTCCAAGATGGAGTATGGTCCTCGCCCCTGTGAAATCAGAAAATCCTGCACACCCAACTTTCTTCTCCTATGTTTCTTACTAGTTTCTCCTTTCATCTTCTTAGGATCATTTCCATCTTGATTATCTTTTTCTTTCTTTCTTTTTGTTACAAACACATCTACTTCATTATTTATGCTCTTATCTACTACATCAAAAGAATTCACAGGTGCTTTTCCTTTATCATTATCTCCTTTACCAGATGTAGAAGCTCTATCTGGATAATTATACTTATAATGACCCTTTTTATAACAACCATAACATACAACTTCAGAAATATTTCTTTTTGGACCTCTATCTCCTCCCTGAGAACTAAATTATTTTCCTTGGAGAAGATTAATAGTTAACTGACCCATCTTCTTGAGAAAATATTCATACTCAGTAGATGTACTAGGAGAAAGATTTGTGCTCACCGAGAGTGGTTGTGGATTCCAGACCAAAGGTGCTGGTGTAGGCTCTACTTTAGCAACAATTTCTTTGGGCTCCTCTTCCATGCTTTCTTCTTGCCTTCTTCCAATCTCCTTTGCTTGTTCGATGGTAGCTGGGCGGTCATACTTCACTCGTTATTTGATCTCTGGCTTCATCCCAAGAATGAAGTGCTTACATAGGAGATTATCCACGTCATTCATCAACCCATCAGCTAATCCTTCCTTTCGGATCTGGGCATCGAGCTTCCTCCTTAGCTCTAGAACACGAGCATGATAATCCCTTATCTTCTCCTTCTCTCCTTGGGATAGCTTTGTGATATCGATCATAAGATCTGCATATCTTTGTTGTTCACCAAATTCTTCAAGAAAACTTTTAGTTAATAAATCCCATGAGTTTTTCACATTATCACCTAGTGTTTCAAACCACCTAAGGGCTGAACCATCCAAAAAAGTAGGAAACAATTCAGTCCATTGTTCCCTTCTTATAAGGACATTACAAATACAAGATCGTTTAAACTCTTGAATGAAAGAGGAAGAATCTTCATTAGATTGGGCTGAAAAAATAGGAATCTTCCCCATTTTCAAAAGTAACCACAGTGAAATACCAACCCACAAGTACAATCAACAAGACTTATGTGCACAAATAATTGAAATCACTATAATAGAAAATAGAAATGACCATGGTAAACTATGGTAAAACTTGACTTACTGCGGTAAAAACTGACTTTACTGTGGTAAACACTATTCACAGTAAAAAATGAAGTTACTACAGTAAATACTATTCACGGTAAAAAGTGACTTTATTATGGTAAATACTATTCATGATAAAAAGTGACTTTACTACGGTAAATACTATTCACGACAAAAATGACTTTACCATGGTAACTATTATGCATAGTAAAAACAAGGTTACCCTCCACATGATTTTTGACTAAGTGGGAATATCTCTCCAGAAAATCTACCAACGAGAAATGGTCCCGGCAACTGAACCAAAATGTCAACACCAATCCATCACTATGATAATTCTTTACCAGAAACTACTCGTGCTATGATTATTTACTAATGCATAGCCTTTAGTTTGGTGGATGTAATCTAGAAACACAACAACAAACATAACACAAGAATACCATCGACTATGATAAGAAGGAATGATGATAAATCTGAAATATCAGAGTAAATTATAATATTAACATGAAATTGTTACAATCTCACCCATGAGGTATTTCAAGTGTTATTGACTTCACTTGCCTTCCACCAATACTATGGGAGAAACTTTACAATTACACCTCTTCATGGCTTCTTCAACACACCTTTAAACTGATGGCTTCCTTTACACACTTCATACAATATTTCTCACTACTTCCTTCTATGCTAAATGAGGGGGGGTGGCCTCTTTATTTATAGAACTTCCAGGCTTATCCATCTTATCTCTAAGATAGGATAAGAAATCCACTCTGACGAATCATATTCCATACCTTAACTCTTATCTGTACATGTAAGCTTATCTTTTAAGATAAGATAAACCTTATCATTTCACATGGGTTCCACATTTTTAGAATTTTTACAAATAAAATACACAAAATATTTATGACCTCACTCCTTGTCCTTATTACCAATATAATATTTCTAATTCCTAATCATGTAGACCCTACTTCTCTACTTACCCCAACTTTGACATTTTAACATTACCGGACCACTTACGACAAATATTTACTTTTTACCACAACATTCCTATTGTACTTTTGACTATTACCGTACTATACATTATTGGCGGCGTCGTATTGGCAGCGCCGTTATCTCCTATCGGACGTTACTACTAATTATACTTAACATCCTATTCCTAATACATACATTAATGAAATAGAAATTACGAAGGAAAATTTTAGTGTCGACAGGCCAGAAATAACGCATTCAATGATTTTTTTGAGCAACAACATGCCCTCTAAAGTGACCCTCAAAGACTCTGTTTTGGGCTTTGAAGAGGATCTATTCCTATTCTTCTTTGTCTACACACCTCAAAATCATGTCTTCGAAGGCTTTGAGATATAACACTTCTTCTACAATTACATACTTGGTAGCTATTACAGGTATCCACCACCTTTACTGTAAGGTTACTCCATTAGGATACGTACAATCCACACTATGATTAATGATATCAACCTACCATGGACATGACGAAATGGGAGGTTTTATTTCCACATAAAATATACACTCATCAGGGAAATCTAGCTCTACCAGGTCTCCACAATCTATCGGGTTGTCCAACAACCAATCAACTGTAATTTTTCCTTTGACAAAATTCTAGTTAATGAAGGTGAGTTTGAATTCACCCACCAATGTGAGAAAATGTCTAGCCTTTTTAGATAAGGCACCTTGAGTCAAGAAAGTTCACAGTTGGTTAGACTTGATGATCACTCACATTTCCTAGTTAAGCATATAATGCCTTAACCTTTTTGTTGTAAAGACAATTTCCAGACATTCTTTCTCAGCATGTGTATAATGTGTCTTGTAATCAAGAAGAGTGTGAATAATGAAATAAATGACACATTCACAATTATCATCGTATTCCTATGCCAACATGTAAGCTAGCGAAACATCAGTGGCTTGAGAGTATAAGATCAAGAGACAGTCGAATTTGGGTGGCATGAGTGTAGGTGGTTACATGAGAAAACGTTTGAGTGATTCAAATGCTTCATGGCATTCAGAGGTCCACTCTTTACTAAAATCCTTCTTTAGCAAGTTATTGATGGGATGGATGATGCAAGTTAGATTGAGAATAAACTTGCGGATTGCACCAAGTTTACCTAGAAAAGACCTAATCCTTGACTCGTCTAAAGGTGGAGTCATCTTCAGAACCTCTCAAATATTTTATGGATCTACATTAATTCCTTGAGAAGAAATGATATACCCTTGTGGTTTGCCTCCTGTTACTCCGAATACACATTTTTCCAGATTCAACGTTACACGATATTTTATAAGACGAGAGAGGATAATGCAGATCACCTCAGGGTGATCGTAACGCTTCCTGGCCTTAGCATGTTGGTGTAGGATATTTACCATGCATATATTTTATTTACATGGGATTCCTCCACATAGGTGATTCACCATACTTAGGTGTCCTAAGGTGTCATTATGGCCTTACGTGCGTCATAGGAGTTACATTTGACTGGATATTCCAGGAATGCAACTCCCACCTCTTAATGACTAAATTTTTGGGGGAGTTACACACCCCACTACTATATGTACACCTTTTCATCTTGAGCAATACAATGGAATGGAATAGAGTATGAGATTTGAGCCATTGTTCCTTTAATGCATGCACATTGCTCTCACGGGTGATTTGTTGCTTCGATCTTGAAGCTGCATAATTTTTCTAGTTGAGTGAAATATTTTGATGCTCATGATATTTCCTCCAAATATTCATTATTCCTCCGACATGGTATCAGAGCTAGGGGATCAGAATCATAATGCTCACCTTGGTTGCTTACTACTCTCTTTCCTCATAGTTTCTTGTGTAAGTTCTCATTCTTGTTTTGTGCTCTACTTGCATTTTATTTAGGGTAAATGTAAGGGGGTATATGTATTTGGGTGTGGTGTTTTTCTAGTACCTTGTGTGTTCAGGTCAATGAGCATTTTTCAGCGTTTGTAAGTGTAATTTTTCAGTAGATTGCAGGTAACTCGAGTGTTGTTTCCTCTTATAGGACTAACTCATCTTTTGCTTCCACGAGGTCATTTTGTGGTCTAATGTTGGCTCGATACACTCTGCATGTAGCTCATCTGAACTATATTTCAACCTATGGGCACGTGATTTGGTTGAAACATTGATTCGTATGAACATGGAAGTTTTACACCCCCTAGCTATTCTTCGTAGCACACGTTGGCTCAAAATGTTAGCGATCCCTACCTCTAGATGGGCTTGGTAGACAAACCTCATGGCACGTGGTTTTTGCCTACAACTCATGTTTTCGACTTTGAATGGGTTAATGTGTTTTATATTTTGTTGGCTACCTGCCTTGTGCTACATAAACCTTCGGATGCTCACTGCAGGTGTTGGATCCATGCTTGAGACGCGTTATTTGGAAGCTCAAACCCTTGACACTCTAAATGGATATCACTGCGCTGATTTGATGATTCTTAGCTTAGTTTGAAGTTTCCATGTGCCCACATGTGTTGCTTCCTATTTCTGCTTGCCATTGCACGACTCCATCTAGCTCACTTGTTTGTTTGACCATTACACTGTTAAACTCAGCCATTGCAACTTGGTATGGCTTCATATTTTTTCGACCATTGGGATATCCTCTGTAGCCCAAGCTCTATGGTCAGTATAAATGTTTCTCATCTCCCTCCAGCTCTGACTCGAAGCATCCACCATTTCCGGTCATTATCTCTGCAACCTGCACCATCTGACTCTTGTCCACCAGCTCCAACATGGTCGTTTCCAATCTTCTCAAATTTTTATGCAATCTATGTGCCATTCAACTCGGTCTTAGTATCGACTAACTCACAAGCACAAAATTCATCGTCTTCTAACTGTGCCAACTTGGGATTCTAACTTGGTGATTCTCTGGTGTGTTCATCGCTCCACATGGAATGTCCACACCCGGCTCACTCAGCGTTACCTCAGATTACCAATTCTATCTATCAACTTGGCATACATGCCTTCCAACTCGCTCCAGTGTCAGTACCAACTCAGCTTGCATCCACATGGTGGGGCCCCATCCATTCCCTTTTAGACATTGGTTGGCAGTTAAAACGATCCCCCATGTTTTTGATGTTTTAAGGAAAAAACATTCTTATCATGGCACTGTAATAATTTTAAGGCTCTAATTTTACTTGTTTGAATGTCCTTCCTTTGAGTGTCGAAGACGAAGGGCAAGATCCAGGGTTAGTAGGAGGCTAATCCCCCCCTCGCAAGAAAAAAAAAACCCTACCTAAAATTTTATGCCATTTCTAACAAGTACCCACATGATACCCTTTGCACTCATTTCAGGCACTTGTTTAAATCCATTTGCAGGGCTTATTGGCATTTTCCATTAGTTGCGGGAATCATTTTTTTGCTATAAATTTTAACTTGTTGCTCAGTTTTGAGTTCTTATTTAGTCAAAGTTGCATGGATTTTTCGCACACTACAGTGATGGGATTGTCAGTTTTGTAAATACACTACTTTATAAAGTTCCGCATTCTAGGGGGGTCAATATTACTCTTGGGTGTTGTATCACATGCAGACACATTATTAGCCTGAGTTCGATGTCTTGACATTTATGCACCTTGCAATTTTGATTCCGCATCATGGAGGGTTCTCTTTCCAGACTTTAGCATCATAGGATCACTTTACATCCTCCACGACTTCTTATGGGGAGAAATAACTATTCAGCCTCTGGCATGCTTCTACGGAAGGTTACTGTCACCTACAAGGGTCTTTCAACACTTCTTGCTTGGGCCAGTTCATATACCCATTGATCATCGTCATCTTAATGATTTTATTAACACATGCGATCCATATTTTTGGTACACATGATGATGCATGTATCTCTCCATCTCACTAGTTTCACGTGGTAGACTCAGATCCACCCCACCATGTTTCGACCATTCTTTAGTCCCTCTATGGAGACCCTTCACATACTGTCGACATGTTTTCGTTCCTGGTAATTCAGTTATCTACTCTATTTCTTCATGTGATGTTAATTCCACTGACATAGAATCACTTAGATCTACCTCTCGATGAAGAGGATTTTGCACCCAGTTCTATGATGTCAAGAGTACTACAGAGGACTCTTCTCCTCCTTCTCTCACTATTCTAGAGAGTGTTGAAACATCCCACATCTCATCAGCTATCGAGTAGTCTCCTACTCAGTCTCATACAGTTCATCACACCCACCTCATTTCCACCTTCCAGTGTGTCAGGCCCCTTTCACTCCTCTACCTTCATTGGATGACTCATACCTATCTAACATCACTCTTCTATTTGTTGAGCCCCCTCATTGGGATAAGTATCTACTTGACCTTAGTCGTCTTTTCGCGAAATACACGTGTGATGTACTACAGGTTCCTCATCCATCTATAGGTATTTTAGAGGAGTTCATCATCTTCGTTGTTGGGAGTTCCCCTTCTGGGACTCTTACCACTTTCACTTTTCCGGAGACCTTTATTGATCCACCCTTTCTTTTGGATCCATTTTCTGTTGTGGGGAATGTTTTTTTGCCTTCACATCAGTTGGACATCCTTTCTATAGGTATTCACCCTTCATAATATGACAGTTATGCACTCATTACATTACCCACTGGTTCTTTTGCACTCACTTGCTATACCTATGTCACACTTTCGTGGACCAGACTCAGAGTTCTTTGTGTTGTTGCCTTCAGTCTCCTTTGATAGAGTGGGAAAACTTCCATCACATCATTTATGTCCTTCCTAAGGGTAGGCACACCATTCATGGTGTGGATGGATCTTCTTTAGTTCAAGAGGTAGAGGATCTCGTGATCGAAATTCATCTGGAAGACCTCATAGAGCTGCAGAGTTCAGATCCATCCATGGCATCTTCTGCATTCCTCTCTTTTCCCTCTTCTTCTCTCTTCTTCTTATTTCCGAGAGATCGCCTCTTTGTACATGGGTACCTTTATAGGATCATCTGAGGCCAGGACCCATCTTTGGCATATTTCTTCAATTAGAGAGTGAACTTATCTCTCTTTTGGGGGGGGGGGGAGTTTTTCCCACTGGGTTTTCTCCTTTTACTCCACTTTTTGAGAGTTTCTTATATGTGGGTACCTCATCAGGCTTGTTGTCAAGACCCACTTCTCCTTGTTTTCATCTATGTGTCAACCTAAGCTATGCTTCAAGGGGGTGTTGGTGTAGGATATTTACCATGCATATATTTTAAGTACATGGGATTCCTCCACATAGGTGATTCACCATGCTTATGTGTCCTAGGGTGTCATTATGGCCTTACATGCGTCATAAAGCGTCATAGGAGTTAAATTTGACCAACTATTATGGGAATGTAACTCCCACCTCTTGACGGCTACATTTGTGGGGGAGTTACAAACCCCACTACTATATGTACACCCTTTCATCTTGAGTAATACAATGGAATGAAATAGAGTATGGGATTTGAGCAATTTTTCCCTTAATGCATGCACATTTCTCTCATGGGTGATTTCTTGCTTCGATCTTGAAGCTACATCATTTTTTGGTTGAGTGAAATGTTTTGATGCTCACGGATTCCATCTAGATCTTTGTCACTCCTCCAACATAGCCAACAGGTCATCAACATAAGATTCCACAATCTTATGGATAAGATCATGGAAGATATATATCATCACTCGTTGGTAGGTGGATCCAGTGTTTTTCAAACCAAATGGCATGAATTCATAGAAAAAGTTCCCCCAAAGAGTAGTAAAGGTAGTCTTGGTTTGATCCTCCTTAAAGATCCTTATCTGATTGTAGCTGCAGAATCCAGCCATAAGTGAAAACAAGTCATAGCCAGTCATTGCATCTATGATGATGTCGATGGAAGGAAATGGAAATTCATTCTTACTAAAGGCTTTTTTGATGTCCATAAAGTCGATAAAAATGCATATTTCTTGTTCTTTTTATGAACTGGGATGATGTTAGACACCTGCATGGAATAGTCCACTGGTTTAATGAAACTCACCTGAAGAATCTTCATTACTTCTTCCTTGACAATTAAATCCACCTTTGGCTTCATGGGTTGTGATTTCTGCTTGATGGGCTTGACATCAGGCTTTGTGATGAGGTTGTGAACCACCACACCAGGAGAAATTCCAGTCATTTCCTTGTAACTAAAGGAAAAGGCTTTCAAATTTTCTTTAAGCACCTTTTAATGTGCTTCTATATCATCTGGAGTAAGAGAAGAACCAAGTTTTAAGATCTTGGGATACTCCTCCATCCTTATATTAATATCTATGGTCCCTCCAATCAAATAGGTGTTACCCTCTTCTAAATCAGGTAGGGTTGGAGGTAGTTATAACTCTTCTTCATCTACCTCATAGATCACAAGACCTTTTGATGAGGAAGAACACAATGTGCAATATCCAAAGTAGGAGGAAGAGTTAGGTCTAAGAAAAAATCCTCTCTTATGGTGTGCAGGATGAAGATCAGTGTATACATTGAGGAATCCTAGGATTACCTCATCATTATCCATAAAGTCCATAGTGGCAGGCTCATTCCCAGATTCAACATATGCCAGAATCACGTTGGTAAGCACTTTTCAAAATAAGGGTTTAGATTGAACTGAGATGGTAAACTCAGTTTATTTCAAGGCCTCACTTGGAAAAACGTGAGAGGAAGAAGTAGCCATTGAATCAGATAAGAGGTTTTTCTCTCTAGCTATGGCTTTAATAGAAATAAAATTAAAACCTTTGCTAAGTTCAAACATGATGGTTTTGTAGAGCTGTAGGTGCTCCGCTTTGGTCTCGTAAACTTTTAATACTTGATTAGAAAAAATTTGAGAGTCACTTAAAACTCTAACTTTGCTAACACCCATCCTGTTAGCCATGATGAGACTAAGAAGAATACCTCTGTCCTCGGCAACATTATTTGTACATTCAAAGTTTAACGTAAAGTCAAAAGGAATGATCCTTTCCTCTACAAAAGTAAGAATCACCCCTGCCCTAGTGCCGAAGTGGTTCTTCGTACCGTCATAATTGAGATTCCAACAATCATTAGGGAAGATAGAAGTTTGATCATTTGTAGAATCTTCCTCTTTAACCTTTGAGACCTCAACCATGTGGATTTCATCAAAGACACTAGATAGGACAAAATCAATCCCAAGAGCATGTCCTATGTCAAGGGAATCAAATGGGAGAACAATAGGCATATAATTCTCCAAAAACTTAATGATATTTGTTGTATTTTTTTTTGAGACAATTTCTACTACAACACCTTTAATTTCACTATAATCAACCCCATCAATTGCCTTAGGGGTTTCTAACTCAGTTGTTGGAACAAGTTGGGACTCAGGCTTTGAGCCTTGGGGCTTGTTCAATTGATTTTCCAGGATCTTGAACTCAATATGAATCCAGGGTTTCTTCTTTAGGTTGGCCAAATAGATGTCAAATGGCTTTGGGTCACCCTGAGCTACGAAAACCTTACCCAGGGGTAGGAATCCAACCTCTAGGAAAAGTGAAGAAGGGATTTCCTTCATTCTGTGTATCCATGGTAAATCGAGGATATAATTATAGTTGGTTTCCTGGTCTATAATGTAAAAATTAGTCAACATAGTATTTGGTCCAAGGGTAACCAGAAGCACTATAGTCCTAATGGATGTTTCCTTGAGGCTATTGTAGCCTCTCATCATATCTCGTGTTGAAGAACAATTGGTTTCTCCATAGCCTAACATCTGAAGAAAAGAGAAAGGAATTATGTTGACGACATCTTGGTCATATATCATTGCACGCTTAACATAGTTGTTTTACATCCAAAATTGGAGGTACAATGTAAGATCACCTCTTCATACCAACTCAGCGGCAGTCAACATCTTGCTAATGTCGATTGCAAAACCAACATCTCTCTCGGGCTGCCCTGGAGGATAGATTAGGTAATTAACTTGGGCCTATGGAGGAGGGGTGATATGAATTAAATGGCCAAGGCCTAATGCTTCTATTAAATCCACTCAATGCGCAGGTGAATTTTTCAATAGATCTAAAAAGGAAATGTGAGAAAAGGTCTTGGTAAAATCCGTGATTAAATCATAGGCTCCCACTAGTTTAAGAGCCACCTTTGTATCGTCCGACATTGAGGGGTAGGCTGGAAGAGGTTGTGAGGAATAATCTTAGGTACGGTTTGCTGCGTTAACTTCAGGTTTAGTATCTAACTCAACCAAGCCTATCATCTTGGTTTAATTCCAACCATCCAAAGGAGGAGATACCAATGAGTTTGATAAAGTAGATGCTTTGTGATCATTGTTTCTAATGGTATCCCCTTATTTAGTTCCATTCGGATTGAGCTTTCCATTCTCTAAGCGCATTGGAATAGGGTCTCTATAAACCCCAAGGTTAGAATTATGAGGGGAAACGAACCCCATGTGAGTGTTTTATGTAGGCACCTTTGGTCCTCTGGAACCCATTCTATAAATTTGTTGCAATCATGACACATATGAACATCATATCCTCTAACCCTATGGAAACCACAATATAAATTAGGGTTGGAATGATGAGGTATTTGATTTCTGTTCTTTTATGGCCCACAGTTTCTATTTTTGGTTATTAAAATTGAAGTTTGGGGGCCTATGGCCTTGGTTCTAGTATTTGTTTGAATAAGTACTCAGGTATTGAACCAAATCTTGGGCCTAGACTCACTGAGGTAGGGGAGGAGGATGACTAAATTCATCCACATTAATGGAAGGAGTGAAATTTTTGCTCCTTTGATTGTTAGAATTCACATTGTTACCGTTATTCACATTGCTAGTGTTAATAACATTCTACTTCTTAGATTGGTTAGTTATGTTGTCCATCGTAGCACCACAATTCTTATTGAGGAATTTGGGTCCTTGATTATTGTTGTTTGAACCCTTCAGGTAATTTGAATTAACCTGAGAGGGGTTGACCAGTCTCCCATTTGAGTCATATGTTTTCTAGCCACTATCAATTGCCACTTGGTCAATGCAGAGAACACCCTCTAAAACCTCCTTGTAGCTTCTAAGAGGAAACTTTTGGACCTCTTCCTTAGCTTCTCGGTTTAGAGAATCAAGGAACAAGTTGCAAAGCTCCATTTGGTCCATGTTCAGAGTGCTAGATGAGGAGTAGAGGACTTTCTACCATCTCTAAATGAAATGGGTGGCGAAGTCATTATGCTCTTGCTTGATGTGGAGGAATTCCTTATTCCTATTCACAAGAGTTTATTCATGTCAAAATCCTTTATAAATTCTGAAATAAGCTATTTGAATGAATGGATCAAGGCTTCTGGTATCTTATAGTACTATTCAAGAGTGCTCCCCTCAAGGGTCTTGGGGAAAATATTAGCTACAACCGCATCCCATGGGAGTAGATTTCTGTCGACAGTTGCGTATACTTTAATATCCGCATTTGGGTCCACCTCCCCTTTAAACTTTGGCAAGTTGGGGAGGGATCATGGAATTATTATGATTCATATGGTAAATTCAAGGGGTTCCTTAAGATATCCAACATATGTGCCCAATGTATAAGACACTACCATGGAAAACCCTTGATGGGGAGGTGGGGGAGGAATAGGAGGCTGATATGGCATAACATTAGAATTTGAAGGGGCGTAAGGAATCCCCTGATGCTGAGCATATGAGTCAGATAGGAAAACATGTCCCCCTGTAATGATTTAGAATACATATGGAGGTATGGGGTAAAAGGTATTAAACCAAATAATGTTGCATTCCTAGTTTGAATGACATTCGAGAACGTACTTCCAGTTGGTGCCTATGGAGGGTACCTGTATGAAGTGTGAGAGGGCATACCTAATGTTATTGATCCAGTGAGAAGGTCACCATTGTTAGGAGTACCCATGTATACTGGAGGAGGTGAAGGTGCCAAGGGAACATAACCAAAGTTCTATGTATGGTGGGGGATCTTGCTTTACCCCAAAAAAAGGTGTAGCATGAGAAGGCTGGGCAAGCTCTAACTTCCTAACCCTATCCACCAATGTTAAAATTACATCACCCATAAATAGTGTTGCATTTGGCTTAGGTGCATCCCGAGTCTAGTTAGGAAGTAAAGGCATATGATGTCTTGTTATGTTTTAATTCTTGGAATGCCAACCCTATTTGGATGTGTTTCCTATAGGAGGAGGGGTAGCTGAGTTGTTATGAAGAAGAACATCAGTGTACTATTACATCCGGTCCAAGGAATGGTCTATTGCATTAAATCATTTCTCACTTCGGGAAAAGCATGCCATGGGTTCTTCATCTACTAATAGGTATGGGGGGAGTGAATCAAATTATATGTTGATTTACGTCCTAAACAAGACTTGAGGATTAGACCCTTGATCTCTTATTGATTTCATGTTTTTTGATCTAGAGAGCTCAGGTTGTAGGCTATACGTAGGTTGATCAATATCCTTGATCTTGACTAATGAACCATTGTTGGCACCTTGAGGAGGAGGAGTGTGAGGAGAAGGTAAATTAGATGAGTAATTATCAACCCACCCAGATAGTGAGGGCAACTGTTGCATACCCATGTGGTAATAATACACCTCAAGACCCAAAATGGGTTGACTATATTCCTAACCTGGCATATTCGGGGGTATATAAATACCCGTAGAATAATGGGAGAGGAGAAGGATGGATGAAAGAAGGTATAAATAATATAAAAATAAATAAACTAGTCCTTCACATTAGGGTCACCAATTTTATACGACTGAAAATAAACACGTGACTTTTAGGTGCACTCGACCTCACGAGGTTGTGCCGGGACAACTGATGTGGAATAGAGTGCCCACTTTCCTTGGACACTATTCAGATACTGATCCTGACACTATTGGTCACATTTTGGATATTATTATGTTTTGATGTAGTATGATGTATCAGGGACTATTATGGACATTATTATGTTTTGATTAGTATGATGGTTAGATGTTAGATCCTGGATTAATATTGATCTGGATTCAGATATTTTGCTTGATGATCATTGAGACATCAGTATTATTATGTGGATGATGACATACTGGTTGACATGGACAGGTTATTGCTTTTGATTGTAGACATGTGACATTGATATTATGAATAGCTATAGTATAGAGATCTATTGGATGATGATATAGTTGCAGTTGAATTTAAATGATAAATGTTAAATTCTTGATAATGTTGTGATTTGGATTTAATAATTGTATGTTGCTTATATCATTTGGATGTTCTGATATGGCCACGAGGCCGAATGGGTATATTGCATTTTGCAGGTTAAAAATCACAACAATGTCGGGGGACTGGAGACTAACCATATTGGAATTCAGTGTGAAATCAACAAGGTCACCATGGCAACTGTGTTTGAGTTGTATGTTGTGTTTTGTTAGGATTTCCCATGGGGGGGATTTCCATTATTGTGACCATGGGGTATATGTGTGCTTTATTTGTTGTGTCCCTTTTTAAAATTATTGTTGTATGTATTTTATTTGTAATGTGCTCTTTATTTTAATTATTTTAATGTGATAGTATAATGTGAGAATCTTATAGTTAAATTTCAATTATATTAATTGGGATGTGGAATATAAATTAAATGTTATTGTCTTGGTTGAAAATGAAAATTGACTTATATATATTATAACCATGTGGTAAATAAATAAATATTTATAAAATATTGTAATAAATAAATGTCATAAATATAAATGCATGTGTAAGAAATTGTAAGAGGATGTAGGAGTTGTGTAAGTAAAATGATAGATTGTGTAAGGCAGATTTTTGGAGTGTAGAACACTCCATCCTCTTTGAAACTCGGATTTGGCCTTGGGAGCCTAAATTGGAGGCTTGTGGGACAAGTTAAACTTGTCCCACACCTCTCAAAAACCTCCACCAACCATGTTTATTAATTTGGAGTCAAAATCAACTTGTTTTATTGCATTTTGACATGATTTATTGTAAGATTTGTTTACACTTGTCTTACAAATTTTAAATGCATTATTTTTTTTTGGTTGGGAAAAAATGAAGTGTGTAAGTGGTTTGTCATTCAAATTTATTGGGATTCAATTGCCTTGATGTTGATTGCATTTTTGGGATGAGGAAAAATGATGTGGCATCCCACTTGGAATCCACATCATCCTCTTCCACCCTCTCCTTTAAAAATGGGAATTCCTCCTCATTTAAGGTTGTTGAAAGTTTGTTATTGCTTCTTGGGGTGGAATTTTCTCTTGCATTGGGAGCTTGTTCTTGTGGAAGGAGCTTGGACTATTTTGCATGCTCTGCATTTGCTATTTGGGACTAGTTTTTGTGCAACAAAGAACCTTCTGTTTTGGAAACAAGTCTCCATTATGGAGAGGTAGGCTCCCACTCTTTTAAAACTGTTGTATTTTCCTCTTTTAGCATGAATTTGAATGTGTTGTGTTTGTAATTTTTTTTTAGGGATGGGTAGAATGCTTAGGGCATGGTGTGGAGAGAAGACTATGAGGTTATCAGAGGAGGGATAAGGGATTTTCCATTGTCTATTTGTTCTTGGGAGGGAATGTTGGTTTGGGATCCACCTAGGAAAGGAAATTGCTTGCATTTCCTACTTTGGGGGAGGTATAAGGGATAAATTTGGAGGAGGGATAAGGAGGGGTTGAGGAGGGATAAGGTTTATGGGATTGCTATGATCTTGGTGGTTTTCTCTTGGTGGATGCCCAAAATTCAACTTGGGAGGCATAAGGAGACCTCCATAGTTCTTGCTCTTGCTTGGCTTGCTTGCTTGGAGAAGGAGCCTTTGTTTTGTTTGGAATTGATTGTTGTAGTTGAGAACTACATCTTCTTGCTTTGTGTTTATTTATGTTTGTGAAATTATGCTTGTATGTGAAGAAGCCATGTTGCCATGTGTTGTATCATCATGTTCCATTCCAATATGGTTGGGGCTTGGGGGCCAATGGGGAAAGATGGCTTCTCTTTTCCCATTGGATGTCTTGGTTGGGTGGAGAGCATTGCCTTTCCCCCTTCCTTGTTGTGATTAGAAGAATAAAGATGAAGAATTCAGCATGTTGTTGTTTGGAGCTTGGAGAAAATAGTTTGACAGTCACCCTTTTTTGTAATTTTAAATGAAATCCTTCCCACTCCAAGTGGATGAATGTAATTGATATTGAGATGTGAAATGCATACCTTGTAATTGGAAGTTGTAAATCAATTTGAGAAATGTTAAGAAGAATCATATTTATCTGTTTTATTTGGAAAAGAAAAGGTGAATGAATTTCTGTACCTTGCATGTGAAATGTGAAAACCAAATCAGTAGGAAAGAAGTTCAGTTGAAAGTTTACTTGAATTATCAATCAAGGATAGCATTGATCCCTTTAAATTTGTATTGTTGTCAATGAATGAAGATTTGTTGAAAAGGAATAAGAATCTCTGTTTTGGAATGTAAAAGAAGATGCTTATGGAATGAAATTCAACGTTATTTTCTTTACAAACTGTCATGTTAAAATTGAAAATAAGAGATGCATTTTAATTAGAGTTGAATGTTTGAAATTGTGAAGCAATGATATGGATTAAGTCATAATCTTATGCTCACCCAGAAGACAAATCACCATACCAGTAAACTCACTGTTTTAAAGTTAAAACTGGTAATGTGCATTGGATTAAATGAGCAGTTCAACTTTATACTCAACAATAAATTACAAAACTTGAAATTTACACTTAGGAAGACTTGAGGAATCCAAATTCACTAAAACAGTCAAGAATAAATCTCCAAAACTCAAAGAATTTCAATTCGGAGCTTGCATGGTCGTTTTTCCCGTCAACTGTCAAAAAATTGTAAAACTTGTATAAATTGATCAAATTTACATACTTAAAACATTCTAATTCTTCCCTAAGTTGATCTTCCATGTCTATTTGACATGTTGAGTGGAAGAAGAGTTCAAATTTTATCAAATTGAACAAATCTTACAAGTAGGAAAAATTGCCAGTTTTAAAATTATAATCCCTGCAGATCAATTTCTTAAAATTGACCCTTTAAACTTCACAAAATTTCAAAATTGATGATTTATATGCAAAGAGGACTCTGAGATATTTCTGGAAAGTCCTCGTTTTCCTAAAATGGAGCTTCCTATCAAAAGTTATGGCCATTTGAAGTTTTACTTCAAAATGGCCATCCCAAACAAAGAAAAAGAAATAAATAATTCGACCTTAGAAAAATTTAAATTTTGAACTTTGGAAAAAATTTCCTAAAAATTTCCGCGGACCTGCCACCCTCTCATCCTATGAGAATTTTCCACATAGGCACCTTGGAGGGGTAGCCCTTAATAAAAAAATTTTAACTTTTTGAAAAATTTGTCTTGGGAAAATTTTCCCAAATTTCCCCACAACCCCGTGGCCCCCAGCCAATCACGTGCTGACACGTGGCAGGGGGTGCGCGGATCAAAATGGAAAACTTAACCTTTTTTTTTTCTCTGGGAAAATTTTCACTTTTCTCCCCACAACCCCGCGGACCCACACTAATCACGTGTTGACACGTGGCAGGGAGGGCCCATGGATTTAGAAATGAAAACTTAACTTTTTGCCCTTTTGGAAAAATTTCACTTTTTCCTCTACCAACCTGCATCCCCGCAGCCAATAGGATGTTGACACATGTCCCCATGGGTGCATGGGTCCATGCAATTCTTTTAACCTTTTAACCCCATTGGTGAAAAATCCAAATTTCCTCCACCGGCCCGCGGCCAATCACAAAGCGCCACGTGGCCATTTGAGCAAGTGCGGAGGCACGGAGGAAAATTTTCCTTTGGAAAATTGAGACTTTGGTTTTGGGAAAAATTTCAAATTTTTCCCTGCGACCCGCTAGCCCACACCAATCACGTGATGACACATGGCATTTGGGAAAATTTTCCCAATTTTCTCCCTAACCCCGCGGACCTCCAAGGGAAAATTTTCCCCTAAAACTCTGCCCGACCATAACTTGAGTTTTACAATGAGTTAGGAGGACTTCTTTATATGGTTGGAAAGGTGAGGAAATTTCCTATCCAATGAGCCTAGTTTAGGAAAGTTTTGATAACTTTAAGTGTGTGAAAAATCTATTTGAAGTTTAGGGCTTGATAGAGAGCAGGCCTGGCGATAAATTTCTCCCTGAACCTTAGTAAAACTTGTAACCTCCAAATTGGAACCTTGTAAACTTTTTATAAGATAAAAATGGAAATATTGTGTTTGGTTAATCAGAATTTGTTCCGGAACCTATTTAGTTTTCAAACTAGTGTCTTGTAACTTGTTTGTAGACCCTTCCTATCAAAAAAAAAATTATTCCATAATTTTCCTAGTTTGTTTCTTGGTCTCAAGTGGTAGTTGAAGCAGGCATTACACTTGGTATCAGAGCGGTGGTTCAAAAGCTTGGACCATTGGGCACACTCAAAAACATTGAGACTTGAAACCTAAAACTAGCAAATTGATAATCTAGAAAACAAAACAAATTGAAAATTGAACATGTTAGTAAACTTAGAAAACTGAAGAAAACTCAAGGTAATGAACTAACTCCCACTCTGGTCTGTGCAGGGAGCTCAGACAGGAGTAGGAGGAATGTTCACAGAGGCTCAGAGTCACCACCACCACCACCTCCACCACCACCACCACCCTAGACCAGGGTTTAGCAGCTATCCTACCACATATTTTACAGACCCTCCAGGATGTTAATGCCGCCTTACGTGGAGGATCAGTAGGAGGGCACTCAGGTAGACATGACAGAGATACTTCCATTGAGGGACATGCACCTCCTCCACATGGTGAGGAAGATGGAGGAGAGAATTTTCATGGAGAGTCAGCTAGAGTAGAGTCTCCTTTGAGGGGACATGGTGACCATATTTCAGGACAAAGAGAGAGGTCTCAGAGCCCTAGGCTCAGGGACAGGTAGGAAGAGAGGCCCAGAGGTCGTCAGACCATAGCTACGGATCACATCAGGGAGATCCTGAAGCTTAGGCCAGCACAGTATTCTGGTGACATAAGAGGATTCCAGGCAAGAGGCCTGGCTGGTTAGCTTGAGTGGTTGCTTCAAGCTGTGTCCTTGTTCTAGCAACATGAAAGCTCGTGTTGCGATCCATCTACTGAAGGATGGAGCTGGAGTATGGTGGAGGACAAAGGAGCAGAAGCTCCATATAGATTCAGAGACAGTCACTTGGGAGCTATTTGAGGAGAGATTCAGGAGCAGATACTTTCCACGGAGATTCATACAACAGAGGATCGATGAGTTCCATGACCTTCGACAGGCTTCCCTTACAGTGGTCGAGTATGAGAGTAGGTTCCTGGACCTGCTTCAGTACGTTGATTACATGCAGGATGAGCAGGTGCGGATCCACAGGTTCATCCGGGGCCTTAATTTGGACATTGGAGGTGTTGTATGGATCCACTACCCACAGACATTAGCAGAGGCCGTTGAGAAGGCCTACATTGCAGAGGAGACTTGGGGTAAAACCCAGCAGGCTAGAGACTGAGTCAGGAGCCATATTCAGTAGTTACAGGATAGCAGATCGAGGGGGTCATCTCCTCCTCCCCGTGGTGGTTAGCATTCTTCACAGTCATCTTTTAGGCCACAACAACAGTAGTCCCACCCACCTTTTAGGCCTCCTCAGAGAGTTGATGCACAGAGAGGTCGGAGCATGGGGCCTCCTAGGGGTCCCACCAGGACACAGGGTGGAGCTAGAGCTCAGTCAGTAGGAGCTCGACCACAGAGGCCACAACAGACTATGGCTGGATCATCAGGGTCCACAGCACCTACCTCTAGGGAACCTTCTGGTGGTGCTGCAGTTTGGAGGACTTCAGGTGGTTGCTTTGGGTGTGGAGTAGCGGGAAACTTTTGGAGAGATTGCCCCCAGAACCCTAATAAGGGTAAGGCACCCATCTCAGAGCCTATAGTCGGAGACATGGGATGGAGTCACAGGATCTATGCAGTGGTTGAGAACCACCAGGCTAAGCACCAGAGCACGGTCATTGAGACTACAGGTAGCATTGGAGGTGTTCCTACTTCTATATTGTTTGATTCTGGTTCTTCTGATTCGTTTATTGCACCATCCTTGGTAGAGTGATGTAGGCTGGTGGCTGTTAGACAGGGTCATAGTTGGGATGTCGAGATGGCTTTAGGAGCCAAGGTCTCAGTAGACTCCTTAGTAAAGGAGTGTGTTGTTAACTTGGGACCTTTCACCACCACTTCAGATCTCTGCGTACTTCCTTTGGGCTCGTATGGAGTCATTTTAGGCATGGATTGGTTGTCTGCACATAGGGCTAGGATGGATTGCTATCATAAGACTATATCTTGTGTAGACGATCTTGGAGTTGAGTCAGTGATTTCTAGGGTCAGGAGACTTGTTTCTATTCACACTATCTCTGCTATGCAGCTCAAGCGGTGTGTGCGACGGGGTTGTCAGATGTATGTAGTCACAGTCAGTGACCGGACAGAGGATGGGTCTAGTGGGCCATCGCTAGATGACCATCCCATTTTGAGAGAGTATGTAGATGTTTTCCTAGGGGAGCTACCGGGGATGCCACCCCCATGTGAGATTGATTTCCATATTGATCTGGTTCCAGGAGCAGAGCCTATCTCACGAGCTCCTTATCGGATGACCACCCCAGAGCTCTGTGAGCTCAAGTTGCAGCTGGAAGGCCTTTTAGAGAAAGGCCTTATCCATCCTAGTGTATCCCCTTGGGGTGCACCAGTTATATTTGTAAAGAAGAAGGATGGATCTTTGTGGTTGTGCATAGACTACCACCAGTTGAATAAGGTAACAATCAAGAATCGTTATCCTCTTCCTTGCATCGATGACTTGTTTGATCAGATGAAGGGAGCCACGGTGTTCTCTAAGATTGATCTCAAGTCAGGGTACCATCAGTTGAGGATTACGGAGGCAGACATTCATAAGACTTCTTTTCGTATGAGGTATGGGCACTATGAGTTCACAGTGGTGCCTTTCGGTTTGACAAATGCCCCCGCAGTGTTTATGAGTTTGATGAATGGGGTATTTAGGACCTTTTTAGATCGCTTCGTGCTCATTTTTCTTGATGACATTTTGATTTACTCACGTACGTGTGAGGAGCACAAGGGGCACCTTTGTCAGGTTCTTCAGTGTCTTCGTGAGCAGTAGCTTTACGGGAACTTGGAGAAGTGTGCTTTCTTTCAGTCAGAGATTCAGTACTTGGGCCATATCATCTTAGGTGAAGGTATCGTAGTCGATCCTTCCAAGATTAGAGCCATTATGGATTGGCCAGCACCCACTACAGTGATAGAGGTGCGCAGCTTCATGGGGTTAGCAGGTTACTACAGGAGATTTGTGCAGGACTTCTCTCGGATAGCACACCCCATCACTTCCCTTCAGTGGAAAGGGAAGAAGTTTGTTTGGTCAGATAGGTGTGAGTAGGCCTTCAGGACACTGAAGGAATATCTCACTACAGCACCCATTCTTGTAGTGCCAGATCCACATGGTGAGTTCTTTGTATGCATAGATGCTTCGTTGGAAGGCCTTGGAGGTGTTCTTATGCAGGAGGGCAGAGTTGTAGCTTTTGAGTCTCGCAAACTCAAGGATCACGAGCTTAATTATCCTACCCATGATCTTGAGCTTGCAACAATTGTGCATGCTTTATTTCGATGGAGACACTTTCTTCTTGGTCGGAGATTCACACTCAGGACAGATAATTTGAGACTTCGCCACCTTTTCATGTACAGCCCAATCTAAACGCTCATCAGAGACGTTGGATGGAGTTTCTTTGTGAGTATGACATGGAGATAGAGCATGTGAAAGGGAAGGAGAATGTGGTTGTAGATGCCCTCAGTAGACGAAGGCATTTGAGCATGGCTACTTCAGTGAGCACAGATTTACAGAGCAGGATCCTTCAGCAGCTTCCTCTTGACAGTTTCTACATTGCAGCCCGAGCAGAGATTGAGTCCCAGAGACCCCTTGAGGGGAAATTTGATGGTTTCTCACTAGAGGTAGATGGTCTTCTCAGGGACAGAGGTCAGATTTATGTTCCTAGAGATGAAGGCTTGAGGCAGGACATCTTGACAGAGGCACATCATGCACCCTATTCAGTCCATCCTGGGGTGAAGAAGATGCATGCCACTTTGAGATAGTTATATCACTAGAGAGGACTTCGCAGGGACGTGGCTCAGTTTGTGTCATGCTGTTTAGAGTGATAGAAAGTGAAGGCTAAGCATCAGCATCCAACTGGCATTCTCTTCCCTCATGCTATACCGGAGTGGAAATGGGACACCATTTCCATGGATTTCATTGTTGGGTTACCGATGTCAAGATATCACCACGACACCATCATGGTCACGGTTGATAAATTGACAAAAGTAGCTCACTTTTCCCCAGTGAAGACCACCTATAAAGCTATTGTAGTGGCACGTGTTTACTTGGATGAGATTGTTCAGGGTGCACGGGATTCAACGGAAGATCATTTGTGACCGCGATCCTTTGTACACTTCTCACTTCTGGACCAACATGCAGTATGTTCTTAGGACGAAGATTAACTTCAGCACAACTTATCACCTTGAGATGGATGGAAAAACTGAGAGGGTGAACATGATATTGGAGGATATGCTCAGGATGTAAGTGATGGATCAGTAGTCTAAGTGGGAGGAGTATCTGTACCTTGTGGAGTTTGCCTACAATAATAGTTTCTAGAGTTTTATAGGCATGGCTCCTTTTTAGGCCTTATATGGTAGGGAGTGCAGGACACCCCTTAGTTGGGATAGGTTGGAGGATAGAGTATCTCTCAAACTAGCTCTTTTGCAGGACATGGAGTAGCAGGTAGTGTTGATCAGGCAGAGATTGTAAGAGGCACAGGATAGGCAGAATAAGTACACTGATCAACATAGAACCGAGCGTAATTTTGATGTGGGCATGAAGGTTTTCCTTCGTGTTAGGCCACATAAGAGCCCAATTTGTTATGGAAAAGGTTCTAAGTTAGCTCCTCGGTTCATTGGACCTTTTGAGATCCTGGAGCGTATCAGCCCGTTGGCTTACCATCTAGCATTGCCACCCATCTTGTCTCACGTACATGATGTGTTTCATGTTTCTGTTCTTACGAGATACATCACAGATCCTTCTCATGTACTGGATTAGACATCATTACAGGTGTAGGATCAAGGGTAGGTGATGGTATATCCCATTCATATCATAGATCACAAGACCCTAGGCCTTCGAGGTAGAGATATTGATCAGGTACGAGTGCAGTGGGATAGATATGATGAGACTGCAGCCACTTATGAGGATGCTACTGCTTTACGAGTGCTATTTCCACATTTGTTCCAGTGACTTCCAGGAGGAATTCCAGTCTAAGAGGAGGGGGATGTAGTGCCCACTTTCCTTGGACACTATTCAGATACTGATCCTGACACTATTGGTCACATTTTGGATATTATTATGTTTTGATGTAGTATGATGTGTCAGGGACTATTATGGACATTATTATGTTTTGATTAGTATGATGGTTACATGTTAGACTATGGATTAATATTGATATTGATTCAGTTATTATGCTTGAGGATTATTGAGACATTTTTATTATTATGTGGATGATGATATAATAGTGGACATGGACAGGTTATTGATGTTGATTATAAACATGTGACATTGATATTATGAATAACTCTAGTGTAGAGATCTATTTGATGATGATATAGTTGCAAATTGAATTTTAATTGATAAATTGTTAAAATCCTGATATTGTTGTGAATTGGATTTAATGTTTATATATCATTTGGATGTTCTGATATGGCCACGAGGCCGAAGGAGGTATTTTGCATTTTACAGGTTAAAATCACAACAATGTTGGGGGACTGGAGACTAACCATATGGTAATTAAATATATAGTTGTGTCTAAAGTTTGTAATAAATAAATGTCATAGAAATAAATGCATTTTAAAAGAGTGTGTAAGTTACCAAGTATGTGTTGTGTAAGTGAAGTGATAGATTGTGTAAGAAATTGTAAGAGGTTGTAAGAAGATTTTCGTTGAAGGTCAGACACTCCATCTCTCTCTTGAAATTCGAATTTGAGCTTGGAGGAAAAATTTGGAGGCTTTTGGGACAAGTTAAACTTGTCCCACACCTCTCAAAATCCTCCACCAACCATGTTTATTAATTTGGAGTCAAAATCAATTTATTTTATTGCATTTTGACATGATTTATTGTAAGATTTGTTTGCACTTGTCTTACAAACTTTAAATGCATTCTTTTTTTAGGATGGGCAAAAATGAAGTGTGTAAGTGGTTTGTCATTCACATTTATTATGATTTTATTTTTTTGATGTTGATTGCTTTTTGGATGAGGAAAAATGATGCGGCATCCCACTTAGAATCCACATCATCCTCTTCCACCCTCTCCCTTTAATAATGGGAATTGCTTCCTCATTTGAGGTTGTAGAAAGTTTGTTATTGCTTCTTGGGGTGGAATTTTCTCTTGCATTGGGAGCTTGTTCTTGTGGAAGGAGCTTGGACTGTTTTGTAAGCTTTGCATTTGCTGTTTGGGACTGATTTGTGTAATAAGGAATTTTTTGTTTGAAAGAAAATATCCATTATGGAGAGGTAGGGTCTTGTCCCTTTATTTTGTTGTTTTTCTTTCCCCTTCTTGCATGCAAATTATTGAATGGGTTTTTGTGGTTACATTCTTGAGGGATGGGTAGAATGCTTAGGACATGGTGTGGAGAGAAGACTATGAGGTTTATCAGAGGAGGGATAAGGGATTTTCCATTGCTATTTGTTCTTGGGAGGGAATGTTGGTTTGGGATCCACCTAGGAAAGGAAATTGCTTGCATTTCCTACTTTGGGGAAGGTATAAGGGATAAATTTGGAGGAGGGATAAAGAGGGGTTGAGGAGGGATAAGGTTTATGGGATTGCTATGATTTTGGCGGTTTGCTTTTGGTGGATGCCAAAAATTCAACTTGGGAGGCATAAGGAGACCTCCATAGTTCTTTCTCTTGCTTGGCTTGCTTGCTTGGGGAAGGAGCCTTTGTTTTTTTTGGAATTGATTATTGTAGTTGAGAACTACATCTTCTTGCTTTGTGTTTATTTGTGTTTGTGAATTTATGCTTGTATGTGAAGAAGCCATATTGCCATGTGTTGTATCATCATGTTCCATTCCAATATGGTTGGGGCTTAGGGGCTAATGGGGAAAGATGGCTTCTCTTTTCCCTTTGGATGTCTTGGTTGGATGGAGAGCGTTGCCTTTCCCCCTTCCTTGTTGTGATTAGAAGAATAAAGATGAAGAATTCAACATGTTGTTGTTTGGAGCTTGGAGAAAACAATTTGACAGTCACCTTTTTTGTAATTTTAAATGAAATCCTTCCCATTCCAAGTGGATGAATGTGATTGATATTGAGATGTGAAATGCATACCTTGTAATTGGAAGTTGTAAATCGATTTGATAAATGTTAAGAAGAATCATATTTATCTGTTTTATTTGGAAAAGAAAAGGTGAATGATTTTTTTTACCTTGCATGTGAAATGTGAAAACCAAATCTGTAGGAAAGAAGTTTAGTTGAAATTTTACTTGAATTATCAATCAAGGATAGAATTGATCCCTTTAAATTTGTATTGTTGTCAATGAATGAAGATCTGTTGAAAAGTAATAAGAATCTCTGTTTTGGAATGTAAAAGAAGATGCTTATGGAATGAAATTCAACGTTATTTTCTTTACAAACTGTCATGTTAAAATTGAAAATCAATGATGCATTTTAATTAGAGTTGGATGTTTGAAATTTTGAAGCAATGATATGGATTAAGTCATAATATTATGCTCACCCAAAAGACAAATCACCATACTAGTAAACTCAGTATTTTAAAGTTAAAACTGGTAATGTGCATTGGATTAAATGAGCAGTTCGAATTTATACTCAACAATAATTTACAAAATTTGAAATTTACACTTAGGAAGACTTGAGGAATCCAAATTCACTAAAACAATCAAGAATAAATCTCCAAAACTCAAAGAATTTCAATTCGGAGCTTGCATGGTCGTTTTTCCCGTCAACTGTTGGAAAATTGTAAACTTGTATAAATTGATCAAATTGACATACTTAAAACATTCTAATTCTTCCCTAAATTTATCCTCCATGTTTCTTTGACATGTTGAGTGGAAGAAGAGTTCAAATTTTATCAAATTGAACAAATCTTACAAGTAGGAAAAATTGCCAGTTTTAAAATTATAATCCCTGTAGATTGAATTCTTAAAATTGACCCTCTAAACTTCACAAAATTTTAAATTTGATGATTTATGTGAAAGGAGGACTCTGAGATATTTCCGGAAAGTCCTCATTTTCCTAAAATGGAGCTTCCTATCAAAAGTTATGGCCATTTGAAGTTTGACTTCAAAATGGCCATCTCAAACAAAGAAAAAGAAATAAATAATTCAACCTTAGAAAAATTTAAATTTTGAACTTTAGAAAAATTTCTTTAAAATTTTGGTGGCCCCACCACCCTCTCATCCTATCGTAAGTTGCCACGTAGGCACCTTGGAGGGGCGGCCCTTAATAAAAAACTTAACTTTTTGAAAATTTTGTCTTCGGAAAATTTCCCCCCGCAACCCCGCGGCCCCCAACCAATTACGTGCTGACACGTGGCAGGGGGTGTGCGAATCAAAACGGAAAACTTAACCTTTTTTTTTTTGCTATGAGAAAATTTTCACTTTTCTCCCCGCAACCCCGCGGACCCGCACCAATCACGTGTTGACATGTGGGAGGGAGGGCCTGTGGATTTAGAAATGAAAACTTAACTTTTTGCCCTTTTGGAAAAATTTCACTTTTTCCTCCATCGACCCGCATCCCCGCAGCCAATAGGATGTTGACACATGTCCCCATGGGTGCACGGGTCCATGTAATTCTTTTAACCTTTTAACCCCATGGGCGAAAAATCCAAATTTTCCCCGCCGGCTCGCGGCTAATCACAAAGCACCGCGTGGCCATTTGAGCAAGTGCTGAGGCACAGAGGAAAAGTTTACTTTGGAAAATTGAGACTTTGGTTTTGGGAAAAATTTCAAAATTTTCCCCACGACCCGCTAGCCTGCACCAATCACATGATGACACGTGGCATTTGGGAAAATTATCCCAATTTTCTCCCTAACCCCGCGGACCACCAATGGAAAATTTTCCCCTAAAACTCCACCCGGCCATAACTTGAGTTTTACAAGGAGTTAGAAGGACTTCTTTATATGGTTGAAAAGGTGAGGAAATTTCCTATCCAATGAGCCTAGTTTAGGAAATTTTTGATAATTATAAGTGTGTGAAAAATTCATTTGAATTTCAGGTCTTGATAGAGAGCAGGCCTGGCGATAAATTTCTCCCTAAACCTTAGTAAAACTTGTAACCTCCAAATTGGAACCTTGTAAACTTGTTATAAGATAAAAATGGAAATCTTGTGTTTGGTTAATCAGAATTTGTTTCGGAACCTATTTAGTTTTCAAACTAGTGTCTTGCAACTTGGTTGTAGACTCTTCCTATAAAAAAGAAAATTATTCCATAATTTTCCTAATTTGTTCTTTGGTCTCAAGTGGTAGTTGAAGTAGGCATTACAGTAGTGCATAAATGGTGATCAATATCTTGCTCATGGAAAATTTTCACAACAAGTTGTGGAAGGTGTGGGAACTATCCTACGTTTTCCTCGTAGAATTTTTTAGAAAAGGTCATGGAAGCATGGGAGTGAAAAATGTGAAGAGGACAAGTGAGTGGATTGTGGGAACTAGTTTCACCTGGGATGGTTCAACCAGAACTCATAAGAATTGTATATTTTGGTGTTCAGCACTATCAACTAGGAAATGATGGCAGGTGGAAATGGTGTGGACCGAAAAACAAAAATTCTAAGACCCATGTCAATGTCTCTGTGTAAGTAAGATGTGTTTGGTCATGGGACTCGAGGATCATACACATAATCTCTCGGTTGTTGAGGGCTTGGAATGGTCATGTGGGATGTGTGAACTATTGAATCAAAGGGACCAAAAATCTCACAAAGAAACTGCAAGAGGGAAAAGCCAATACTAAGACAACTAAGGGTATTCGGGGATATGTGTTAATTCACACTAATTAAACTACGTTCCTAATCAACAAATAAAAAATAAGAAAATTTAAATCAAAATGATTCAATTAATTTCCTCAAATTAATTAAACATATGCTTTTCTAGTAGCTAATTAACAAAGGAAACGACTAATTAAATAAAACAAATCTATTCTAATGTTTTTGTTCTTTTTAATTGAATAACATAAATGCAACAAATAAAACAAACTAATTGAACTAATCTAATATGTTTTGGATTTTTTATGTTTTTGGAAACAGATAAAATAAATCTACAAAAGAAATATGAAGAAGTTGAAATTGCCTCTACAATACTATTAACAGAACTAAACAAACAAATAATCTGGTGTGGCTATTTTCCAGTGCAAAGTGGATCTATCCTATTCTAATAAAATAAAATCTTTTCCAATTTGGATTTGTGGATCTAAAACTTCCTCAATTCTACCTCAAAGACACGAGAAGAAGTAAAATTTTCTCATAAGCACTTCTTCCCCTGAAACATCCCCATTAGCAATCAAGGATCTAATGAAACACTACATATTGAAATGAAATTACAATTGATTCTAAACTAGTTTAGGAGATTTCTTCCAAACAAACATCCCTTGAAAATCCACGGGGATATGCATGGAAGCAACTTTCAATAGAAGATTTATGCAAATAAATGGAAACTACTACAATGAATTTGTTATTGAATTGAATACTCTAATCCAATTGTGAGTTGAAATATAAAAAAATTAAAGAAAGATTTAAGAAAAACAAGTACATCCCTAACCTAGAATTTGTAGAACTGTGACAAACCTAATGATGGTTTACTTTGTTGTCCCCTTATCTTATTTTCCAATTCGGTGCTAAAATGAATCCAGGGAAATGGGTTGGGTAGTGCAGAAGAAGTAATGTAGAAGTGCTGGAGTAGGAATGGATTATAGGCAATCTAGTAGCAATGTAGGTAAGAGAATAACAATGCAAGAAAACTGGGCTTGATTGTGTATTTCTTGGAAAGATTATGACATCATAAAAATGCAATTCACATCAAAAATCTCTAACCAATGCTCTGGATATAAGCTTAGCTCTTATATAAAAATGGCAGGGAAATGGTCCAAGCCATTTGGTAGTGAAAGGATGCCACATCACTCAGATAAGGGGGAGTTAACTATCAATTAACAACAAGAGCGGAAGAGGAAGTTAGTACGCATCAAATGAGCCCAAGCACAACCAAATTAGTCAAGAAATGTGCGCTAAAATCAAGTTTGAAGAAGTTGACACACGTTTATAACACGCTAGAAAAGGCTTGGGAAAAACCACACAAGACCGCTAGTATGCACAGAGGGGAAGTTACATAACCGCCACTGAAGGTAGACTGATATTTGCATAACTGCCAAGGCAGTTCCATGACTTAAAGTCAAAAGCTAAGGAAAAATCTTGCAAAATGATAAAGGAAATCGAGAAAAGCATGGAAATGGACAAGGAAAGCATTTTAGGCTTAAAATATATACCGCAAATGAGAAATTGGACTTGAACACCATTGGAAAAGATATTAATCATCACTGGGGATAGTTATCCCAAATTTCCCCCCTTGACAAATTTAATCAAGACAAGTCCTGCACATAAGGAAATTATGAAGGAAACGACTCAGACCTGCGAGCTCACATTCCAGGACGACAAGAAAGGTTGTAGAGGGAATTTACAATGGAGTGGCGGGGCCTACAAAAGATCAAATGACCCCATGCAAGAAGAAATTCAAGAAACAACTCTGTCGAGTGAATCCATGCCTCAAATCCAACAAAAAAGTTATAGGCAAGCTCAAAAATGGAATAGCAGGGTCAGGGAAGGAGGCCGAGTGGTGTCAAAGGAACTAGAGACTCGAAGGAAAAGAAATGGAAAAGATTCAAAGTCTTCGGGCTCTGAAATAGTTCAGGACGGACCCTGAAATCGATTAAGTATGGAGGAGACACCGGAAGTTGCCAAGTGTCCAAATGGTGTACCTCTAAAATTTAAAACCAAAGGGGCATGATTAAACAAGCACCAAGCCTCCATGCATCTAGAGCTCCAAAAGTTACTCCGGCCATTGAAAATTCTTCAAATCAGTGGAAGGATCCAAGTGTCGGCTCAGCACAATTCCAAAATGGGAGCCCAAGGCAGAGACTCAAACTTGCGCCAGCCATCCAGGTAGCAAATAGTCAACAAAGGTCAAAAGGAGAACACGCCCAAAATGGCTAAGTAAATGCAAGTGGAAGGTGCCAGGTTTCCAAACAACACACATTCAAAAGTGGGACCCTGAGTAGGTTGTTAAATGAGCGCAGGCCTTCCATGTGTCCTAGAGCCCAAAAAAGTGAGGGTGATTGTTGAAAAGTTCAAAGGCTCATGGAGGTCTCCACATGTCGTATCTGTGCTACTCCAAAGGTAAAGTCTGGGGGTAATTTCTAAATATGCACAAAACCTCCACATATCTTGGGTCGGATACAATACTTCTACCCGTGGAAAAGACTCAGGAACAATACAAAGGAAATATGGAAACCTGCAGATGCCACCACATGTCACGTGGGCGCTATTTCAAGAGCAAAGGAAGGAGTCAAATCTCAAACGAATGCAGAGCTACCACTTTGACCCAGTATAAATAGACTCATTTAAATATTACGTGCCCGCGACCCACCAAATTTAAATGGCCATATCTCTTGATTGAGAACTCATATTTGGGCAAGAGAAGATTTTTTTGAAATTTCTCGACATCTTCTACGCCTTGGAAATAGGAAATATCATTTTTTGTAGGTGTTGGTGGGTGAAAAATGGGAAAACATCTTCCAAGGCATTAATACAAAGCCCAATTTCTCCAACTACCAGATCTGATTCGATTCGATCCATCGTTCTTCTTCAATATGCTAGATAGACAAAGGGAGCCAGAATCAACAAATTTGGGGCAGATTTGAAAGGGGCATTGATTGATAGCGGTTGAGTCTTCAAGGTAGGATTCAATGTATATCCCGTGGTAGTTGAAACAGGATTCAAATTTTCCCTCTTCTCTCTCTTATTCTTTATATATATTGTAACATTTCTCATTTGAGAAGGAGAGATTGTTCTGGGCATAGGGAAACTCTGTCAAATTTTTTCCCAACTCCATTTTGAGTTGAAAACCTTCTCCTATTCTTGGAAAGCATTTTGGTGCCTCTAAGTAGAAACATGTTTTTGTGGTGTTTCTTCAACCCTTTGCATTGTTTTATTGTCTCTCCATGCCTCTCTCTTTCAAATTTGTTTTTTGTGCATGTATTCCACATTTGCAGGTGTAAGGCGTTGTGTTTCATGGAGTTTTTATCATGGATTAGGATTTGGGTTTGTGTCATTTCTGTCTGACCTTCCCATCTTCCTTTATCCCCTGTTTCATCCTACCTTAACAGATCATCTCACCCCTTTCCTTCTTTGGTGTATCACCGCTTTAGTGTAGGATTTTCTTTCATCCTCTCTTTCTCTCTGGTTCCTTGGAATGGTTAGATTAGGATAGTTTAGTTTTTGCCTACATTAGAGTAGCTCGTGGCAAGATGTTTAGGAACAAGAAATAGATTTCTTTGGAGGATCATCTCAGGTTTGGAAGTCCCACAGCTTGAGAGATGATCTAATGTTATGCAATCACACTAAATTCCCCATTTTAACCACTTCACATCTTTGGCCATTCGGGGGTGCTATGATTTTGCACTAATAGGGATTTTGAACCATTCCAACAATGTAGCATGTGTAAAATTGGGTGCGTACATGCACCCTTATAAGATCATCCCCCACATCACTTGCTTATTATAGAAGGTATGTGCACCATTCACCATTAAATGTAGGTAGTTGAGCCTCTAGAACCATCCTTGTCGGGTTTTTGACCTTTTCAAACACCTCTGAGAATCCGACAGGCTGAGTTGATACTTGCTTGATGTTTTACACCTTAGGAAACATGACGTAAGGAGATCATTGGGGTTTAAATCTTGGAGAACATATGACACGGACCATGTGTTTAAGTCGACATGTTCCGATGAATGAAGGAAATAAAAAACTGAAACAAATGAAACCATATGGGTTTCAATGGTGGAAGACATGTGACATTGAACATGTGTTTAGGCCAACATGTTCCGATGCATGAAGGAACAAAAAACCTGACACAAAGGAAACCATCAAGGTTTTGGGGGTGGAAGACATGTGACATTGAACATGTGTTTAGGCCAACACATGTTCCGATGCATGAAGGAACAAAAAACCTGACACAAAGGAAACCATCAAGGTTTTGGGGGCGGAAGACATGTGACATGGAACATGTGTTTGGGAAAACATGTTCCGATGTATAAAGGACCTGAAAACCCATTAGTCACAAAAATGGAAGCTCCAACTCCAGAATGTAATTGTAAGTTATGAAAATATCCCAAGGGGTCATTTTGGACAACACCTTCATTGATGACTTCTCATGCTACACTTTGGTGTAGTTTATCATATAGAAATATGAATTCTTTAACCACTTTTATAATTTCAATGATCTCACTAAGAAACAAGTTACAAGGTCTATCAAGGTTCTTAGAAATGAGAATAAAGGGGAGTATGTGAGAAATAGGTTTGACCAATTTTACACCTTTGAAGGTATTAATTTACAACATACACTTGCTTACAATCCTTCACAAAATGGAGTTATAAAAAGAAAGAATAGAACCCTTAAGGAGATGTCAAACTACATGATTTAATCCAGATCCTTTCCACCACAATATTGGGTAGAACTATTGAATTATAATTACTACAGTCAAAACTGCATTCTACACAAAGCATGAAAAGGGGCGACCCCCTTTAAGGATTGATATGGATGCAAACTTGATGTCAAGAAATTTTGCATCTTTGGTTGAACTACCATGGATTGAATACCCAAGAATAAACTCAAGGATTTGGAACCAAATTCCAAACATTGTATCTTTTTTGGGTATCCTGAATGTGTGAAGGGTTATAACCTTTGAACTGCACCGCTCACAACATCTATATTGAGAGAAGTATGAAATTATAAGAGACATATCTTACTTCCACTTCTCCACCCACAGAGGTCACTCTGCCCCTCTCTAACTATGATTCAAAATATTCTAATGATGTTATTGATCTTGTCCCTCCCACTCATCTCCCTCCTCCATCTATCAATTTTGATAGAAGTGATGGAAAGGACTATGTCCCCTCTCACTCAAGTGACAAATAAGTGGATTCTGATCCTAATTATCCTCCTAGTCCTTGTTAAGCTAGGAAGACCTTATAGAGTGTTGGTGATTGGATAGGGGATCCTTTGGATGAGAGACAAACTTGATAAAAGTTTATGGGGCCCCATGACTTCTTTACATTTGCTTTCGATCTGTAATATTTTTAGGAGGCTAATGGGATTCCTGAGAGGGATTATTATATAGAAGATGAATATTCCTCTCTCATTAAAAATTAGACTTGGGATCTCACCCCTCTTGATAAGGGAAGAAAAATGGTTTGGTGTAGGCGGATATATCGAACCAAGTATGGTGCAGATGAGAATGTCGAAAAGTACAAGGATCAACTCATAAATAAGGATTCATCCCAAAATCCTAGGGTTGATTACTCTAAGACCTTTTATTTTCTTTTCCAAGATGAATTATATTTGACTTACCTTGGCCATAACTTCCGCTAACATATGGGATGCACACTAAATGGATGTTAAGAGTGCATTCCTTTACCATGAACTAGAGGAACAAATCTATATGGAACAAATGTCATTCTATATCCAATATTTCTCCCTTGTTTACAGACTTCAGAATTCTATTTACGGCCTGAAACAAGCCCCTCGGGCTTGGTATGCCAAGATGGACCCCTTTTCTCACTTTCAGCTTCACTAGGTGTCACTCTGACCCAAATGTTTATATTTTATGGCAAGATGAGTCCATGATTATCCTAGTTCTATACGTCGATGAATTTTTGATTATGGGAAAATATTCCTTGATCATTGATTCTATCAAGACTTCCTTATCCAAAAATTTCTCCATGGATGACTCAGGTTTGCTTCATTACTTCCTTGGGATTTAGATCACTCCGTATAACTCAGGTATCATCATTGATCAACCCAAGTTTTCACTTGATTTGCTTACTAGGTTTAACATGGCTGATTATAAGCCATAGCCCACCCTCTTCCTTTCTAGAGTGAAGTTAGTATCCAATCAATCCACTCCCTTAGTCGATGGTATCCTTTATCTCTAATTGGTTGGGAACTTGATCTACTTAACCCATACTAGATCAAATTTATTATTTTCTGTTGGCATTGTGTCTAGATTTATGCAGGAACCTCATGAGCTACATTACAAAGAAATGAATCATATTCTTCATTATGTTAGAGGCACCTACAATGATTTTATACATTATTTGGGGGGATGAAGATTGACTTGGTTAGATACGCATATTTTGATTGGGCCGGTGATCTTGATCATCAAAAATCTACCACTAGATACAAGTTTTCTCTTGGTTTGGACCCTGTTAGTTGGTCAATCAAGAAGCAGAACAAAATTGTTGTATCTTCTACATAGGTAGAATATAGGGGAGCAATCAATTATGCCACCAAAGCTATTTGGTTATAGGATATTCTGACAGAGTTTGGGATTTAGTTCAGGAAGCCTACCATCATCTATTGTGATAACCTTAACACTATCTTCAACTTTATAAATTTGGTTTAGCATCAACAGATGAAGTAGATTGAGATACACATGCAATTCATCAAGGATTTGATTCTTGGAGATATCATTAATTTTTTGTACTACTAGACATCAGATCATATTGCAGATATATTCACAAAACCCTTCACTGAAGCCAAGTTTCTTCAGTTACACTCTCTAATTGTGGTGAGGTCTATTGTTGAAGCACAACTACTTTGGGATTTCTAGTCCTCTTCTCCTCTTCTTCTTATAGAAATACCATGGTTTGTACATGGGTACATTATAAGGCATTATTTATGGGACCCATATGACACATCTTTATTGGTTTGTTTTTAGGGAGCCTTGTATCTCTTATAAGTGGATGTTTTTTCCATTGGGTTTTCTTCTATTACTTGAGATCCTTATTGTACGTGGGTACCTTATCAAACATAGCTACTGGGACCCATTTCTCTTTTGTCTTACCATGCCTCATCATAATCTTTGCTGAAGGGGTTTTTGGTGTGAAGGGGTATTATTCACCTTTTTTTATTTATAAGGTTAATCATCCTCACCCATGGTAAGTCATCTCACTTAGGTGAGTCATAGGTCTTAGACAAGTCATTAGGGAATTATATGATGAATGGCATATTCTGCAACAAAATATTTCATATGCATCATAATGTCATCATCATATGGGAGTTACATGCCATTATTGCATTGAAACTTCCCTCTCCTTTTTTCGGGGGTATGAAAAGTCCAAGCATGGGAGTTACATAACACTCCTTTATGTACTTTTCATTTTTTATCTATGAGTATGAGGAGACCTTATTTTATATATGCATAAGTACCTTGAGATATCGTTCTCACTAATTATTTGGAGCTCTTTGCGTTCTCATTAAGAGTGCAAATTCATTGATTTGCATGTATTATAGATTATCTTCATGCCCTCTTTCATTAGGAATTGATATTGGATTTAGTCATTTTAGCACAAATGGTTTCAACTATTACATCATGTGGTCCCTTCAATAACGGTTGATGAAAGGTCTCTTATTTTCTCCAACCTTCGATGCCTTTGTCCCTTAATGGAATTTTTTCACTTGGCTAGATTGATCATGATTTTCTCCAATATTTCTAATGTGTTCTCTATTTACATTGATAACTTCCATGAATATAAGCACCCCCTTGCATCAAAAATAAAAAAGGGTGTGAGATTAAACTAAAAATGCACCTAATTACAAAAATACATTTACTAACAAAATTTCCACTTTAATTTTACACCCCCTACACAAATTTCAAAACAAATTTTGCCCCTTTTAAAAAAATTCCCACTATATTGATTTTTCCTACTATAAATAAACAATTGACACTATGTAATAAAAAATACACCCTAAGATTTTTTTCGACTTTTATGTCTGACTCTAAACACTAATTTTTTTGTATTCAAATGACTATTTGAATATTGACAATAAAACATAATATTAAACTACATTAAATAGAATGAAAATGTTATAATGACACCTACATGTATGTAAACATGAAAAACTATTGATTCATTTGTTAGATATAACACGTGTACTTTTTAATGTCATGATTTTCACATTAATAAAAAAATTATACAATGACATATATGATATCAATTAAAGTCTTAAAAATATCATACTGAATGACCAAGAATAAGACTGTATGAGATTTCAACTTACATGAATACGAATCTCTATTTCCTTTCAGATTTCCCCTTAAAAAACAAAAATATATGTTCGATGTCATTCCAATTCTAGAAATTTATCATAAATATCCCTAGTTTTGTATTGATGAAAAAGATCTTATATTATATTAATGCAATAAGATAAAAGATAAATTTCAACAAAAAATCAGGCGGTATGAGAGCACGCCCCAAAAAAACAAACAAACTAGGTCGAGCCTAGAAACCAAAATTCAAACTAGGCCGAGCCTAGGGAGATACCAAAAAAAAACGATCCTAGCAAAAAACAAAGACAAAGTCAGGAAGCAACAACAAACATGCCCGAGGCAGGTGGATCCTGATCATCCAGCCACCCCGAACGAGGTAGATTATTTCCAGTGTTGGGAATATCCTAGCCATTAGCACACTCTTCTTCAGGATCCACTTCCCCACACATAAGAATGACTAATATAAGCTGAGGGAATTTTCCAGCAGCATGCAGGGGTTGCGGCAGATGCCAGGTGGCCTGTTGAGAAGTGGTGGAGGGAGAACCCCAACCCTACTGGTGAGCTGACAATTAAGGCAGAGAACCCCTCCCAGGTTGCTGAGGTGGTGAGCCCCGACCCTGCTAGAAAACTAAGGAATGTGGTGGTGAACCTTGACCGCGGTGGTGCCTAGGTGAGTGACTGTGTCGATGGCTCGACCTAGGAGAATGACGGGAGTGATTGAATGCATGGCACTAGGATCTGCTGCGTTGGCCGCCACAAGTAGAGGGCAGGGAGCACCTGGTGGGAGAGGGAGGCACCCAGGAAAATTTGCACAGGGATTCCCCCCAATGTCACAGTAAATTCTAGAGGTGGTCCACCTCCAGTGCCACCTTATTCACTTGAACTTGAATATGCAAAAGCAAATTGGAGATCACCATAGATTTATTATAAATCGAGAAGGACTGATCAACTATAGAATTAGAAAAGAAAAAATCATTCTTTTCTTTCCATATCCAAAATAAAATCTCCCCTCTGAAAACATGCCAATTCTAGGTGAACATAGGCAGAATTTTGTGATTGTCTCCCAAGAGGATATGTTGCCAAGTGAAACAATGGGGCTAGGAAGGAAAGAAAAAAGTATGTATCCAATTCTAGGCAGTTTGAGCTTTGGGACAGAACCATAAAACATGCATAATTGTATCTAGATGCCCATAGAAGGGGCATTTGGGATCTGAAATCCCAATCTAAACAAGATGGGCCCCAATAGGAAGGCATTAGTGAAGAATACACCACAAAAAATGAGCAAATTTGGGCTCAACACATATATTCTAAACAATATCAAACCATCTTCCCTAACCATATGGGATGGTGTTAATTACCCAATGAGTGTTGAGTTTGTCCACCATGAGAAAATGGGGTGAGAGCCACTACTAGCCTTTGCTGGCTTTATAGTTACAACAACGAGTATTAACAAACCACTTCTAGTCTGTCCATCAATGGCGAGAAGAGTGCACAACAATCTTATGTATGATGTGATCAAGAACAAAACTGATCACATTATTGAAAGTATCCTGATCTTGGTTGGAGATCTGAAACAAAGTTTTAAAATCCGGGTAAGTAAACTGGGATTTCTTGTTTTTACAGAAAAAAACCTTGATGGTATGAATTCCACGTTTGAAGAATTTGAGCACGGAGATTCCTGGGACCTCTGCAAGGCATTGATCTTGGGATTGAAAAATCGACAACCACCAAAGAGATTTCTAGTTGAAAGATAAACCATTGCAAAAGCCATCCCCTTTCCATAAAATCTAGGGTTTGACATATTCCCAGGCTTTCCAGATACTTTTAAGCACAAAGGTGCACACAACTTTTAGAAGCACAAGAGTGATGAGAAGATTGACAAACCCTAAACCTTTCCATACAAGGTGGTCATAAGGAAATCCTTCTGAGATGTCATGTCATATGAGAAATTTACAAGCTTCCTGACCAGTGATGCTATGGATAATCCACTAGGCATAGAGAGCTTTCCCTTAGTGCTGTATGTGGATAAGCCCAAGGCCTCAAGAGTTGCGAGGTAAGTAACATATATCCCAAGTGATATGATGAAAACCTTTGCCAGTAGAATCATTAGCCCATAAGAAATCTTTGAGCAACTTTTCCAGCTTTTGGATGGATGCTTTAGAAGGCACCCAACAAGACAAATAGTAAACATGGGTGGCCGCCAGAACTTTGGAACAAATTTTGAATTTTCCAACTAGAGACAAGGGTCTACTGAGCCAATATTCCAATTTTTTCACCACTCGTTGAATGACATAATGCCATAGATCAGCTAGGGAGGCTTGAAAAGCAAAATGAATAAAAAGGAATTTGAAGATATCACCATGTTGAAATTTTTTCCAATCATATGTGGCAAGCTAGTCTAGCGCAAGAAGGAAGGATTTCTTGTAGCATTGAATTTTTCACAACTCAATGGAGGAACCAAAAGCCAGTAAAAAGTATCCAAGAATTACATGGCATTGCGAATTTTAATTTCATCCTCGATAAGCACAAGGAATGAATCATCCGCAAAATTCCCATTAAGGAGTTAAGAGGTGGGCTTAGCAGGAAACGAAATTCCACGAACAAGACCTTGATTTTTGGCATGGGCTAATCATAACCAAAGCCTTCAACCGCTAGCATATAAAGTGTAGGGGCTAGAGAACAACCCTGTCTGATAGACCAGAATATCACAAAGGGATCCGAGCTAAGGCCATTGATAGATATTTGAGTAGAGGCATTTACAAAAAACATATTGATAGATTGAATAAAGATGGGCCAAAACCAAGGGCATAAAAAAAGGCGAGGATGAAAGGCCATTCAATCAGATCATAGGATTTCTCAAAGTCAATATTTATAAACATAGCTGCATGGTGAGATTTTTGGGCCCATTCCATGGCTTCCCAAACTACGATGATATTATCTAGGATGAATCTTGTTTGCTTTAACTGAATAATAGCAAGCAGCAAACTGTGTAATCACAGAGCTAACGCTTTAGCAATGATTTTGTAGGAGATGTTCAACAAAGTAATCGGCTGCCAACAAGTGATTATCTTAGGATATCCTTGCTTAGGAATGAATTTGATGTTTCCCTTGTTAATTCCAGGCCCTAGGGATTCGTTGTGAAACCCTTCAAGATATACCTGCAAAAGGTCTTTCCTGTTGACATCCTAGAGAGTTTTATAGAATTCATAGGGGAATCCATCACAGATGGGTGCTTTATCATTATCCATTTACATAGTGGCTTCATGGAGGTCTTCAATAGTGAGAATTATTTTGTACAGCACCTTCTGAGCCTCTGAAAGCTTGCGAGGCACAACCCCCAAACATTGGTCAAGAGCAACCTGGGGAGTATCAGAGGGTGGCTGAGCTTGGAAAATGATCTTATAATGTTACACAAATTCTTGCAACATAAGTTGCAGGTTAGTGATTCGAGCTCTGTTATCAATGATAGCTTAGATCTGTTGAGAAGGATTTATGGCTCAAAGAGAGAGAAAACATCCTTTCAAGACCTGATCTCATACTTTGAGCTAGTGCATTCGAACCTAGATCTAAGCACCTTTGACATTATAGTTATCCAGAATTTGGATTTGATGATGGAGAGTTCCAACTTATAGATATAGAGTGTCAGAAAAGGGATCGCCTTGAAGCGCCACCGTCACCCGAATGAGAGATGAGGTGTTATCGGTGTATGAGTGGCTCCAAATTTTGGCCAGTTAGCGGCCGTAGATTCTAATACATCTGGTAGTCTGCGTCAACGCATCTTCCCACCAAAACAACCAACTGGCCTGTATAGGTGGATGAAATCACTGACAATGACTGTGTCGTGGAATTAAATTCCAAATCTGCTTGTTATGATTGACATTGGAGCCATGTTGCATCAAGACAATTTTTTGGTTGTTAATGCCTTGTATAGGTGTGTATACCTCAACATGAAATGGAGTGGGTAAATCTATTGCATTGAAGTGTGAATCATGTGCTACACATTGGATGATTTGAATTGATAAATCTTGATGTCATTTGAAAGAATAATGTAACCCATCTATAGAAGAATAATGCCAAAGATTGAGTTGTTCCTTTGAATGACTTTCTTTTGTAATTATCCAAACCTGAAACTAAAATATCAATTAGAAAATTATGTAAAACTCTTCAAAATTAGCAAGCCATAGATCTAGTTTTAAAATGAAGCACTGATTTTTGTAATGAATCATTCAATAGTGAAAGGTGATGTACCCCCCCTTTTAATATATCGTAGAATTATCTCCTTTCAGGATGATTTCTACAATATAGGCATGTTAGCCTTTTACTTCATACAAATTCGTTATTGTAGATTGATGATTTAGGAGGCACAAATATTAATGGGGATAAATGCATGAATAAAGTACGAATTTGATAAAACCCCACGGGTTTGGAAGAATTACTTACACATGAATATAACGTAAGCGATGGATGTTGAAATGAAAATACACTTAAATAAAAGTTAAAGCGCAGACGGGGGGAGCTTTGGAAATGCACTGTGGAGTCAATTTTGCTAGGGTTTTGTACTTTCAAAATTGTCATCCCATGACCCTCTCAGGCTCTACGGGATATTAATATCTTGTTTTTTAGGGTTTCCCACTCGTTGGGCATCCCTATATATTGAAAACTCCCTCTTCAAACCCGATTGTTTCAACCGTAGTTGGAGATAGAGGAGCTCTAAACAATAATGTCATTTGTAAAATGTCCTCAGAAGTTTGTGCTGAAAGTATTTCACGAGGTAATATTTCTTTACCTAATATGGTTTTACCAATTCCTTATTTTAATGCTACTTGTAATTGGTTGGAGAAATTCTGTCTCATTGGGTATTTTGTGGGTTGCATCCCCTCTTAAAGCATGCTCAAATCCTGGGTTAATATGGTCTAGACCCCTCATGGAGTCAAGCTTGACAACGTCCAAAACATAACCAAAGGTTTTTTCCTTTTTCACTTTTCTAAACCAGCTAATGCCCCCAACATTTTAGCCCGATAAGCCACTTGGTATGTTTGTAGCTCCTTACTGGTCATGTCTCCATGGACCAAGGACTTTGTGCTTTTTGAGCATGTCGCGGTTAAAGTGCCAGTTTGTGTAGAGTTTCTTGGCCTACCTTTGCCTTGTATGCATTTCTTGCATCGTATCGCTTCGTCCATAGGGAGGGTGGTTTGCCTCAAACTAGAGCAATTTTACCACACTCGTCGTCAGAAGCATGTTTGCATTGAAGTAGACCTCTCTCGAGACTTGAAATAATTTGTGGAAATCCAGATGGGAGACAAGTGTTACTCCAAGCGTATTCTGTACATCAACTTTCCTAACATTTGCTTTCGCCACCAGGCCTCTGATTATAAGATCAAGGATTGTCCTCTATATGTTCCTCATAATCACCCAGTCATTAAAGCCACTACTGAACCAGTCAAACCCTTACACGAGGAAGGTTGCCAAACAGTCGGGGGCCAAAAAAATAAGAATAAGAATCAACAAGCCAAGGCCTCAAGTTCTAATGGTCAACGCGAGCAAGTTCTTAAGGAATAACCCCATAGCCCGCAAGCTAAGGAGCCAACTGTTGTTGCTAAGGAACCAATTGTTGTTACAAACTTGTCTTTCTAGCTATCTAAGTACACCAACACACCCCAGGCTGCCTTGGTTCTCGTGGACTAAACAAATTCTATTTATGATGTCAACACGCCGCAACCTTCATCATTGTTTTTAACAAATAGCTCATAGGGCCCAACCAAAAGGCCCCGGAGTCCTTCTTGCATCTCCATGGACCATAGCCTGATGCACAGTGTGGACTCAATAGAAGAGGAGTATAATATTGCTTATGCCGAGCGGAAGAAAATCAACTTGCATGATTTTTTGCAGCATAACATTACTCAATTCTTGCAAAATCAGTACGATGCCCTAGATGGCTTGGATGCTAATGGCATGGCTCTTGACCAGTGTCTCCCATGAATTGTCTATCTTGGAATGTTCGGGGTCTAAAAAACTCCTATCGCAAGCATGTTGTTCATGAAACTTGGCAATGATTTTTCAATTTAGATGTTTTGTTTTTGTAGGAGGTGAAATTACAGGTTTTCAGTTACAGGTGGTTTACAAATCCACCTGGCTTGACAACCTAGCCTTTTGCAGTAATCATGAAGCGAGGTGTGGGGGTTTGATTTCAATTTTTTCTCCCAAATGGCGGCCCCTATTGATTGATCATGGCATCGAACCCACCAATCGTGTTGTATGGATCCTATTTAATGTTGATGGCCACCCTTTTGCCCTCATTAATATATATGCTTCTAACGATGCGGCCAAAAGGGTTGATCTTTGGCGGTGGATAGCTTGCACAATTATCGATGCTTATTGGGTCATAAGTGGTGATTTTAATATGGTTGAGTCATCCACTAACAAATTCGGTCACCTACCAATGAGATGGACAACTAACGAAAGGGAGTCGTGGTTCCACATGCACAATAAGTTTGGGTTTTATGACCTTAACACTTCTCGCACTCCCACTTCTGAAGCTTGGTATACTTGGTCCAATCTTCGAGGAGGATCGGATTGAGTTCTTAAACGAATCGATAGACCCATGTTGTCTTCTCAAGATTTCTTTTATTTTGAAAACATTTATTCCATGCATGCGGAGGTCATGCCTAACTTCGTATTATCTGACCATTCCCCTACACAATTTTGTATCACTTGGCATGATAAGCGCACTTTTTTTCATAAGGGCAATTATTTCTTAATACTACCTTGATGCAGCATGGACCCACACTCAATCATATTAAACATGTGTGGAACTTAGCCCCACGACCAAGTCACTGCCAATGCTTTCATTCACCTATGCATGCCAGCTAGATTCAATGGTGGGAGGATGTTATGGCTTGGACAACTAGATTCCTTAGAATCTATGACAAACAGCTGGCCAAAATCCGATGCCGCTCATACTCCACTCACACCTCTGGTCTTAACCAAGCGGTGGTGGCACTTTAGGGAAATCCCTTCTCTGAAACTCTTTAACTTCAAGTTGTAACACTTTGATATCAAATTCAAATTACTGATAATTACAATGCACTGGAGCTCAAATCCGTGCTTGCATGCATTGGCTCAAAGTTGGCGACTGACTCTCGAAAGAATTATTTCTCTCTCTCTAAGCCAAAAAGCCCTCTCAACAAATTTGGGCCATTCATGACGATAGAATTAGGGTCACTGACCCTCAACACATGTTGCAAGCATTTGTGCGACATTATAAACAAGTCTTCTAGGCTCAACAACCCTCTGTCGACATACAAACAACCCTTGAACAATGTCTAGCTATTGTGTCGTGCAAGCTTTCTCAAGCTTAGAAGGTGGTCTATGATCGAATGCTCACCATTGATGACCTCACACTACAACTATGTAAATGGCCAACGATAAGGCACCGGGTTGTGATGGCTACCCCTACAAATTCTACAAAGCTTTATGGGATTCTGTTGGGCAAGACCTTCTTCAAGTTTATCTTGAAGGGTTTCAGAGTCAGACATTAGGGTCATGTATTAATAAAGGGAATATTAAATTCATTTTGAAACAAGGGTATCCATGGCAAATTACCTGTTGGCGCCCTATCACTTTGTTGAATGTCTTGTATAAAATAATTGCCAAAGCTCTGGCTATGTGGTTATGCAATATTCTTCCCATTGTTATTCAACCAGAACAAATTGGGTTCATTCAGGGGCGCTACATCCTGGACAACATCATTGTGGTTTGGGAAGGCATGGAATCGGCTCACAGACCTAATCAATCTGCCATGTTCATCAAAATTGACTTTGAGAAGGCTTATGATCGGATTGAATGGGAGTTTATTCTTGCCATGCTTCAGGCCCTTGGTTTTGGCCCCATTTTTATTCAATCGATTAGAATGTTTTTTGTCGATGCCTCTGCCTAGCTCGCTATTAATGGCCTTAGCTCTAAATCCTTTAGTTTGTTTCATTCCATTCGACAAGGGTACCCATTAGCACATGCGCTCTATGTGCTTACAGCCGAACGTTTTGGGTATTTGCTGGCTCACGCAAAAACCCAAGGACTCGTTAGGGGGATATCACCGCCTTATGTAAACAGTTCTTAACTGCTTAATGGTCACTTTGCAGATGATTCCTTTCTCACACTCATTGAGGAAGAATCCAATATCCACAATGCCATGCACTACCTTGATATTTTTTTGTCTAATGTCTGGTTCTTCCATTCAATGGCAGAAAACATAGTGTTATTGGCAGTCTTTCCTCCTAAAGCCCATGTGGCTTGCCTCCTTTGAATGAAAGACCCTTGTACATGACAAAATTTTTAAATTTATAGGCATCTGCTTTGCCTTCCAAGCTTTGCAGGCCGAGCTATGGTAGTATGTTATTTAACAAGTGGCTAAAAAGTTAGAGTATTGGATCACTAGACCGCTATCTTTGGCAAGAAAATTCCATATTTGTTCCAAAGTTTTGGCAGCCACACACATCTACTATTCCTCATGTTGGGTGCCTTCCAAAGCCTCTATTCAGAAACTCGAAAAGCTCTTTAAAAGCCTTTCTCTGGGCCAACACCTCCACTGACAAAGGTTTTCATTGACTTGCTTGGGAAATTTGTTGCCTTCCATGCAATTCTGGGGTCCTAGGCCTTATTGATATACAACACCAAGGGCGGGCACTTTGTGCCAAATGGATTGTTTGATGTATCACTAGCCAAGAAGCGTGGAAAGTGCTTTTGCACCATGACATCGAAGAAGGATCACCTTACGACTACCCTGCATGGAAAGGTTTGGGGTTTGTTAATCTTCTTATTGCTCCTGTTCCTGTTAAAGTGGTTGACACCTTTGTGCTTAAAAGAATTTGGAAGAAATGGGAATGCATCAAGCCATGGATTCAATGGAAAGGAGATGACTTTCGTAATGGGATTTCCATTAACCATCACTCCCTTTGGTGGTCACCAATTTTCAAGCTCAGGATAAGTGTTTCGTAGAGATCCAAGGCATTCATGCGCTTAAATTCTTCAAATGTGGAATCTGCACTATCTAAGACCTGTTATGTAAACACTCTCAATCTTGGTTTTCTTGGCCTGAGCTTAAAGCATGATTTCGGCTAACTATCCAAGATCAAGCTAGTATTAATGAAGTGCTCAATTCGGTCCCCGACAAAATGATGCACGAAATTTCAGTGTGTTCTTCTCGCCCCTGGTGGATAGACTGGAAGTGGTATGTTGATACCCCATTTCACAATTATTCAGCCAGTAAAGGCTACCGTTGGCTTTTGCCTCATCTTCCCATGGTTGACAAACTCAACACTAGATGGGGAATTCATTCCACTTCGTCTTGCTAGAGTAAGTGATTTGACACTGTTTGGTCTATTTGTGTTGAGCCCAAGATTCCTCACTTTCTCTGGTGTATTATACACCAAGGCCTTCCCATAGGGGTTTGACTTATTCAAATTGGAATCCCAACTCCCAAGTGCCCTTTTTGTGGCTACTTGAAAACCATCCTGCACCTCTTTTGATTCTGTTTGAAACCTCAACTTACTTGAAATTGGATCCACTCATTTTTCTTTATGCTCAGACTGCATTGCCTTACTTGGTAGAATGTCCTTTTAGGAGATAACCCAAAACTTTTTCCCATGTTCACTCAGATTTGACATGTTTTCAGAGGGGAAATTTTGTTTTGGATCTGGAAAGAAAGAAATGCTTTTTTCTTTGTTAATTCTAAAGTTTATCAACAATTTTCAATGTATAAAAATATATGGTTATCTTCAATGTTCTTATGTAGATTCAAGTCCAGGAAAACAAGGTTGTGATGGAAGTGGACCACCTTCAGACCTTGTTATGGCACTAGGGTGATGCCCCATGCAACATTTCCTGGAAACCACCCTTGCCATTTCGGCACTCCTCGCCGCATGGCCATGGTGGTCACCGCATCTGCTCTCAGCGGCATTCCTTTAGTCAGGCTCATCACTTGCCATCACATCAGCATCAGAGGAGTCACTCCCCACCAGCTTGCCAGGATGGCTGGGGGTTCCCTACTCGCCAACTCAAAAGGATATCGACCGCTCGCCAACTCGGTTGGGGCTTTCCTGCCCCCCCTGAGCCGCATATGTTGGATGGATGGAATCTTTTGCCACCGCCGCCACAATCTGATAAGTTTCCCCACATTTGTCTTGCCATCCCCACTAGGGAGGAGGCTGAAAAGGAAGAATAAAACACCCCTGGTTGGGACATTCCAGATGCTGACAAGGACCTCCCATGCTTGGATTGGCTGGATGATCATGACCCCCCTTCGTTGGGAATGTTTATTGTTGCTGCATAGTTTTATGTTTTGATGTTTCCTAGGTGTTTCCTAGTTCGTTTGTTTTTGTCCTAGGCTTAACCTAGTTTGTTTGTGGTTTTGGGGCGTGCTCTGTTACCACTCATTTTTTTGCTGAAAGCTATCTTGTATCTTATTGCAT